>CM060248.1:4411264-4482521 GCA_030684275.1 Acipenser oxyrinchus oxyrinchus
TCAAATATGGGGATATTGCCGCCAGGCAGTAGCGATTGGCTGAGCTTTTATAGCAAAGCTGCCGATAGGCCTCTGCGCCGAGCTGCCCTGTAAGCCCGCCCCTGGGAGCTTACTACACGCAGCCGCAGAGACTAACGCCCTCTTTGCTCTTCAGGCCGTGAAGACGCCTGGAGCGACTTCGAGTTGATGGTTATTTTCTTCAGGGAACCGGGTTGCATCCGCAACCTATCGCTCCCTTTCAAGTCGAAAATAACCATCAAATATGGGGACAGTGTACCCAAGCTGTCGCGAGGGAGGATTCTCGGCAGTAGGACAGACTTACGCCATAACGCAACTGTGTAGGGAATACATCTACGCGATATGCGAGCTGCGCCGCAGCCGCCTATGCTCGCAATGACACCTGTCCTAAGGTGGAATAGTCAACACCATGCTGTCAACCACTCTATACGTCCGCATCTTGAGGGATCATAGAGTGTAGTACAGATGTTCAACAGTGGAGCAGAGGAATCCAGTACGCTTAACCGTAAAACCTCATAAAAGTATGCGGTGTAGCCCAACTGGTTGCAGCGCAAATGTCAGACACCGCACCCTCTAAAGAGGGCCCAGGATGTCGCCATACCCCTAGTGGAATGCGCCTTCAACTGCCCTGGTGGCGAAGGCCTGCAGATTCATAAGCTAATTTAATAGCATCCACTATCCAGTGGGAAAGGCGTTGTTTAGACAACGGCTGACCCAAAGTCCTAGAACCATGGCATATGAACAACTGTTCAGTTTGCCTCACAGCCGCTGTAACGGTCAATATAACATCTCAATGCCCGCACGGGCAGAGCCTGTGTAACCGCTCTTCCTCTGGGGAAGAAAAAGGAGGAGGATGGAACGCCATCAACTCGACTGGTTGGTTCATATGGAACGGGATATGACCTTGGGTAAAAGGCCGGGTTTGGGCGCATGGAGACCTTAGAACCGCCTCCCGCTAAACGAAAGTACATGAAGAATGCACTGACAGTGCGTAATCTCGCCACGCCGCTTTGCTGAAACCACTGACAGCAAAAACGCAGTTTTTATAGACACGAAGCTTCATGTCCACGCTGTGGAGAGGCTCGAACGGTGCCTTGGTAAGGGCTTCCAGCACCACATCAAGGCTCCATGACGGTAGACTGGTCGTCCTTGAGGCCGCAAACGCCTTGCGCTCTTTAGGAACTGGGCGATGCCAGAAAATGGCAACCTGGTGACAAACCGTCAATACGCATATGGCAAGCCGATATGGCGGCTAAGTACACTTTAAGTGTAGAGGGAGATTTCCTCATCTAACAGTTTCTGTAGAAACTGTAAGATCACTGCCATAGGGCAGGATATTGGGTCATGGCCTTCCGCCAGACACCAACTCTGAAACAACTGCCACTTATAATGCATACTGCGACCTAGTAGAGGGTGCTCTAGCACTCTGAATGGTCGAAATAACCGCCGCTGAGAGCCCTAAGGCTGACAGGCGCCCTGCTCAGGGCCAAGCCCATAGCTGCATGAGCTTGGGGCTCGGGTGCCATAGCCCTCCTTGGGCTTGGGACAACAGGTCCGCCGCAGAGGGAGCTCCTCGGCCGACCGCGGCAACAACTGCACCAGGCTCGAAACCATATCCTCCGAGGCCACCGAGGAGCCATCAGGATCACTGTCGCTGTTTCTACCCTGACCTTCTAAGAAGGCGGGAGCATCGGAATCGGTGGAAACGCGATATAGGAGCCCTGGCGGCCATTCGTGAGCCAGTGCATCGACTCCTAGGGGCTGTGGAGATCCTTCACTGAGAACCATAGGGGCAGTGCGTGGTCTCTTGCGAAGCAAAGAGATCCACCTGGGCTGTGCCGAACCATTCCCAGATGCGCCTACCACTTGAGGGTGGAGACGCCATTCGCCAGCAAGAGGGCCTCCTCTGGATAGGAGATCCGCTATGTAGTTGACTCTGCCCGGTAGATGAACCGCGACGCAGAGAGGTTAAACGCTGTTGTGCCCATAGCAACATCCGTGCTACCATCCGTGAAGACCGGGGACCGCAAGCCGCCCTGGCGGTTGATGTACGCCACAACTGTGGTGTTGTCTGACCGCACTAACACATGCTTGCCTAGAAGCACTGGCAAGAAGTGCCGGAGGGCGAGGTCCACCGCCTGAGCTCCAGAGCATTGATGTGGGCTGACCTCCAGGGTCCTGACCACACTCCACGGGTCCCTGCCCCGCTCCAGACTGCTCCCCAACCGTGGTTGGAAGCGCCGGTCGTGATGACCTGTCTCCTGAAAATGGGACCCAAGCCGCACGCCTTTGGCGGAGGTTTGATGGAACTTTCCACCAGCGAAGCGCTTCCCAGCAGGCTCGGGATACCCTTAGCCTGCGGTGTTTGTCTCTCCGCGGATGCAACGCGAAGGCATTGAACCAGGCCTGCAGAGGTCTCTGGTGTAGTAAGCCCAAGGGAAGGGCTTGTGAGGCGGCAGCCATCAACCCCAGCATGCGCTGACACAGCTCCATGCTGACTGTCTGTCTCAACCTGAATAGGGAGAGACACCGCCTAATGAGGCAACTCTTTGTGTCGACAGGGTCGCTTCCATGGACACTGAGTCCAGATGCAGACCCAAGAATTCGGTCTGTTGGCTTGGCACTAGGCTGCTCTTTTCTGAATTGATCTTCAGACCTAGCCGCTGAAGATGGTCTGTAACCATCACTGTGTGCTGCGCCACCTGCTCCTTTGACTGCGCCGCAGACGCAGCCAGTCGTCCAGATAATTCAGCAGTCGGACACCTTGAGCCCGCAAGGGAGCTAGAATGGCATCCATACATTTCAAAAGGTTCGAGGAGCTAGTGACAGGCCGAATGGAAGGACACAAAACTCGTGATACCCTGCTCTGAAATGCTAAACGCAGATACTTCCTGTGACCCGGCAGATGGGAACGTGAAAGTACGCGATCTGTCAGGTCCACGGTGGTGAACCAGTCGCCGCGCCGGACTGACTGAATGATGTGCCTGTGCGTAAGCATCTTGAACGATAACACCCGCAGGTATTTGTTCAGTACTCGCAGATCTAAAATAGGACGGAGCCCGCCGCCCTTCTTGGGCACCAGGAAGTATTTGGAATAGAACCCTGGTCGATCAGAGCAGGGTCTACTTGTTGAATGGCACGCTTGCTGAGCAATGCCTGTATTTCCACATTCAGAGCTGAGGACTGAACCGAAGTCTCTTTACTGCAGTTATAACCACTCCCGGAAGGGGAGGTTTTAACTGGAACTGAAGGGTGTACCCGTGGATATAGTTTTGTGCACCCAGATGTCGCTGGTGCATTGTTGCCAGAACTGGAGCTGGGAGACAGTGTAGGGGCGGGTTAACAGCTGCCTGGTGTTCTCAGGGCTGTTTAGGCTGGGCTCGCTCACAGGGGCATGGCCAGAGCCCCGAGGGCGTGGCCTGCCACCACCTCTAGGGCGCCACCCTCCGCCGCGGTCTTGAAAATGACGGCTGACCGCTGCTGCTGCGTTGAGGGAGAGGGCTTAGTACTCCCTGGCCGTGGCTGGTGCTGCAGTGGTGGTCTACGCCACCGGTGCTCCTGCGGCGCTTTGGCTGGAAAGGCTTATGTGGCCACATCTTAGCCAACTGCTGAGATGCCTCCCGGCCTTAACAGAACGTTGGAGCATCTCCTCCACCGCTGGGCCAAACGTGTGCCCTGGCGTGATAGGGGCATCTAATAGAGGAGCCTTATCAGACTCTTGAACTCTCGCCTGCAGAGCCAGAGCTGCCTTCTGGCGACCACCAGGGAAGCAATACTCCTGCCTTGAGCCCGCATTCAACTGGGCCATTTTAACAAGGAGTTGTGCGACCAGCGCCAACTCCGCCTCAGAGACGCCGACGGGTGCTCTGGGAGATCCTTCAGCAGGGACGCCTGGTAAACTGAAAGGAGGCTGGCCACGCTGGACAACCGAACTGCCTCCGTGAGCCGCTAAGTAGCCCTTTTTCAGATGGATCTCAGTGGTCCTGCACTGCTTGTTAGGACACGCAGGGTCCTTAACCAGGCCTGAAAGTGTCGGGTCTTAACCAGGGCTGCAAAAGCAGCATCGACCGGTGGAAAAGCCGCCAGACCAGCCTCACTCGCCCCTGCATGGCAAACGCGAGGCCTTCCGCCGGTTGCCGGTGAAGAAGCAGGGCCCCCAGGTGGACTGTACCTCCTTGATGAAATCAGGGAAGGCAGGGAGCTCTGGGCAGAGGAGACCGCATCGATGGCGACTCAAACAGTGACCGACGAGGCACTTCCACGGCTGGCCACTCAAGTCCAAGGTGACGAAGTTGCCCGCCCACCAACGACCACAATGGATCACTGGTGTCTAGCACTTCCGCCAGAGTCCTGCTCGAATGCTGGGATGCCAGGTCAGTTTCCACACTGTCCTCCTCAAGGAGAGGCTCCCTTCAGAAGCATCCCTGGAAATGGCATCTACATCCCATACCCCTTGGGGTTGTTGAATAACAGGGACGGCCAGAGACTGTGGCTGAAGCGCGGCTGACTGGCAAGTGGTTCGCCGGTGGTGCCCTGCTGGTAAGGGACATCAGCAACGCATTGCTGGCCCATCATCACCTCCATAAACTGGGACATCTTGGATGTGAGCTCTGCTACACCTGACCTGTCCCTATAGCGCCTGTCCCGCCGAGGAGAACGGGAGCGCCCCTACGGCGGGCTTACAGGAACGAGACCGTGACCGACGGGAACGCTCCCTGCGAGGGGAGGAGCCTCGGGCCGAGTAGACGGGCTACGAGCGCCATGCCTACGGTCTGGAGATCTTTGGCCAGCTGTAAGCTGGGAAGGGCTACTTGATACCCGCAGTGCGACGGGTGGAGTCGCCGTGGATGACGGCGGGCAGACAGGGTGAAAGAAGACCCTGAGGAAGGGGAGTGGCCACCCACCGCTTTCCTGGCCCTCTGGCTAAGAGTGCGCTGTTGAAAATTAGCGCAATCTGCGCAAAACGATCTGTCTGCTAAGGCAGACGCGGCGCGCTCTGGCCCCAGGCACGCCACGCAGTCGTCGTCGCGGATCGCTTCGCCGGCAATTTTGCCTGGCAGGTGACGCAACGGTGGAACCCGGACATGGTTGCCACTGTTGTAAAGGCGTCGGCGCGACCGAGCGCCGAGCGCCAAAGCGTCAGCGCCGAGGTGCGTGCACCGAAGCGCCGAGGTGCGTGCACCGAAGCGCCGAGGCGATGCACCGAGCGCCGAGCGCCGAAGCACCGAGCGCCGAGGTGCGTGCACCGAAGCGTCGAGGCGTAGACGCACCGGCGTCGGCGCCGAGCGCCGAGTGCGTGCACCGAGCGTCGGCGTAAGCACCGAAGCGTCGGCGTCGACGCGACCGGCGTCAGCGCCCGGCGCCGAGCGCCGAGTGCGTGCACCGAAGCGTCGAGCGCCGAGCGCCGAGTGCGTGCACCGAGCGCCGAGCGTCGGCGCACCAGCGCCGAGCGCCGAGCGTCGGCGTCGAGTGCGTGCACCGAGCGCCGAGCGCCAAGCACCGAAGCGCCGAGTCGCGTGCACCGAGCGCCGAGCGTCGAGTGCGTGCACCGAAGCGCCGACGGCGCCGACGCGCCGAGCGTCGAGCGCCGAGCGCGTGCACCGAGCGCCGAGTGCGTGCACCGAGCGCCGAGGCGCCGAAGCACCGAAGCGCCGAGGTGCGTGCACCGAAGCGTCGAGCGTCGAGCGCGCACCGAGCGCCGAGCGCCGGCGCCGAAGCGTCGAGGTGCGTGCACCGAAGCGCCGAGCGCCGAGGTGCGTGCACCGAAGCGTCGAGCGCCGGCGCCGAGCGCCGAGGTGCGTGCACCGAGCGCCGAGCGCGCCGGCACCGAAGCGCCGAGGTGCGTGCACCGAAGCGCCGAGCGCCGAGGTGCGTGCACCGAAGCGCCGACGCGCTTAGCGCCGAAGCACTAGCGTCGAGCGTAAGCGCCGAACGCTAAGCACCGAAGGTGCGTCGCCGAGCGTGGAGCACGGAGTCCCAAGCGCAGAAGCGCTGCACCAAGCGCCGCGCTGCACCAAGCGCCGGGCGCTGACACCACGCGGAGAGCGAAGTACCAAGCGTAGAACGCTAGCACGAGACGCCTGAGCGCCAGCTGACCCGCAGAGCGGGCGCTAGTGCTGGTACAGTGTCTGGTGCTGTAATACTCACCTGGGTGCTAAGGGAATATGTGCTGTGATGGTGGTCGCCTTCCTAATGGTGAAAAAGGGATTTTTTTTTTTTTTTAAATTTATTTTTTCTTTTCGTTGTGTGGGACGCTGCAGCAATGCTTATGAACTGTAAGCGTACAGCACCACGCGGTAGGGATGGAACACACCGCAGTGGAGTAGTATAGAGAGGCTGCAGAGCAGGCTCTAACACACGCGGTCTAGCCAGGCAAGACCGAGGCTGCAATGGGCGTGGCCAAAGGCCAACGCATAGCAGCGTCGTACAAATATATAATAATATACACACAACAAATATACAATAATTCACAAAACCCAAAAACACACGATAACAATTACAAAGTAATTATAAGTAAAGGAAAGACGGAGACCACGAAGTATTAACAAAAACGCGATGCAAGCAAAGCGTGAAGGATTATAACAATATAAATATATATATAAAAATATATATAATACAATTATATAACCCAATATCAATAATACAACTGAAATAAACTTCGGAGAAGGGAAAAACCAGCTTCTCAAGCCTAAGCTTAATGAGTACAGACAGTTGCTAGCTCTATATACCTACCGCTACCGAGGCTGAAGACAAAGAGGGCGTTAGTCTCTGGCTGCGTGTAGTAAGCTCCCAGGGGGCGGGCTTACAGGGCAGCTCGCGCAGAGGCCTATCGGCAGCTTTGCTATAAAAGCTCAGCCAATCGCTACTGCCTGACGGCAATATCCCCATATTTGATGGTTATTTTCGACTTGAAAGGGAACCCAGTTGAAGAAATAAAACACATGGTGACCAAATTAAAATGCTGTTTAAAAATATAAAAGTGATCTAACCTGGTCAAGGACACATTATTATTGCAGTATTTGACCCATGTATACTGTCTATTTGAAATGTTAATTTTTCCATACAATCAGTCAAGTCGTGCTTATCTAAAATTAAAGAAAGTTCTGTGGTGGACTGATGATTATGGTCCTCCAAATGATTAACTGTGCAGTTAAAATCACCAGAACACCCTGTCTTCACCACTGCTGCCATCTAAAACTTGATCTAAAATCCTTAAAAAAATGCCCTGTCATTCGGGGAGTATATGTTTATAAAAACAAGCATGTTTTCTCCAATCTTTACTTTCACTTTTAACAGCCGCCCTTTCACCACTTCAGTAACATCAGGGGGATCCTGAATAAACCCTTTTGAGAGCAGCACTGCCACCCCAGCGCTTATACTGGATCTGTGACTAAAAACAGCACCCCCCCTTCCAGTCTCCAACCCAATCGACTTGGTTTTTAAAATCAGTGGGTGTTTCTTGTAAAAAAATAACTTCTATTTTTTTCTGATCAAGGTACTCAAATAAAGCAGCTCTCTTCAGCTCATCTGCACCCATTCATATTTAAGGACCCAATTGTGACCGAGTTCATCTTAGGAAAAGAAGGAAAAACAAAATGGAAAAACAAAAAACAAACACACTTAATATAAATAAGAAATAACATTTTCCAATCCATTTGAAATCATTCATTTTTTGAACCTGTTTACTGACTTTACTGATCAGGTTTTTCAAGCGCCAACACTCTTGCTCAGTGAGGTTGGAGACAGACAGTTTCTGTGACATGAATCGTGCCGATAATAAAAACAAAACAATGTTTGGAAAGTGATCCTCCACACTGACCCCTCGTCTACCTTCTTCTAAAAAATCCTTTATGTTGCTGACCCTGCAGCCAGTTCCAGAGAGAGCCTCTTCTTCGCTGTGTATCTCTGAGCTCTCTTCAGGAGCTTTGCTGGTGACCCTAAGGCTTCACGGCACTGGTACCTCACTCTGCTCAGGCTCCGCTACACTTTCCTCGGTAACATTGGCTTTTTTTCTTTGCAGTACCATCGTATGCCCTTTTCCTCTGCCTTTTCTTTTTCTGGGTTTTAAACTCAAACTCCTCCCCTGCTGTCTCCTCTTCCATTTTCTCCATTGCTGGATTTACTTTACTTTCTGTTCTGTTTGATTGAGCCCTACAGACCCAACCACACTCTCTGCTTGTTTGCTGCTACTCGGTTTCACAAGAACAGCAAGAACTGACTGTTCTCCTCACTACCCCGTTTTTCAGTCACTGACAGCCTCAGTACTGGTCTCTTGATCCAGTCTCTCAGCCCCGAGTCTCTACCTGTCGGCTATTGCTATTATCTGCTCTTGCAGGGTCATTGAAGCCGGTCCGGGCTTCCTGCCCAGTCTCTCTTCTTTCTATTTCTTTACGCTCACTCTTTTTCCCCCTTCTGTTCGCCCTCACTAACCTCTTTTTCAGGACATAATGACATGCCCCTCTTTCCCACAACCAAAACATTTCATGACATCCGTAGTCGCAAAAATAATATTAACTATTACTAATATTAACATTTAACTCTTGATTCATGTTATTTAAAATCATATTTACTTGCCAATGGAAAGAAACGATATGATTCAGATTTTGGGATTTACATCCCAGCGGGATTCTCGTTGGGCTCGAAACAATTGGTCCGTATCGGGAAAGTGCATTCTCTATCACGTCATTCAGAGGAACATTTGACAGTATTACGTTTCTGGATGGTAAAGACAGAGGTAAAACAGTAATATATGTCTCATTTACCACAATTCACAAAACAGCCTTAGCAACAAGATTCATTTTGCTTAGAAACACAATAATTGACCAACTCATTCGAGATGCAGATTTAATGTTTTTGCACCCCACAACTTTACCTAACGCCAAAACACATTGTTCCAAAGAAAGAAAACCCTCCGTCATGATTTTCACCCAATGACGACGGCTTAACTTTTCAAAAGAAAAGTTTGAGGGAGCTCCCCTCCCCACAGAACTGGCCATACTGGCCTATTCAAGCTAACATTTTTGAAAACACCCAAATAAAACAAACACTAAATAACACTTATATCCCAAATAAAAATAAAGAAATAAAAAAGAAAACCACATAGAACAAAAAAAAAATCACTCACCTACTCTCTCCACACACCCTCCTGCAGCAGCACACACACCTCACACTTCCGGCATGCACTAACAGACAGAAAGAGTAGATAGATAGATAGATCCAAACTGGCACTAATTAATCCCTTAGCACTATTAAGGACTGTGACAGGGTCTCATGTCACGTGCGTGGGTCACCGTTGTTTTAGCAATACAGAGAGACATTGGGGGGTGGAGCTGAAACGCGGGCATAGGCTCGCAGGATTTATTAATACAAACAGAAATGAAAGTAAAGATGGTCATGTGACGTTACCAGCCATGGTAACGCACAGAGGACACATACAGCAACCTGTACAAAAGGCAAAATAAAACACAGTACGAAAACTACAAATAAAAGGTGCCCCAGAGTGCGAGGGCTAGCCTTAAAACGAGGCGTCCCGCTCCAGGAACCGGCTACACTACGTAACCCTCGCTATACATCACATGGGATCACTATCCCCTAAACTAACCTACTGATGAGCCGGTATTCATACAATGACTCCTGCTGCTTCATACGACCTTGGCTGGGCATTGCCTTCACAAGAACCGCCTGCAGTCCCAGGGTTGCGCAGTGGTTGGACCCTCTCCTTCCGTGTATACACTGCTCCCGTCTGGCATGACGTTGCAGTCGCCCCGAACCATCTCCCGCAGATGTTTTTAAACTGATGGACACTCGGTCAAGACCCACCCACCTGCTGATTGAGGTCCAGCACAGCCAATCACTTGCTGCCCTTCACCTCAACCAAGCCTAACAGGCAGCAAGTATCAATCGAGCACCCGTCTGTAAAAAAATAACTCAATCAAACAAATCAACTTCAAAATGATACACAGTAATAAACCCATTTCCCCATACAAATTGTACCAACACTAATTTACAAACATGCAGGGCAATCGCCCTGCTACAAGGACCAAGATGGATTACAAAATACTTGCTGGCAGTGAGGGCTTTGATAAATGTATTCTTAAGTACAGTTTGCACTCCACATGACAATTCAGCAAATATAAAATAAAGAACCCAGATGACCACCCAGTTGACCAGACTAGGTCACATTTGAGTTAGAATATCCTAGGTTCAAAACCACCCATAATGAAGTGGGTATGAATCTCTCCAATCAAAAGTGTGCAACCTTGGAACTGTCAGGCTGCATGGGAATTATGTTCTAAGATCCAAAGGTCACAAAGAAAATAAATGTGATCAAAAAATCCCAGCTGGTTAAGGGAATTTAAACAAGAAGAAGATCAATAGTGTATCCTGATAATAAGTATGGTATGGCAAGTATGGTATATATTAAGCGTGCATGGTTTAAACTACTAAAGCACGACAATAATAGTCCTTTATTCATAAATAGTTAAAGAAAAGCATGTATTAGTACAGCCTGTAGAAATCCCTTACGAAGCACTTAGTGTGTGTTCTTCTAAATAATGAATTATGCAGGACATGTGTCAAAAGCATTTTAATTAAAGTCTTTTAAGATGTTTTCAAAGAATGCTTTCCTCCAGTTTCATCCCAGCTCTGCACTGTTCCTCTTGGATTGTGTTGCTATCCTTATAGCATCTTTTAAGAAAGAGCCAAATACCAGAAAACTATGATAACTGTATGCAATTATTTCATGCTAGCAATACATGCTCATAATTAGTAAGAATTGTAAAACCTTGTTTAACTCTCCTTTACAGCTCCCATGTTTTTCTCATTTCTGACACCAACATGACATCTGGTGAAACTTACTGGGGATTTGGAGAACAACTCCAACAATGACTAAAAATGTACAGACTAATTAAATACCTTAAGAATTTATTAAGAAACACAGTTTGAGCTCTCACAGCCAAATATAATACACAGCTAAAATATATGGTACTCAGTTTTAGGAATTGTTAGAGAAAAGTTAAAATACAACATTTTACTCAAGTGATGGTGCTTTTACTAAGTGAACCACTGGGGATCCTTATACCTAAACATTGATCTGGATTCAGTGGGTGGTTATTGTGTCAGAAATGTGTCAAAAGTCTGCGTACAGAAACTGGAAGCAGAGGTTTCATTTTTTCTAGCTTTGCCTGTCGTTGGAAATAGACATATTGATTTATTTTTTTCTTTCAAAGCATCAATCAGTTAAGGCACACAGAATAGCTGGGGTGATTGATGTACATTCTGGAATTTATTTTACTGATTTAAAATGTGGTGCATGCACGATCTTAATCTTACATTGTACAGCACACTAGCTTCAGTAATAGAATGGATCTGCAGGTTTATGTGAAGCTCACATGACAGTAATCCTGCAGTTTATTACAGTCAGCACTCGGATATACGACACTGAGATACACGTCAGTCGCGTTTTACCGTCCTTGTATTAAGAAACAAATTATGTAACAAATGAATGCACTAACCTGACGAAAACAGGGAAACAGTGCAGAGCTTTTTTCTCATTCCTATGTGAATCCAAACTATCTGATTAGTTTGTAGGTAAGATATAATGCAATATATTAGTTAGGAAGTTTGCATAGGAGGCTGTGTGGTCCAGTGGTTAAAGAAAAGGGCTTGTAACCAGGAGGTCCCCGGTTCAAATCCCACCTCAGCCACTGACTCATTGTGTGACCCTGAGCAAGTCACTTCACCTCCTTGTGCTCCGTCTTTCGGATGAGACGTAATTGTAAGTGACTCTGCAGCTGATGCATAGTTCACACACCCTAGTCTCTGTAAGTCGCCTTGGATAAAGGCGTCTGCTAAATAATAATAATAAGTTATACTTTAAGCAATTTCCAAATAGCCCTGTGTTAGTACGTACCAGAAATATGTACTTTCAATGTAAAACATACTTTGTGCTATGGGCATGCCGCAGCCTTTCAGTTACTATGTTAACTAGAAACTGAACAGCTGACCTACTGGCGGCTCCCTGTATCCTATGGCATGTGGAAGAACCGAATAGAGAAAGCAAGTCTGAAATTCAGGTCAATACTTTTTTTTTTGTATTTTATGATGTTGTCACAATTTATAAGGTAACTATAAAAAAGGAGAGGCAAACATGTCTAGTTAATGTATGCTTCATAAATTATGAGGACGTTCCTAGCTAGTGTCAGGAAAACAGCAAGATAAAACATGTTTTTATTTAAAAAAAAAAATATATATATATATATATATATATATATATATATATATATATATATATATATATATATATATATATATATATATACTGCAAACTGCATGTCAACTGTGCAGTCAAGGGCATTGTATAACTGACATTTATGAGGGGTCTGTTTCTACAAGATAGGGAATAGAATAGATATGAAACATTATTGGACAAAAATATCAGCTCTACAGTACCTTACAATACAAAATGCAATAATATTACAATTGTTGTAAAAATGGTGTCCTATCTTGTCTTGCATCAGGGTAAACCCTGCTTAGCAGCTGAGCACTTCTGTTAGTGTTTTGTTATATACATTTTCATTAAGTATTTTTCTTTCGCAGGTAAGAGGTCCACATTTTATGTAGCATTGATTACACCCCTGATTGAATTGACCAAACTAGGTGCTCAGTTAAAGTCCTTTGGTTGCACTGGACTGAAAGAGCCATAAGTGAATGCCACTGCTCCAAGTCTCACCATACATCACAGCAATACGTCAATATACAAAAAGATATCAAGGCGTGCCTCCATGCTTCAGCAGGTACATTTCAAACAGTAGCAGGTGCTCAATCACAACAGGACAATGAATTAAAATAGGCTGCTTACCATCGATGACTTTACTAAATGGACTCTCCAGGAAAAGCATGAAAGGTGAGAGCACACTTGGTAGCTTCACAGTGTAACTTGAATTAATCCATGTATGTGAGACAGTTATTATAGTCCATACAGAAGTGCTAACGTTTTGATGCTACTATCGTCTTCCTCAGAGCAATCTGGAGAAACTAGTATAAAAAGGGGCCCCATATAAACTTCAATTAGCAAGAACACCATTGATATTTGTGATCTAATTGTCCACAAAAACACAGTGTATACAGGTTTCAACAGGGCAAATATATTGAGATGACTCAATAATATTCACTAAATACTTGCATACTAAACATACATTAAACATACCATTTTTAATCATTAAAAGAAAACAGAAAAAAACAATACAGAAAAAGAAATACATTAAAATTCAAAAAGGCCCTAATAATCCTGTTATAAGGAACGACATGATTACGATAGTTTCTTCAAAGATGGTATTATATATACCAATAACAGCTAAAGAAAGCTAGAGAAAAAAAAAACTAAGCTAAATTTTTCATTCAGTCCCCTCGGTTCTAAAGCATCCAGTGTATAAATCCAAAAGCAACCACGGTGTCGCAACTTATTAATCAAGTCCCCGCCTCTACTTGAAAGACTAATCTTCTCTATACCAGAGAATTTCAAAGAAGATGCCATGCCATGATTGGCTATAATATAATGTCAGGCAATAGCATAATCCATATTTCTGTTACGTTGTGACACCGACCACATATAATGGGGTAAGAAACTCCTCATCTGCAACTTAATTGATTGCAGTTAGTCTGGCCAGATACCTTAATCTGAAATGTAATTATCTCAAAGTGGTCACATACTTGTTCAATTAAGAATTATAAAAAAGTGGGTATACACCTTTAAGAGGGGTAGTATAAAAGCACAGGTCTGTCTATCAAGGGGGTGTTTTTTTTTTCTACTTTGTGACCTCACGCTGCCTCTGCACCGGTGCTCCTGATTGCATTTGCAATGTGTAACTTCCTGGCTACCAGCACAAGCTGAATTTTTATTATTTGTGGGTGCTTCCCATCTTGTTTGGTTTCCTTTGTTGTTATTGTTTGCATGTTTACCAGTAAGAGTTTAGGGTTATTCTTTTTAAAGTGTTAGTATTAATTATGCTAACAAAGAAGCCTATGGACTCTGTAATTGCTGGATAAAGTGATATGTGGATACAAAATTATGCCATTGGCAGGAAATGATTTGAAAGCCAAAAGAGGATCCGCATCAGCAAAGTGGTGAGATCATTCCTTTTTTACCAATCTTCATTTGCTGGACTTGCTTATTTTGTTACTTTGTTTCGTTTCATTGCTGGACTTGTTTACTTTGTTACTTTGTTTTGTTGCGTTTATTGGATTATTGTTTTTGCTTCTTACCTGGAGCGGGACTTATATCAAGGACTTTGGGCCCAACAATATATCTATTTATATCTCTCTCTGTCTGTTTTTATGTCAGTTGGTTTGGTTAAGACTTTCTTTAAGATTGTTCTTAATAAACTTTTTTCTTTCTAAAGATACTAAGATTGGCCTTAGTGTTTCAAACAAGACTGTTACAATGTATAGCTGCTGAGATATTGTATAAGGGAAAGTTAAGCAGCAGAAATACAGTAGTCATGGGTTTCTCAGCAGTGCAACAGTTTGTTTTCCAAATGTTTGGAGTAGATGGGTAAAGGTTAAACACTTGTCTAATTACTGCATGCACCTTACTAATAATGTAGTTCCACATCTCCTCGTGCCTTCCTCTGATACCCTTGCAGTCTGAATAGATATTTTAATAGGTGAAGGAACCGTGGGGCAGGGGAGGTGCAACCATGCCTTTTTATGTAGGAGGTACCTGAAGTGAAGATCAGGTAAGCCTTCTTTCAGTTCTATTGCTTAAATGAAATATTTCACAGATTCACTTAAATGTACCAAATTACTGACTGCGGCTGTCATTAACTGCAATAAACCCCTTAGCCATGTTAGCGATGTTCAGCTCACCAAGAAGCGAAGAATGAAGGGATTTCAAAGAACAAAACATCTGATGATGGGACAGCCTTAAACACATCAATTAAAGTGGTGACTTTTGTGACTGTATTGTCAGACAGTGATGAAACATTCCTATTAGCTGCATGAATCAAATCCAGCAGGGTTCTCAGCTGGTTTTGTGGATGATTAAAATCCAAGTCTTATTCATAAGTGATGGAACAACATTATCTCCACTGCTCTGCAGCTGACATCCTCCTCCGTTGGTCTGTGAAACCAGTAGGTTTTCAACTGCCCTTGCAGTAGCCAACAAAACACTGTTTCAGTTCGCTTGGGGTAATATCCAAAGCTTCAAAATAATGCTTCTGGCATTTCAAATCGATGACAAATCGAAAAAAATGCAGAAATGTAGTTCTAGTGACTTATTAATTAAGGTAATTTAAAAAGCCACACAAACAGCACTTCATTTTCTTTTGTCAAACTGTGAAAAAACTTTCATTCTTTAATGGCAATTTTATATAGGCCTACATGTATAAGTAGAAATGGTTCACAGTAAATCACTCTGTAGACTGACCGGTGCATTTACAGTATTTCACAATAAAGTTGGAACACCAAAGCGAGCCTAGACATAACGGTATATTTACAGGCATTACATTACAAACAAAAATGCAAAATGTTTCAGATACTGCCAAGCATTGTCTATAGCACAGACCAACAAACTTTTTTTTTTTTAAAACTGTTGCAGACTTTCTTTTAGTGATTTTTTTTTTTTTTCATGATTTGGCCACAATTGAGCTGCACTGTCTGAAGATCTTGCCACGATTTAGGTAGGGCCTTAATTATTTAACTCCTGAATTGTGTTTAGGTGGGACCGAGTAGAACCCTCCCTTCTACGAAGGGGCCCAGACTGGCTAGTTTGCTACCTACTGTGCCAAAGCTACGATGAGAACATTATCATGTTGAGTTCCAGGAAACAGTGACACACTGTAGCTGCAGAACAAGCTATCCTCATCAGCAAAACACTTCTTGGAACAACATACCTGATCCTAAAAGAACATAAACACTAAAACTGCTACAAAGAAATGTTTCTTACCAAAAGCCACTTCCTCACAGAAAGGGCAAGTAAACCTTAACAATAAAGTAACTCTTAAAGTCCCATTGCCATTTCCCCTGCCCTCTTTCGCCACCATTGTTTAGCTCAACTGTTTATTTTCAGACTTTTTTCTTAACTTTAATAACATCCCTTTCTCCATAGTGATCCCCCAATGTTCTCTGTGCTGGGCAGAAACAGCAGTGTTTAACTACACTGAGTGTACAAAACATTAGGAACACCTGCTGTTTCCATGAAATAGACTGATGAGGTGAATCCAGGTGAAAGCTATTGATGTAACCTGTTAAATCCACTTCAATCAGTGTAGATGAAGGGGAGACAGGTTAAAGAAGGATTTTTAAGCCTTGACACAATTAAGATTGTGTATGTGTGCATTCAGAGGGTAAATGGGAAAGACAAAAGATTTACAGTAAGTGCCTTTGAACGGGGTATGGTAGTAGGTGCCAGGCGCGCTGGTTTGAGTGTGTCAAGAACTGCAACGCTGCTGGGTTTTTCACGCTCAACAGTTTCCCCGTGTGTATCAAGGATGGTCCACCACCCAAAGGACATCCAGCCAACGGCAGGCAAGTGGTCGAAAACGGCTCATTGATGAAAGAGGCCAAAGGAGGCTGACATGAATTGCGCAGAGCAACAGACGGGCTACAGTTAGTCAACTGACAGTCCAGTACAACAATGGTGCCGAAAGACCCATAAAAGAATGTACAACTCGTCGTACCTTGACACGAACAGAGTTCCACTTCTTTCAGCAAAACACAAGAAACTGCGGTTGCAGTGGGCTAAGGAACGAAAACACTGGACACTCGAGGATTGGAAAAACACTGCCTGGTCTGATGAATCCCGGTTCCTGCTGTTTCACGCTGATGGGAGGACTAGGGTATGGAGAAAACCACATGAGTACATGCATCCATCATGCCATGTGTCAACATTGCAGGGTGGTGGTGGTGGTGGTGGTGGTGGTTTCGATCGTGTGGGGTGTATTTTCATGGCATACATTGGGCCCCTTGATGATAAAAGTGGAGCAACGTTTGAATGTCACAGGATATCTGAACATCATTGCCAGTCAGGTGCATCCCTTCATGGCAGCAGTGTATCCATCTGCTAATGGATTTTTTCAGCAGGATAATGCCCCATGCCACAAGGCTAGGATTGTCCAAGAATGGTTCCACGAACATGACAGTGAAATCAGCTTACTGCAGTGGCCTGCCCAGTCACCAGATCTCAATCCAATTGAGCATCTGTGGGATGAGATGGAAAGAGCTATTTGGAGTAGAGATCCACTACCAGCCAACTTGACACAACTGTGGGAAGCATTGGAGTCAACATGGGCCAGCATCCCTGTGGAATGCTTTCGACACCTTGTAGAGTCCATGCCCCGGCGAATTGAGGCTGTTCTGAGGGCAAAAGGGGGTGCAAACTCAATATTAGGAAGGTGTTCCTAATGTTTTGTACACTCAGTGTATGTGTTAGTGGAAGTGCAATGGACTCGCTGTCTGCCCAGCATAGAAAACATGAGGGTCACAGACTGGGGAAAAGGTACTCTATAGCGTCGTCATCAGTGAGAAGTGGCGAAAATATACAAACTGTTCAATGATAAAGAGAGACATTAAAATGGTACTGAAGTTGCTATTCATAATAAAACCTGAGAGACTGCACCTTTGTTTTACTGAAACAGATAGTTTGAACATTCTAGACTTACACTTTGTTTCTGCCCTGGAGTGGTTGCTGCAAAAATAAGCTCATGCATATACTTTCCCTCTCAAACACCTCCTCACAGCAAAAGTTAGCTTCCCCAGAGAAATCCTGCCTCTTCAAAATGGATTGGTTTGTCTCCAATCCAAGTTGGCTTTTCAACGAATGTCAGGGTGTGTTCAAATGTACTGTAAGTAATTTCATGACATATGTTGTGGGTTTAAAAACCAAGGCAACATCTTTTATTTCAACATGCAATGAAGGTACTATAAATATGTCAGCAGAAAAGAAAACTGCTGTCTTTTTTTCTGCATATGCAAATATCAAACCAGACACTATAGAAAGAATAGGCAATGAAACTGAAAATGAAAAAACTCAAGTGCTTTTCTGTTAATGCACATAGGGCCTCATTTATGAAAGGGCGGTTAATTTGGAGTTAATTTTAACATGTATTCCTTGTCTGATGTAAAAAAAGCCTTTTTCTTTTCTCCTTTAATGCATAGGGCCTGCCCATTAGTTTTTAAAATTGCATTGTACTGTATTGTTTTGGAATTCTTTTTTAAAACAACCCGCCTCTTTAATATAACACACGTATTCAACATGTGCAGTCTGCATTGTATAATTGACATTCCCATTAAGCCAATCACAGCTCACAGAGGTAGTAAAATAGCCAATCAAATAGCACACAGGATCTGTTTCCTCACGCATACAGCACACATAATTTTGATTAGGATAGCAAAGCTTAAACTCTTTATTTTACTTTGTGTAAAATTAAAAATCAGTAGAAAAAATTAGTTGGAGATGTCACAGAAGTTCAATTAATAATTTTTACTGCAAGGCAATATGTCTGGGTTGCAGTTATGAAAGATTAGAACATACAAGTCACTATGACATGCTGCACAAAGCAACACATTTTGAGTTTACTGGAAATGAAAGAAGCTATGGAGTCAACGAAAGGTTTTTCTGAAAAGTACTGTGGATGCCAGGAACAACACAACCACAGGAAAGGACTTTTTAACTTCAAGAAGCCATGGAAAGTGCAGAATTACCTTGAAAGAAAGTAACTGGGATTACACAGAGGGTGCACCATATGACTGGACAAGAGTGGACTGGCTAGCTAGAAAAAAATGTAAGAAATAAATGCAGAAGTACCAATTTTCTTACACTGGATTCTGCATCAGTAGGCATTATGTGGAGAAGCTGCAGAATTAGAACACGTAATGAGTATTGTTATCAAGTGTGCCAGAAAAGAAGTGCCAAGTGTCCGGACAGAAGGCATAAAAAGGTACAATTCATAGCGGTACTGTTTACTATTTCACATTTTCAGTGCTGTTAAAACATTACATTTTGGAATATTAGGTAAATATTGAGACTTAGCATTTTTTTTCTTATTTTTTTACTGTTTGAGATTTCCATTTAAATACAATTCTATTTCCTCCATTATATTACATTTGTGATACAAATTGTTTTTTGTCAGTGTTCTAGGAAAGCTGCTTCTAGTTATATCTGCCTATTTCTATACTATAAAATACATTAAATAATATGTTTATTAATTGATTGAAACTGTGCCTGCATACTTATTGACTTGGAATTGTACAGTGAGGGTAATGTGTTTTGAGTAGTATATTTGAGTATATGGGCCTACATACAATTTACGTAGACATTTTCACATATACATAATTATTTACGGTGCGGCCCACCAAGTGAACAGTCTAAACTTAAAAGTCCCTTGCTGCCAAATTTTTCTGTTCAAACAAATTTTCATAATCACGTAATTTAGCAAGATGTATTTATTTTGCATTAGTGAATCAGTGAATCAAACGAACAAATCTGTTCAGTTGATTTACTAAACTGAATGAATTAAGTCAGTAAAAAGATTACTACTGCATATCACTAGTTTTCAGGCCAGAAAAAGAGGTTTAAATAGCGCGCGCCTATCAGTGGTTAAAGCCTGGTGTCCAAACTAACTAATTATCGCTCACTTTAGAACATAAGAAAGTTTACAAACGAGAGGAGGCCATTTGGCCCATCTTGCTCATTTGGTTGTTAGTAGCTTATTGATCCCAGAATCTCATCAAGCAGCTTCTTGAAGGATCCCAGGGTGTCAGCTTCAACAACATTACTGGGGAGTTGGTTACAGACTGCCACAATTCTCTGTGTAAAAAAGTGCCTCCTATTTTCTTTTTTGAATGCCCCATTATCTAATCTCCATTTGTGATCTCTGGTCCTTGTTTCTTTTTTCAGGTCGAAAAAGTCCCTTGAGTCGACATTGTCAATACCTTTTAGAATTTTGAATGCTTGAATTGGATCTTCTTTGTTCAAGACTGAAGAGATTCAATTATTTTAGCCTGTCTGCATATGACATGCCTTTTATACCCGGAATAATTCTGGTTACTCTTCTTTGCACTCTTTCTAGAGCAGCAATATCCCTTTTGTAGTGAGGTGACCAGAACTGAACATAATATTCTAGATGAGGTCTTACTAATGCATCGTAAAGTTTTAACATTACTTCCTTTGATTTAAATTCAACACTTTTCATTATATATCCAAGCATTTTGTTATATATCCAAGCACATTGTCTAGATGAAGACATTTCTGAGTCAATAATAACTCCTTGGTCTTTTTCATAGATGCCTTCTTCTTTAATGTGCACAATACAATTATCACCCTTTAGTAAATACGGTGTGAATGAAGCTCATCTCGTTATTCTGAGTGGGGTGCCTCATTTAAATACATTATCATGCATTACCATACAAATCACATATTCATTCTGATTACCATAGTATGACACAATAAAATGAGTGTGCACCATAATATGCCCTCTATTTCGCACGATAATGAATACAATTGCAATAGTAAATACAGAAATCATTAATGTGCACAGTAACGTGCACCATAATGTTGGCGCCCTTTCGTAAATGAGACCCATAAACTGAGAACATGTGGAATGTGTTAAAAAGGAAGAGTAAAATAAAGGGATCACAGTTTTGTGTAAATGCAGTTTGAGTAGCAGCATTATAAATTAACTCCAGCATCAAGACATTTCTGCACAGTTTAATGAGTTCTTTTCGATGTAATGGTGGTAAAAACTTTCAGCTCAGCACACCTGCACAGAGGGCTAGGGAAATATATATCTGCTGAAAACAGCAGACCATCATTGCAGTTTATAAAGGATAACTTCACTCATCAAGGCAGACAGCTCAGTCAGTCTTGCTCTGGCATAGGCCCATAACAGATGTGTATGCCACTTTGTTAATTAATTATTTGTGGGTTATCCTTCAATGTCATTAACAGTACAGGCAATTGAATAATTGGTTCTACAGTGACTTACAATCAAACGGTGCAGACAATATGTATTTCAAACAGGTTTATACAATGTTTAATGAGGTTTTTGATACTTTTGCTAATGTCATGAATTTTGATTTAATAGTGCCACAGAACAGGGTAATGCCATTATACTTAATGATTGAATCTGTTATCAGATTCTTGAGGGTATGAAATAACATACAATATAACTCCTTTATTTTTTGGAGTAATTGTACTATATAGCCACAGAAAAAGGAATGGTCACATCTAAGTATCTGATCTAGCCATTGTAGTAAGAAATGAGGGAACAGCAGAGGAGTATAGGAGCACAGCTTGATTGATACTGTCAGAGATTCAATGCACAGACAGACGCGACTTGCAAATTCTGCCTCAGGGCCCAGGGGGAAACAAACAGGAGGACAAGATATTGTTTAGAGAAAGAAACAAAGACAGGGACCAAAGAGAAGAAGCAGAGACGCGAGCAGATTTAGTTATCAAGGAGTAAATTAGGAATGTCCTGGGGTGACACTTAAGGCTTTTTTCATTTCAGTGCAGGCTGGGGACAGCTTCCTAAACCAGTTTATTAAGCAGCCAACAAGAGCAGAAACTGTAGCAGATCTTTTTTTTTTTTTTTTCTCAGCAAAGGGTTGGATATGATTGATAATCTCGAGCCTGGCGAGTCTCTGAGCACCAGGGATAATAGCATGATTAGATTTTCTGAAGAGAACTAGGGAAAAATCTAATTAAAATGAAAGAGAGCAACCTAGAATGGATCAGGCTACCTGGTTTTAAAACTTACAATCCATCTGCATTTACACCGAACAAGCATATATCAAATCTGGAATTATTTAAACTACTATATATATATATGAGGAGCGTCTCTCTTATATACATGTATATAAATGTATGTCCTATTTTTATTTGTATTTATTTACAGTTAATTTATACAAGTGCCAGACCAGAGTTAAGTTTTTCCAATGTAAAGATGCTTTTGTTCAGAACCGTGTAGCACCAATCACTGAAGTGATAGGTGACTGTAACATACCGACAATGTCCCCCAATACTTTAAGTATACTTTTTGTAGGGCATATTTTTGATGGGTGGATTTGAATGAAGAAAAGAAAAGATTCACAATAAAAGAAATGTTGCTCAGAAATGTTTTCTTTTTTTTTTTTAACAGAGAGCTCTTGCCAGAAACTGGCTTTGCTTTACAGTGCTGCCACTAGAGTCCGAATTGAATATTGCAACGTGAAATCTGCTTAAGTTGTCTGTATAATTTGTCTCGTGGTAAGTCCATCAGAGGAAAAGGGTTAAAGCATGAAAACAGTAAGCTTGCAACGGAGGAACAGAATATAGGTTTATCTGGCAATATCTAAACAGGAAAGCAAGTTTCCAGAACCCTCAACAAAACACAAAACACAGAAGCCGAGCATCGCCAGGGGCAGTTTCAGTTTGCAGGGAACATGCGATTAAAGAGATGAGATGTATAAAACATTGATAAATCCCCAGGCTCAGATAACATCACACAACACGATGTTGAGGAGTACTTCAGAATTAGTCGTAGAGAATCTGCTTGGCTTCTTAGGAATGGAGAAGGCGATGCCCAGGGAATTTAGGAGTGCTTGGCTTCTGTCCTGCATAAGCTAGAGTAGGGACTAATAAGGGATTTAATTAAGGTTCATCTGCATGCAAAGAACATGCTCAACCATTGCCAGTGTGGATAAGGAAACAGGAGGTCAAGCTTAATACACCTCATTGAGTTAAACAAAAGAAATACAGACACTGGAGATATTGGATTTTCCTAAATATGTATTGACCCTTTCCTTACTAGAAGTCTTTCTGTTTGTCTTCATTGGTGAAATGAGTTTCAGGTCACATTTCTAGGGTCTGGTACAGCGTCCACCTCCAGGAGTTGGGCAAAACAGTGCAATGTAGCACTTGCACACAGGTCTGAAATGTCACAGTAATCTTAACTATGCAATGTATTTTCGTGTTCATTCTTGCTGATCCATGCCTGCATCATACATCCACCTGAGGTAGTGTGTTGAGGAGGGACAGGTAATGTTTACAGTCTGGTTCACCAGCTGTACAGGGAAGCTTCACAATTTTAAAAAGTCACCAGGACATGATGATTGAAACAGTAAATGGCATACAAAATGAACGTTAAGTTCTCTCAAGTTGTTTGTTTCTACTGTTTTAACATTAACCTTAAAGATTGAGAATATGGCCAAAGGGGTTTAAATGATCATAATAACTGCCATTCACTTGTACACATCTAAGTTTGGATAAATAAAAAAGTATACTTTTTGGCTGTCTTGAAAACTGTTCTGAAATTACCTTCCATTTTGAAGCCCTTTAATTTGGGTTGAATTGGAGGTTGCTAAGAGTTTTCATTTGGGTAATCAAAATTCACATCCACGTAAAAATAAAAAAACCCCCTAAAAACAAATGTCTGAGGTTGTGTTGGTTGTATGGAAGGCTGGATGGTTAATTCCAGCTGAGACCAAAATCCATTTAGTCTGGTGGCTGTTTGGTGTCCTCAGTCACGGTCCAGGTCAATAGAAATCCACAGAAGATCATATAACAAAGTATTTTTTATATCTATTAAAGCAATGTAACAATAACATCCTGTTAGAAACAGCATCTCTAAAACAAAGAGCTACTCAATAAGTTACTGCTGGATTTCAGATATATATAAACGGAGTGTAACCGAGGCATGGAAAACCCTCCAGGTCCAATCTATCAATGAGGCAAGGTACCTGCTGTAAGAAAATTATATTGTGTTGACCAAAGTTTGATATGGGCTGTTAGACCGTGACACAATAAATTATGTCTTTACACAAGACAATCCATACAACATACACCATTACAATTGCCTATTACAACCACAAAATGTCTTTGCTTCCAATACACCAATGTGCATCCATCAATTCAGCACAAACCATGAAGATAAACATTTGTGTAGAAGACAAACTGAAATGAAAACCGTTAAGGGGTTGATTTGATCAACCTAAACCCTGCCAGGATAAGCCACAACTGGATTGTTTTTATTGCATGTACTTAGGAATCCACTTGGCTGGCATCAGCCTCTTATTATAGCCATAATCGTGGTATAACCACAGGTAGGTGTTTAATACAATCCAGGTTGATTCCACAGTGCTGTAAAATCCAGCTGTGGTTTATCCTAGTGAGGTACAGGGCTAACCAAATCAAGCCCCAAGAAGAAAAACAGTTTATCTTTCTAGTCGATACTGAGTTTGATAAGCTTAATGTAAAGTGGTTTTCTTTTTTATGGGCTTTGTAGTGGTTGTTTGTTTTTTAGATGTGCTAACCCAATGTGCTGCTTGGCTTCAAAAATTCTCTTCCTACAAAGTCATCGTATCCCTGCACTAAGATGTATTTTGTTTTCTCCCATGCTATTTTCTGGGTTGGGTAGTGTAAGATAGGCTACTCCATACAGTTTAATAGGTATAATACAAATTATCTGTTTAAAATAAGTATTCCTAAATAAAGGATCTCTTTTAACCAATCAGGAGATTGACAGCCAGTTACCCATGAAGCCGGTGGGGATCTTGCTGGTTTTGTGTTTACGTCAATGGAATATGCAGGCTTCCACATGGCGTTTGGGTAGGTCTATCTGATCTGTTCTAAAGTCATTATTCTCTGGCAGAATTGCTCTGAACATTAGCCTGCAGTGCTGTCAAACTCACACTTTTTATATCCACAGTAAAAGTGATTTGTGATGTGGCTATTACTTCCACTGTCACTTTAATTAATGAAAGGAGAACACAAATCCATGGAAGTATGAATACATTAAAGACAGACTAATAGAACTGGAATGCAAAAACCTTTATGCGTCAATAGTAACAGCCATAGGCACCATTTGTTTCATTGTACCAAGAGCAGTCCACAGATCTGTTGACTAACTCATTTGCAGAGGTTCTTGTATGCACAAATGATATTAGCAACATAAAATAGAAGCTATGTGTTTGTGTGGTGAGGAATGATCAACATATGCAATTTGTATGGTTGCAAAGCTTTAACAAGATGTCAAAGGTGCTTTGTGCATGTGGTGTATGTTTGGTGATTGTTTTTTAGAGGGGTTATCATTTGATTTCTTTGTAACCAAGAAATACTTAACTATATGGTGCTGGCAACTAGGATTCTAGAGGCTCAGATATTGCCAGGTTGATTCTTCTATAGATATATATAATTCAATATTGGAGCATACTCCGATAACCTCAGAATAAGTGTAAGCATCATACAAATGTCAGGGAAAGACGTCTAAACTAAAGTTGTCAAACAATGGCCATACCCAAAGGTTTGGTTAATCTGATCCAAGATATTCAAATTGGAGCTGACTCTTAAAATATTTTAAATGTTGAAAAATAAGTGCAAAGAAAGCAACTTTCTGGAATTATTTTTCTGTATTGATTTAGCTACTGAGGGGACCTGAATGCTTAAACTGGTATTGACTGCATCTCTTAAATCTCTTACAAGTAACCAAATGAGAGACTGCCTGGGACTTTAATGATTTGAGCAGAAGCACACATCAGCAATACAGAAGCTACTGGTAAACTTGTAAAAACTGGAGCTTTCATTAATCACAATACTTCAGTGGTCCAGAGAACAGCGCTATAAAAACAACTGCACCTTTTCTATTTACACAAACGTGGGTTTTATTATCTGGCATACTGTAGAGTAGGTTATTTTTGTTGGTGCTATATCTCCTGTGGTTTCTCCTCATTTGACTCTTATGTCTTTTAGCCAACATACAGTATGCTCTGACTACATACATTTTGGAGCCCAGACTGTTTAAGTATTAGATTTTAGATATTTTCACAATACACTTTTACCGTCACCAGTGGGTATGAAAAGTGCTAGATATGCATGTTTAGATATACCTGGATAACCGTCCATCCATTCAACATTCAAATGATGATAAACAAAACCCAACTTATTATAAATCACAACACTAAAGATGGGAATTACTATCAAAAGATTGGGGTGTTTAACAATTGAATTGTCCTGTAATGTTCTATGCACAGGATGACACCTGTACACAGGGTAAGATGTACTGGTATTATTCTCATTTACTATTTTTTAATATCACCCAGTTGTGCTGTTTTGCTGTGAGCGTACAACACAGTTTCAAAATGAGTTTTATGTTGCACCAGTATTCAGCATTGATGATAAAAGGAGAATAAAAATAATAATTACAATACAACGGATAGCATCCAGAAACAGACCAAACCCGAAGGAGACTTCAGTTAGCAGCTGAACCAAACAAGCCTGAGCTGGGAACCAGGTTTTCAGCCTGCTCTCAGGAAGCCCTGATGACCTTCAGAATATACAAGCTTCAATTTACAATGAATAACATGAATACATGAATAATCAGATAGCTATAATGATATTCATTTTCCTCAAGCCCCTTACGCTGCAACACACTGTTATGTTGTTTTTCAAGATACCGTGCATATTTTATGTATTAGATTTGTACTGAAGAGGGCACATTTACCACAAGCAAGTACATATAACACTGAGTGTTTTTCATCTTTCACCTTCTGCCGTTTGGATTTTTGAAACTCAGTACAGTAACCCGATAGCTTCTGGAAAGGGGCTTTGAAACCTTGGAAAATATAATATAACACAGACTTGAACAGACACCTGCATTTCTTTCAGACAATAAACAATGATTCCAGTTGTGGCGGTGTACAGCCAGCATGGCACAGGATATAAATCAAGCATCTTTGCACACATGAATCAGTGAGTCAACATTCACATTAAAAGCTGCTGTGCATGTAAAACTTGGGTACCAGTTACATATTTCTTTCTTTGTGTGTTGCAGCCTTAATGTCCCTGGAAGGTAAAGCATCATAGAAAACTCCATGCATAAGAAAATACATTTTAAAGTTAACTTAAGTCTATTTATCTATCTATCAAATTCTATATGTTGTCTTTCAACAGGGGAAAGGGGCAAAAGAACTGGACAGTTTCTATATAAAGAGACAGCTTGATGTGATACAAATATAACTCAAACATTTTAGAACTTTACTGGCACCAATTGTTTTAAAACAAATAAAATTAAAATTAAAAACAACAGACACAAAAGTCTAATATTTTTCAAGCTTCACATTTTTCTTTTTTTTATGTATCTAAATTTTGAGGGAAAAAAACACAAGGAAAAAAGCCAATAAAACCCCTTTGACGATCTTACCTTATCCTTATGCTGTTTTTCATCCTGATATATTACCCATCTTTGCCCATCATTGCTGTACGCCACCTTGTAGGAACCCACAAACTGGACGTGTCCGAAGTCTTTCGCCCCCTGGGTGATGATGCCAGTCACTTTCGTAGGAACGAGCAAATCGACCTGTTAATGAAATGTTAGAAATCGCGTATGAGAACTCAATAATAATAAATACCACTTTTGAATAGTACTTCCTGTGATTTATAAGAACATGGTTTGTGTAGGGCAGTGATTTCCACATACCCCCTTCCAGACCTATCAAATGCCTGCATACCCTTAGCATACAGGTTTATATTTGAATGTGATTTTTAATATATGCTTTCATAATACAAATTTATACACAAACACAATATAATACATGCAATATAAATGACTATAAGAATATAATTAGGGCTTCTGAATTTCGGTTTTAACCGATAAAAAAACGATAAAACACCCCTGATACAATAAAATATGAAATCAGTGTATAGCCAATAAATACTGGAAAAACACTGGAAATCGTTACTTAATTCACATTGACTTCATTACCACTTTACCATTACAAAAACATAAAAACTAATACATAAAAACAAACTACCTTTCCTAGTGCAGCTGGGCAATGTCCCTCCTTCCTGACTCGTATCTATCATTGATTCGTTCTGAATACATTAAACCCACCTCAACTACTGAGTGGCAGCAAATTCCCACATTTCTATTGGAGACTCTGCTTGCGAGATTTAAAAACGAAATTACAATTAGGAATGGAGTTAAGATAGAGAATTTAAAACAGAATTGGAAATTGTGGCGAAATGTAATAAATGCCTACACACAAAAAAACCCAGAAGAATGTGCCTGTGACCATAAGATTTAATAATGGAAGACAGCAAAGGAAAGAAGGTACAACTTAAGTATTGTCGAGTTATTGACAGAAAAAAACTGCCCAAGCATTTTGGAAAGTAACCAAAAACAATAATTTCATACAGTATATAAAAAACGAAAGCCCCCTCCCAAAAAAAAACAACTGTTTGCCATTACACAATTTGTCCCACGTACCCCCTAAATATACACATTTGAGCAGCTCATCTACTCAATCCTCTTACCCAAACTGCACGAGTAGACCCCTCTTACAAGAGCCACCTTACACAGAACATACTCACCGCCAGAACAGGAATAAAGTATTCACCAGCGAGGCTTACCCTCACAGTTCTGTGAGTGAGTACACCTCTATCCTAACCTGAAAAACCCCTTTCCATTTGGCCTTCAGCTTCTCTTAAGAGTGTATGGATTTCTGTCATGTGTCCTGTTATCCACTGAGGACCACCAAACTAATTTCCCAAAACAACCTTTCAATTCTTAGGCAATGATTCACAGCTAACAGTTATGCCCATAAGTTGGACACACTATATTGATTTCAAAATTCTTCCCATGAGTGGCATGCAAATACATGTTGATAATGTTTTAAAATCTGGGGTGGAAACGTCAAGGTTCTTGGTCAATAGCCCAGGTGTTTTCAAACTCTTTATCCAATCTGGTATTACTGGGGTTGAAGGGAGCAGTTAAAGCAGATCTGTAGAGAAGGGTGGCAAACGATAGCGCCCAGACTTAAGCAAAAAGTATGTATATGCCATGACAAACTGTCTAAAAGCCGTGATCGATTAAAGGTAGGTCATACCCAATTTTAATTAAAGCGACACTGCAGTACTTCAACACCTTTACAGATAGTGTTACCGAAACAATAAAAAATATAGCTATTGAAAGTTAAGTTAATTACTGCAGGTATGTAATTAACTAGAATGTACATTCAAATAGATAAACGACAGCATGTCTGAAACCACAGTGTTAAAAACAGATTATAGATACTCTTTCCTGTAAATGAGAAATGATCTGGTATGTCTAAACGTAGCCATTATTGCATTGCTATGTATATACAGTACCTAAGAAAACAAAAACACTGTGATACTTTTAAGAAAAATGCAAAAAAAAAAAAGAAAAAAAAAAAACTTTGCTTAAAAAGCCTTCAATTAAATTCCTCATGTGTTTATTTCTTGTATTTAAAAAGGTACTAAAAAAAGAGTAAAAAACTAATAAGAATAAGTTCAGTTGTATTTTACTATAGAACCACAAACATGGTCATTACATGAGTAAAAACCACAATTTGTTGAATAGTTCAGAGAAATATAACTGTTCTCATAAATATTTTCTCAGGACACAATGTTTACAATGTATGCTTCTCATTCAAATTCAAAAGGGACACACATTTCTCATTTAAATTCAAGAAAGAATCAATGATAAAGGCATAATAAACCTTAATATCAGTTGACTATATTACTATACTTTATTGATGAAGAGTTGAAACTGAATGACAGATCAAAATAGGCCCAGGAGATCAGCTGTCATCAATCATATCTAAAGAGCCTTTACATGCACTCTTACTGCACGGTAATAATTCATAACTCTGAGGAAAAAAAAATAAAAATAACCGTGTTACCAACCAATACTGAACAAAGCAATAGTAAAATAACAGCAACAAAAAAACAAGTACAAATTCGGCTTGCTATTTAAACCCCTAGTCAGACCATATCTTTTTCATTTGCACTTTGTGCCCCACCATTCCTCCCCATCACCACCTCTGCAACTGCATCTCCCTCTGAAGGGCTAACAAAGCTTAACACCCCATCGTGGAGGCTCACCACTCACCTCCTCGGGCTGCTCGCACTCAAACCACTCAAGCACATTCCTATCTGACTAACTGCAGACTGCTCCTGTCCAGTGAACCCGTCATTCAAAACGCACACCAGAGATGCAATCCGACAAGTGCAAAAAGAATCTCCTTTGAATTACAACACCTTTAGGTAAAATAATGATTCTTACAAAGTAATCACAGTAAAATAATAGCAGTGGCGGTTATTATGGTGCAGTGAATGTTCTCTTGTCAAGAATCCCATGGCCATAAATGATTTGTCAAAACTAGTGAGGGAGTGGGGTTAAGATGGTTATACAAATATGATAAATATTTGCACATTTGTGGTTGTGCTGGCTATGATTAAGACAAAACCATATTCCCTAGTTGTCTGGGTCTTTATAACCTTAACCATACATGTGCATTACAGTATGAGTAGTTTACAAGTGGGTGGAATTCAGATCAGCTCTTTTGTCTTTTATAAATATAAAACACAATTCAGGAAAGCAGTGCTTAATTGAAGTTTCATTTTCTTGCTTACCTCAGGGACACTCACATAGAAAGCCCAAGTATTTCTGTCTAAATCTGTAAGCTCACATTTGTAAATTAGAGGATGGATCATTGCCAGCATATAAATAACAGGCAGTTAATTCCAATTAAATACCAAGCAAAAACGTGGGACAAGAGCAAATGACTACTCAGTTGAAATATGTCAAAACAGGTCAAACGTTAGACATCCACCGAAGACTCTGATATACCAGTGTTTATATAAAAAAAAAAAAAAAATCCCTGAGTTTAGTTTAAGTCACCCCACCAGGTTATAAACTGACAGCTCTCTCTTTGATACCTATTCAGTGTAAAATGTGGTTACCATGTGTTCTTTTGTCATAGTTTAATCTCTAGATGACTGGCCAATGGCTTATCTGTTGCCATGTCTTCTAAACTGTTCAGTTTCTACAACTCAATAATCTTTTCACAAACCTATGGACAAAGAACATTATGTTGCTAGTAGGGGTGTCAATACTGTCAATGGTGTCCATACAATGGGGCATCCACTTATACTGATACACCGTTACTGTGTTGTGAAATATTTGCTATTACTGTAGCTGCCCTGTTCAATATGGATCCCAGATTTTACTCTGCATTGAAGTGGAACCAAATTGTTACAAACAATGCTTGCTCATAAGAAATGCCCTTCTTGAAAGGAGCCTGCACAGCAACACAGTCATGTTTTTTTTCTACAGAACAGCTGGGAATGATCCTGAAACCGTGTAGAATTTAATCAGAAGAGATATCGTTGCTTTACTTTCTTCTTGTTTTGTTTCTCAAATGTGGAGTCCGGTAATCTTTTGCACTGTTTAGCACTGTCAACATCAATTTGCTGCAACTAGGAGATGAAGGCATTAATTATGTTAGTTGGAGAAACATACTGATATGGTTTGGGCTTCAAGAAAAAAAAAAGAATCAAGATAAGACTGTGTTTTATCGCAGGTTTAAGTGAAATAAAACACATTGGTAATCCATGACATTGGTTACTGAAAATATCCTCATTAAATGACATTTCAATGAATAACCTCCATGCTTGGTGAAGCAAAAATATAACAGTATTTAAGTAGCTCCAAGGCACAGATTTATTTTATTTATTTATTTAAGCCAAGGCGCTTTACAAAATTATAACAAAATGGTACAATCAAGAAAAGTGGGTAAAAAAAGATGGTAAGTTTATTGGGCTAGGGTGGTGAGATACACATTTGTTGCTTAGGCGAGATGAAAATAAACAGAAGAAATAAGAAACAGTGCAGAAATAGTAGGGAAAGGAATGGACAGGGAGCAGATGAGAACTGAAGAGCTAGTGGAGGAGGTAATTACAAAGAAAGAAAGAAAGAAAGAAAGAAAGAAAGAAATGCTTTATAAAACACTTTATAAAATGAAATAAACCCAATGTTGAGAGGAAAGGGACATATATTTTGTGAAATGTATCTAGCCCGAGTGAATCGTGTGCAGAACGAGAATAAATTATGTACCATTGAAGAGAATTAGGTTAATAACTTTTTTTTTCCTGAGTACGGCACAGTATTATTTTAGTACTGTAGATAATTTATTTATTTAACAATTTGATTACACAGAGTATTCCCACTGAGACACCATATCTCATTTACACAGAAATCCAATTAGCAGCAGCGCAACTTGAAAAAATAAATAATGCCACATCCATGTAAAAATCTATTTCAATCCAATTCTCACATCGTGTATTTATGCAGCAAGGAATACCGATCAGATACTGGTGCAGGGGTTGGGGGAGGTGTTTTGAACAATGTTTTGGTATAGGATAGTTCAAGTTGAGTGTACAGGCATTTCATTCACACTATACCAGGGAACTGTGTGTTAAATGAGTGATGGCCAGCCTTTAAACACTGACTTTAAGCACCAATGAACTGAGAATATTGAACCACTTGTTAAAATGCAATTATTCCTTGTGACAGGGAGCCGGGTCGCTGGTTCCTGCGCAACTGTGTGTGCCTGGGAGAAATCAGCTGAGACGCGCAGCCGGCGTTGCTAAGCAACCAGCTGAGTGGGAGGCTCGCCCTGAGAGAAGCTGATCGGGAGGTGCGGATTGGCTGGGGGGCGTGCCTGGGGATGCTGCGCGGAGCTCAAAAAGCAGCTGCGCTACAGCTCGGGGAAATTGCAATGCCATTTGCACACAGACGGGCGTGTGTGTTTGTTAACATCGAGGAGGGAAGTGTCCGCTCTGCAGGAACTACTACCACGGAACCCTTTAACTGCAAGACAAGGCCTGTGAAGGCGACAGCCCAGCCAGGACCGCCAGAATGGCTCAGAGTCACTGGGAGGCCAGGACTTCAGAAGCAACAGAACAGAAGTAGGTCAGTTTAGGGGATGTGAATCCCAAAACAGTATAGAGAGGGTTACCATAGAGTAGTAGGTTCCTGGAGCAGAACGTTCCTTTTAGTGGGACTAGCGCTCGTCAATTTGTGTGGCAAACTTTTATTTTTAGCTTTGTTTTTGTTTTTATTTCTTTATTAAATGTGACACTAGGTCTACCATTGCTGGTACCATAGTCTCAGTCCTGTGTTGAAAATTAAATCTGCACGCCTGAGCGGCATAATCAACACCAATGCTCTGTGTCTGTCAGTATTTTCCAGTGACTACCCACACACGTAACACATCACCCTGTTACATTCCTATAACCCCATGGAATCTACTGATGATAAAACCTAAAGAAATAAGAACAGTAGACAACTGTTTTGACAGGATGTAGCCTGAAGAAGATAGTACTGGATTTTATTTTCTTTATTTTTACTTGCATCTTGATTTCAGTTTTACAGAGGTTACCAAGGGCTTCAGCACCATGTGAACCTCTTTTCTGCATAAAACCAATGATATAGAAACAGTCAGTGTCAAGCATTGTGTATGTGTAACAGAGCAGAGTCCGGGGTGAATCACTGACCACACTCCCCAAGCGAGCGTCTTAACCACTACACACAAGAGCCAGGCTCGTTTTCACAAGCAGTTACTGTTTAGAGCTGTGGTTCTGACTTGTGGCTCTCCAGCCCATTCCAATACAGGACCTTGATCCAAACAGGTTCTTAATTACCTAATTGTACACCTACGTTCAGCAACAGAGATTTCAGGATTGACTGATCATCCATACAGATTGTTGATGTTAATAATCTACAGGCCTGTACAAACGGATTGATAATCCTTGTACAATTCCACCGATTGGGCTGATAACAAGGTAACCTGCGTCATAATGCTTACATTAATTAACAGCTACCCTTATTTTACATTTAAACTGCTGGAGATTAATAATTATTCAAATACATTCTTTTTCAATTTTGAAATAAAATATCAACCCAATTCCGAGTTCTTAAGTTAATTTCAAAGGGAATAATGACAAGGTTAGCTGTGAGACCAGCTCTGGCAAGAAGGCTCTCCTGTGCCTTTAACCCCTTTTCCCTTGTAGGGCTGAATACCAATCTGCTCTGACAGCTTGGACAACCTGCAAGTAGTTACTGCATGGTTTCTGGCAGCTCTAAAATGCATCCCACTATAAAGAAGATATTGTACCCAGTGACAGAAAGACAATGATTCTTGGTGGTAAATCTCCTTCTCGACCTGTGAGGGTGCTAAGTAACGGAAACAGAGTGCTCTGGACTGCGTTGCCTGACACTTCGTTCCGAGGGTTAAAAGGAAGTCGCTCATGTAGAAAAGAGACAGAGCTTCGGTACACTAACTCATTGACCCGGAGGGGAAATGATGTGGCAGCTGCAGATCATAAAAAGCAGCTGCAATCGTTTACCAAGGGGTCATGAGTGACGGTATAAATAGGGGTCAAAGCAATGTTATCTGTTCCTTTGTTTTGGTTATTTAATAAGTGACCCAGACCTGTGTTTGGTGAAATAATCGTGAGTGTTTGTTTTGTTCTGTCTATTTGTTTGTTTGTATTCATTAGACAGTTAACGCGTTCCGGAGCTGTCGCCAGAGGCCAGCAAAAACCCGGAACAGCACTGCACTCATATCACTTACTGTGTTTGCACCACCAGCACTAATTCACACACTAACGGACTTGTGTATGTGTTTTGTGTGGCTGTATAATAAAAACAGCACTATTATTTGCGGGGCAAACCCGAGGATTATAAATGAAGTAATACACGCTGCTGTATTACTTACCTTCATTATTGTTTTCTGTTTGTTTCGCCATCAGGCACTGGACAAAAACAAATAAAACAAACCTTTTCACCTGGATTACAACTGTCTGTCTGTTCTTTAATCACCTGCACCTGCACACTTTTACCCACTCTGCCACATACCCCAGAGCTACAGCTACATGTAACGTTATATCTCTATGTATTGAGCTGCAGTCTAGATCTGGGGGTACACTATGACTATAGTGTTATTTGTATAACCAGTCTTCTTACCATGGTATCAGGAGAAGCAATGCATGCCCTGCAAATCCTGTCAGTCCATTATGTGACTGAAGGAGTCTGTTTGTCAGTGCAGAACGGAGGATATTTGCTGGGCTTTTTCCTGTCGTATCTCTGGGCCTGACAATACATTTAGAACATACGTTATCCTTGTACTTGATGTTTCTTTGTAACTCTTAGTGTAGTTAGGACCTGTTTGGTTTGCCTTTTTTTCCCCATGCATGGCTCTTTTACTGTTGTTTGGGTTTGTGAAGCGTGACATGGCCGATACGTCTTGTCATTTTCCTAATGCGCCAATGACGACAGGCCTTGTCATGAATATATTGTTAAATACAAAGGTTTCAACAGCATGTAACAACCTAAAAATAAATAAATAAATAAAATGGGCTATGGCTGCACACAATGGCTGGTTAAAGTCATCAGTAAAAACAACAACACAACAACAGTTCAGAGGCACTAATCACTGGTGTTGATTTTGTTTTCAGATAGAGACTACATGCACCATAGTTTGCACTCATCCTCAGGTTTGTTTGTTATTTTTTTCTTATATGAATGTGCAGCAGACCAAGGACTAAAGATTGCACTGAGAAAATCCTCATTCATCAACCATGAAATGATAAAAAACATATATAGCAAGTACAGCTCTGGGGCTGAATGTGGATATTGCAGGAAAGAGAAAGCTTCTTTTGAGGCTAATTGAATCTGCTGCAACAATATATTAGGAATTGAAAAGCACATGCAATATACAGCAAGGGGATTTTATTCTTACAGCTATTAAAAAGACTATAATGAAAAACAATGATTCAAACATCTTACATTTCAATTTGCTAAATCGTTTTCTTATTAACCATTTTAACTGTCATGCTTACCCTATGCTATTTATACTACTTTGTGTTTACTGGTAGGTGAATTGATTTTATACCAGAACTGTATCATTCAGTGAATACAATTCCACACACTTTTTTTTTTATTACACTGGAATAAAAATAACAGAGCATCTGATTTTCTAGCAATTTTGAACCATTTTAATGGAATGTGGTATGTTGTATTTATTATTTTTAGTTATTTTCTTGTGTGAACATGTTCCTTTGTGTCCAACATAGATTTAGCCAATGATTTGGATCTTCCCACACTTTCGTTACTATTTGGAATATTGTGTTCTAATTGATTCTAATGTCATAAAATGAATGCACTTTAGTTTTCCCTAAAATACTGGTTAATGATTATTAAGTGGTTTCATTATTTGCTTTCCAAGAAAAGAAACCCTTAATGTATGTTTATACTTTTCAGAAACATTTAGTTTTTGGCAACTTCAGTTTTTCTACTTTTATTTATAACTGTCTACAAATAATGTATCAAAATACATATTATGATAAATAAATATTACACAATACAGTTGTCCCTTGTTAATTCAACTTTAGATAAATCACTAAGTTGTTTAATTCACATACATTGACTGTAAATTGTGAATTATAAAAAGCCCCTCATTATTCACTGTTTTCGATATTTCAAAAAAAAAAGAGCACAGTTTATGATTTTAATTGCTATTTGAGGGTTAAAATATGATGGTGGTTTGTCTTTAGCATGTAAAAACTTTTTTAAAATTAAAATATCTGTGCATAAAAAGCATTTTCTCATCATTGTATAATTACTTAAGAACAAGCCTCACCTGTAAGTGTGGTGCTGAACAAATCTAATGTTAATTAAACACAAAATCATTCTAAGAGGATCAATCCTGCAATACTCCCTGATTAATGTCCAACCAAATATCGAACATAATAAGGAAAACGCATTGTCCAATTTGTCAATGTACACTACAGTGTCAATAAACCAGTAGAATGGGAGCTCTTGCATACAAGCCAGTGTTTCATGTATGATTTAAGAAATAAAAAAATAAAAAAACACGGTGCCCTGTTATGCCAATGACAAACATGTTTGTTAACTTATCTCTCCCTCCGTAAACAGGTTTTAGACACATCCAGGCTCAAAACAAACCAACTCTAAATGCAAATGATACACTGCAATGCTACATTTCATCCACTAGATCAGGGGTCTTCAACCTTTCTTTGAAACTGTACCCCTTCTGTCAGGAGGTTTCAGCTAAAAGTAGCCCACCCATGAGTGCAATTTTCGTTCACTGAATGGTACCACAGTTGCAATAAAAGGCAGAATTCTGTGTGCCATTTAAAATGTTTACAGTATCAAACATTAACCTCAAGATTAAACTATAATAACTAACAATGATAAACTTTTTTTTCATTAAAGTCAGCATAACAGAGTATCCAAAGGGACTCTGTATATCTGTATAACTTTCTGTCACTTTGCACTTTCTGTAGACTTGTGTTTTCTTTCTTCGTTTTATATATCCATTTCAAACACCGAAAACACCAGCCGCTATTGCTAAATGCAGCCGCGGCAATAAATAAAACAAAAACCATCAGAGTATTGTGATTATTATTTGTGTTTGTCAGTACATTTATACTTCTAAACAATGCAGAAACACTGTGCTTCACTGATACAACAAGGTGAAAACAGCAAAGATCACGAGCAGCACAGAGCGCTCTCCATAGGGACAATCGCCAGACGCCTGCTTTCTCAGAGTGGAAATCCACTGAATCGAAATCGCGCATGTGTACAGGTGGAAAATGTGGACCTGATAGAGTGTGTGTTTTTTAATCTGCGGTTCACTTTGAGCTGCTAAACAAAGATTAACTAGTTATACACAGTGTTGTAGAGAATATTTAATAGCGTTTAAAAAATCATGATTTTCTTTTACTTTCATTTTTATTTGTGCCTTTCTGAGTGGTCCTATGACCCTTAGAAGTACCCCCAGGGGTACGCATACCCCCGGTTGAAAAATATGGACCAGGGGGTAACTGATATAACTGAAGTAAGTGCATTGGCAAGTAAGTGCTTTCAGTCCATACATACAGTCATTATATTTAAATTACAGGAATGTATTGTAAAGGGTTACCATTAAGGTCAGTCTGTGAGCAATTGATTGATTTACAACCTGCAACCTGTTAAAATTCTGTTATCCAAATGATACAGACCATGTTTGATTTTTTATGCATTGACACTTCCATGACAAATGGCAAGCTTGGATACCTATCTGTCTTTTCCCTCTTGGATAACTTAAGTATTTCAGTGGCACACATCCTTCCACACAGCTGTACATACAGATGCCTACATATACTCCTACATTCTGATACTCTTAATATTGTGTTAAAGGGCATCCTCAGCAAACATCATCACAATTGGAAAAGAGATGAACTAGATTGATATAAACTTAACATAAGTCTGTCTCTACTCCATCCCTGTCCCAGTGAAAACACAACCTCAGCACAGGGTGCTGTCTTCTTTTTTTCCTGGGATTTGTGAGCAGCATTCAAAAATTTGTGGCATTGATTTTTAGTTGTCTAAGGGTGGAATATTCAGCAGTATATCTACTTTATGTGACCTTATTACCCTGAAAAAAATACATCAACATCATTAACAGAGATGGCATCGAGACCATTATTCATGACTTCTTTGTGAGCAGTGACACCGACTCTGACCCATGGGATTACAAAATTAGCCTGGAACATAATTCTGGTAACTATATTACATGAAAGAACTGAATCACTCATGCAGTTCTAGTGCATTGCAGTGACATACCAATTATAGAATTGGAACCGGCGGTGCAGGGTTTTAAAGTCTCAGCTCTACACCTACAGTAAAATTACATTTGAGGTTTATATGCATTACATGGTTTTCTAATATCCATCACTCTAGTACATAATTAGTCAACGCAGCCAAATAAAGATGGCAAATCGATCAATAAAGGGTCTATAAACACACTTTAACTCTATATTATATCCAGTTGGGATATTCCTCCTGGGATTTATTTACACACTTACTAACATAACTACATTAAAAAAATAAAAAAATAATCAGGTTTACAGTGTAGTTTTAGGCCAGCAGTATTAAGATCTGCCACTGGTTATAAGATTAAAATAGAACCCCCGTCCCTGCGCTTGTTAATTTAATTAAGTCAAATACACATTACACTGGATATTAATTATGTTTTTTAAATCTACTACTATAATGTAAAGGATAATAAGCTAAATGTAGAACTGCAAGTGGTAGATATGCTTTATAAAGCATTACTGGTATGAACAGTACTGTAAAATGGTAAAGCTCTGACACAGCACATCAATATTAGAAGTCTTATAACAGCAGGATTTGTGTGTGTTTTCAAAACCGGGAGAAAAGAAAAATCAAACAAGAAAAGCAAAAGATTAAAGAAAGTCTTCTGTACTTGAAACATGGGTCCTGCCAGCTCTCAATACATCACATGACTTTCTCCTGATTAAGAGGGTCACCTTGCACCTCTGCTCTGTTATTTTCCATGCTAACTGCCAGAATTCTTCCAGCATAGATTTCTTTTCTGGTGACTTCTCACAGCAGTACAAACACAGAACAAAAAAATTGACATGTTCAAAAAATAAGTAAACATCTTTTATTTATAGTACCGGTGTGATAGAGAGTTGAAAAGTACAGACCTCGGTGGGTTTGAGTGTAGTGAATATCCCTGTGCACTGTTCTGTTTTGTTTCCCACATCACACACAGCTTGGCTTGTCTTCATTCAAATAAAATGTCAGTATTTTAAGTTTGTGATTAAATTTGGATTTCGATTTTACAAAATCCCTTTTTCATAAAGTTGTTATAAAACTTGTTAATACTGCCAGAAATTATTGTTATCATATGTTTTGTCGTTAGGAAACTTACTTGGCAGTTTTACTTTTTATTTTATATCTGGTTTTGGTTTCACAATAAGACTTAAACTTCATGGCAACCATTATAAATCATGTTGTCATCATTAGCTAATGACAGCTCTGCATTTCCTGTATACATTATAGGTGCAATCACAACACTGTCCAAGACCTGGTATAGAGGGCCAATGGTCACTTGAAGAGCCACCGTAAAGCCTGGTACAGCTATGCCAACCAAACATTTACAGTCCTTATATGAAATAACAGTATTTGATGAATCTCTTTTCTTGTCACCAGTGCAGTTTTGCACTTTTCACTATTATTATGCTGAGATTGTGGAGAACAGACTTTCCAGCCAATTGCTGAGGAATGGAGCCTATCCAGGACAATTAAAACACAGACTAACATTGAATCTGCCCTACACCAAATCAACAGTGGCCCTACACCTACTTGACAGTGGTGTATTGCTGACTTTTGTTCTGGCAGTTAGTTTGTAAAATGCACACCAAGGTAGCAATTCCAAGACAAGACAATACAATAATAAGAAAATGAGTCCTCAGTGATTCAGATCCGATTACATTGCTTAACCTACATTTCAGCAGTTTATCACAGGTATTAAAGCTCTTGCTTTATTCTGCACTCAGTTTAATAGACTCCAATCCATCTATTATACTTTCACTAATAAATACAGTGCTCAACTGATCATTTTACAGTACATGTATTTCCAAAACAAGATCAAATCGAACAAAATGTTTACATACGATCTGTACATTTCATCATTAGAGGACTAGACAGCGTAACAATGATAATGACAAAACAAATCTATCTGCTCAAGGTGCTGATGTGCATTTTCACAGTAATCACATAGTGAAACATAAACATACGGACACAAATCACAACATGACAGGTTCAGATTACCCATCAGTCCTATTAGAAGATACAGATGGTGTTCAGTAAAGTCCCCAATTTTGGAAGAGGTTTGGGCTTGATGTAGCAGTATTTAAAACATAGGGTGGTTCTTCCCCTTATCAATCCACATTATATTCTTCCAAACCGAAGTCTACTTTATGTGATTATATATTTTTAGAAGCTGACCTGAAGCTGGGTCTAGCTGTTCAATAAAACAGACCTAGAACAGATTTTGGAGTGTCTTTTACCTTCGTGGAGTCATCGAACCAAATGGCCTCATGGGAATGTCCAACCTCTTATAAGTATCTTACTCTGTAACTAATGAAGCCCATTTAGGGGAACCATTGAAATGTACTGTTCAGAAAAGGATTGAATACTAGAATAAACTGCATCGTAAATGGAAAGAAAAACAGGCCCAGATAGGCAATATGGTAATCCTACTCCCTCCTGAAATCACAACTATAGGTGCCGTGACAAACAAAACAGGATTTACAGTGGCAGGGGAAGAACGACAAGAGACATGAAAGGTACCACAATACACAAGTTAATTCCTGATTGAGAGGCATTAGGGTTGAGACACTAAAACTGCATTAACCTGCTTGAACCTCAGGATGTCTGAAGGGCTATGCTGTATACAGCTACTTCCCAAGGACAGCTTATGTACCAAAATATCAATTTGGTTTTAACTTTGATTTTTTTGTTGCCATCTTTAGATTGAGACGAAGCACCCTTTGCTTAAACACTTTCCCACTCAAGGTTGTATTAATAAAAGCCTACGTTTATCCGTGATGGTAAAATAGCAAGTATCCGTGGAGGTGGAGAAGGTTGATGGATACCATGCATGAGAAGGACAAATATACTCAGCACCTTGTAAAACTTCCAGAGCAAACTGGAAGAAAGAGTTCAAGAAAGAGAGACACAACATAAAGAGTCATAGATACTGTACAGATGTTCTGTACAAAAGACAAACTCAATTTGATAACCCTGCTGGGGCCCAAACACAAATCAAAGGAAACTCAACACACACAGACAATTACTGATGTAAAAGAAGAATATCAATTCAGTTACATCCCAGACTCATTTTCAACAAAGCAGATCTCAAAACTACACCTACAACAATTTGTCATCAATTGGCAGCACCACACCTGGGACTATCCCCAAGACAAATGCCTCAGTTTAATTGAACCGAGTAAAAGATGGCAATGTTCAATCCCTCCATTTGAAGTACTGCATGTTCCCTAGTGACAAGAGCTGGTAAATAAACCAAAATCAGACTAAATGTACAGATCTAACATATTAACACAAACACAAAAAAACATAGGGCAAAATCAAATTGGCAACATGTTTTATTTAAGGAGCATGAGAATACAGAGTGAGCACTCATCAAGTAAAAACAGGATCACCATAAGTCCTACAGAATCCCACAAACCCTCTTAGTTCTCTCCAAACATGAAAAAGAGGTTTAAAGTGACAGTTACCTAGGAAACCAGTGGTCTGCATGTAAACAGCAATGTGCTCTTGCACAACTGAACAGAGTACTTTGTATAAGTCTACACTTAACAATTTACCTCATTAGAAATGTTAGTTAACATGTAATACGTTTTGCATTATGAAACTAGCAGGAAACTATTTAGAACAATAATGGAACTGCTCCTTCCAGCAACTAACCTGTTTCTTTCCCTTCTATGCCATTACAATTGTTTTCACCCCAGACTAAAATAAAATATTACTGGCTTCTATTTCCACTGTGGCTTTGGTCTTGCAGTATGCATGTCTTAATCCACTTGAGCTCAAACTCTGCCACCCCCATTCTCACCACATTCCCAGTGTTTCTCACATCAAGATGTACTGAGATATATTTCCCACCATCCACAAATTCAGTTAGAAAAAAAAAAAATCTTTCAACACATTCCTTTTCCAACCAGTATACTTAAACAATATCTGCCTTCTATTCATTTCAGTTATAATATGGGCTCATTTTTGGTATCATTGTGCTCTCTCTCCTTGCCAAACTATACAATAACTTTCTACAGAGCAGAAGTTTATACTCTCCCTAAAGCAACAAAAAACATTTGAGATTGTATAAAAGCCAAGCTTTGTATACTGCATTGCAGCATGTTGCATTCTGTGTTTGATTATACTCTCTGCAGATCTGCACTACTTGGAAGCTCAGGCTGATATTCGGGGGAGGGATTATTGAATGATTGCTCTTTCTCTCTAGGATTATTGAATAATTGCCCATTAGACCACTTCCTATATAAATCTCAGGTAAAGTCACCTGGGGGTTGCCGTCGCAATCCCAGTTGTAGTCCTACCCTCCTCCTCCCCAGCTGCCACCTTAATGCAGGCAGTCCCCTTGGTAGGGGGTACGTAGCTTTGTCACGGTCCACCCTGCTGACCTGGCATCGTCAGATCATTTCCTCTTTCAGAGGGTGGTGGCTTCTTCTTAAGAACATAAGAAAGTTTACAAACGAGAGGAGGCCATTCAGCCCATCTTGCTCGTTTGGTTGTTAGTAGCTTATTGATCACAGAATCTCATCAAGCAGCTTCTTGAAGGATCCCAGGGTGTCAGCTTCAACAACATTACTGGGGAGTTGGTTCCAGACGCTCACAATTCTCTGTGTAAAAAAGTGCCTCCTATTTTCTGTTCTGAATGCCCCTTTATCTAATCTCCTGGTCCTTGTTTCTTTTTTTCAGGTAAAAAAAGTCCCCTGGGTCGACATTGTCTATACCTTTTAGGATTTTGAATGTTTGAATCAGATCTCTGCATAGTCTTCTTTGTTCAAGACTGAATAGATTCAATTCTTTTAGCCTGTCTGCATACGACATGCCTTTTAAACCCGGGATAATTCTGGTTGCTCTTCTTTGCACTTCTAGAGCAGCAATATCCTTTTCTTCTCCCCTTAACAGACGGGACCAGAGGCCAGATAGTCCATAATCACTACGTCACCATACCCACACAAGCAGCCATGATCCTGATGCTGAATAACCACGATGTCACAATGATTCATATGGTGATTGTAAATCTCCACTTGAAGAACACGGTTTTGGTTTTAGATGATTCTCATTTTATGAGCTGTTACAGCACTTTCATTTTTTGCCTGAAAGGCGAGTCTCCTCTTAGTTACACTTCATGTAACAGCGGGATCCCAGCACAAGATTCCTTCCCAAAAATGCAAACAAGACAATGCTGCAAACGAACACACCTTAGCTGTCATTTGATTAGGTGTCACCTGCTCCTGTCTCTCTCAAGTAACATAGTCTAATATTATGTATCTGGAACTTGCATGCCTAGACATCCCAAAATGCTTGAGTATAAGAACCAACAATTTCTACTTTCTGTGTCACTTATTGATCCTCACATTAAATATTAAACATTTAAAAGGGAGAATTGCATAATTAAACGATAGATCAATTGAACTCTAACACAATAGGTGCCACCGCTTAAATAAAAAATAGAAAGTACCCTTTGGCTCTGTTGTTCATCCACCCAGGAATACAGTTCTCTCTTTATACCACAAGAGTGGGTATATCTAGCGTGGGATATATTTTTGTTATCTCACTGGAGTGGGATAACAGGAGTGGATAACAGGAGTGGGATAACATGCTTACTGGGACTAGTTTTGAATGTGTCTTTGTTTCCATTCCAATCCAGTGGAGTGCTGCTGAAATTCAGGACGGAGCTGCGTGTCAGTACTTCAAACAATACTGCCACCTATACGTGTTTTATAAAAACTTTAAAATGTCAGAAATAATTCCAAATTTCTATTGTTGTTTTCATTTGGACTCCAACTTCCTTGAGAATGAGTTTAATTAAGAAATACCTGCATCTGACTTATCTGAGCAGCCTGTAGCCCTTTACTTGCTACTGGTGGGAAACAACAGAGTTTAGTCAAGAAATGCCAGTTACTATCTGACTGTCTGACTTATCTGAGCAGCCCGTAGCCCCTTCATTAAAAGCGGTAAAGGTAGGAAACAACAGAGAGGATGTCAATTAACAGACTGAGCTCAAGGTTCTATCTGAAGACGGTTGCAAAGAGGCCATAAACAGGGTTCGAAATTAATCTGTGTCGAAGCACAGTCTGTTGACAATGAAAGATCTGCCAGGTAAAATAATCCCTGAATTAATCGATTTAATATAAACATTGTCCACATTTTATTGCTATTTATTTTAAACATATACTTGTGGTATAAACAGAACACTGAATGATCGTTCGTGGCATACGGTTTTTATTCCCCTTAGGAGTAGGTCCTTATATAAACCACTCACCCTGTCGGGGCATGTGATTTACTGGGACATCCAGCTACGGTGAATAAAAACTGTATACCATGAACGATCATTCAGTATCCTCTATGTACACTTGATGCACCCCATAGGTACTGCTTAAATACCTGTCTATGTGGGATGTGCTGGTACATACAGTACATACAGGTGCCTACACTGTAATCCTGTCAATGGGGAAAAACTGCACACACCCCACTGAAACTAAAAAGTAAAAAGTACAAATTCTCTTCTCTTTCTTTCTTATATATATATGGGTTGGTGTCTAATACAGTTGAATCATAGACCTCTCTGTTGTAAACTAAAATATGCAGATTTGTATTGAAATAAAGTTATATGATTAGCATCTAACAGTAGGGGTAACTAAAGGAAACAAGCAATAAAGCAGCAGGGCTTCTGTGACAACATGCTTAGAGAGTTTGTTAGTATTAGTATTTGCTAATAAGAGCTGCCTTACAGATCATGCAGGAATACATTTGTGCAGATTTTTTTTTTTAAATTGCAAGTATATTTACAGCATTTTGAGTGCATGGTAAGTTGTTCAATGTAATGGACCCTAGTATTAACATTTTTTTTTACCGCTGTTGCAATGTATTGCATGATCATTAACAGCTCTGCTATCAAAGTTCCACACATACCGTACCTATGTTATTATTTAATTATAAACATATTAGATTACGGCATGGGTCAAGGATTTTGAAACAATGAAACAAAAAAGGGACAGCCATATTTTTCTCTTGGATACAATGGGTAGATTGGCATCCATACATCAGATAATTCAGATACAGATACATTGTGCTTGTACTTTTTTGGCGTTCAGACCGCCTCACCACCCACTTCATTTTGCCATAAAAGCAGCACACACCTCATTGCATGCATCCACATCTACAAAGTGTATATATATATATATATATATATATATATATTAAAACAAAATTATGAAGTTATAACTCTTTCAAACATTACTACTTTCATGCTGCAGAGGACGCCTTGTCAAATGTGATGACTGGCATTTGGTGCTCCTAATTATAGATCTTGAAGCTGTTAAATATCAAGCTCAAAATTGCACTTTTAAATTACATTCATATAGGCATTATGCCTGCCAACACTAATAATTAAAGAGACTGAAAAGGCTTGAACAGGATTGCAATGACTCTGTTTGAGAGGTTAAACCTGTCTTCCACTGCTTAACAAGAACATTTGACCTTTTCTTGGGGCTGCTAGTTCCAGTTGAGCATTTTGGTTCAGCAAAATATGTTTTCTAAATGCCATGCAGGTAGACAAATACAATATATGCCACAAATTAAAGAGACTATAGCTAACAAAAACAAAAAAATCCATATGATACACACATTTACAGCTATGGCCAAAAGTTTTGCATCACCTAGAATTTTATGATTGAGACATAATAACACAAATAACTATATGAATATAATTTATATCAAATAAATTTCAAAACTATGTCACAAAAGTCTACCAGAAGCCATAATAGTAGTACAGTATTCAATCTTAGATTTCAAAAAGTCACATTTTTCCATTTTTGTCAGTTTTTCGTAAATATAAAACTACAAAGCGGTACGTAATTCAATATGGTAACGTAACATTATTCAGCGGGTTGTACTTGACTTTATGACGCAAAATTAGTTAATTCTATTGGGTTATGCAAAACGTTTGGCCATAGTTGTAGATCCATTTATCATATAGGTCTGAAATGTATAATTTTGTAAGAAATCTATTTTATTTTAAAACATAACATCTGGTACAACACTAGGATAAAGCAATCTCTTGTTTTCAGTCTTTCTTTGTCATTTCACGTGTCAACCCCAGCAAAACAACAAATGGGAACATTTCACTATACTTGTACAATATTAAGAGAAATGTAGCTCAATATATACTGAGCATCAAAAGAAACTTATCATTATTATAACAAATTTATTTTGGAAAAAAATAAGGTATATAAATGATGGACATTGATAAAATGTTTTTGGTTTATTTTTAAATCACTCGATCATTCATCCTTGACCATGACACGCTTGAGTGACTATGACTGAAGCATATGCACTTAATCACCTAATTAGTGAGACAGTTGATTGGGCACTTGATATGGAGTGATGTCATCTGTTGAATTGCAAGCTTGAATAAAAGCAATAAAGAAAATCACAGAAAAAAAACAATATGCCATGTCTGGCAAGAGAGCAGCGCCTTTGTGCAATCGGCATGTTGGAGGCTGGACTAGGGCAGCGTACTGTGGATCGCCGTCTTGGGTGCTGACAGCCAGCAATTTCAAAACTGGCAAGACGGTATAACCAGACACACTCTGTCAATGACAGGCCATGAACTGGGAGACCAAGAGTCACAACACCTGCCCAAGATCGATAGATCATTTTGCGGCATCTTCGTGATGTCAATTGTTAATCAGCACAATAAAAAGTCACTGCACCTGTTCTAAAACAGTTTGTAATTTTTTGATCACATCTAATGAATTTGATCCAAATATAAGTGATAAGTTTCTTTTGATGCTCAAATATAAGTGGTAAGTTTCTTTTAATGCTCAGTATAATTTGAAAAAGCTCAAACACAATCTATCACTTTCCCTAATTTGATTGTTTTGTCATGCTCACAGGTCACAAGCACTGTGTCATTTTTCGCACACTGTGTATGAACTTGTTAACTGTCGCAGATTGTCTCTGCAGGTGAGAAAAAGTTATTTCCTGTTAAATTGAACATCTGGTGAAATAACTGGTTTTGGTTTTTTTAATTTGCTTTTAGATTGGCAAATAAAGTTTAATGAGAATGCAGCTTGGTTCTTATTTTCAATTCATTTCTGTGGATCTAAGTGTAGTTGAGGATTTACAATATCAAATACAGAGCTTAGAGAGAGCGAAAACCATTCAAGTGTCCATATTGTTTAATAAACACAATTCTTAACCGAAGCAAAACAAAACAAAAACTCTCGTAGATCAAGCAGAAAAAATGCCTGCAAGTTGCTCCCTGCCAAGTTGAGATGACAAGCATATCCAGACTTAAGCAACGTTAGCACTTCAGGCTTGCTAGTCAGATCCGTACAACACACTGGAGGAATTCAACTGCAACAACACAGCTTCCTACCATGGACAGAAATCAGGAGGCAGTTAGCTACAATACACAAAGAAAACTGCCTCCAAATGCATCCCGAAAGGCCTTTAATCTGTTGCTGTTCTTGTTCTTGTCTCCAGGCATACTGCTTGACAGGAAAGGTTTCCTTGTCATCTTCATCATACAGTATAACAATATGTTAGTGTGCATAGCTGTATTCCACTCATGTCCGTTGATATCTTATTAGCTGAGGCGTCATATAAAAAACTTTACTTGCTCGTTCACCCTTGGACGTTTCCCGGAATATTTGGGTTTTTGTACTGCTGCTGTTTCAAGTACTTTAAATGAACCATGTGAAATACTTGTAGTAAATGGAAGAGTTGATTCCAGGCTATTCAGTAAGCGACTTATCTCATTCATTTTGACTACTCTAAGTGCTGACGTCACTTATTACTAGAATATTGTATCTGACAGGTTAGAATCAGTTATACATTGACCCCCGAAAGGAAGCTGCAAAGGAGCCAGAGGAGAGGAGGAGAAAAGACACTTTTGCAAAACTCCCATAATGCTGCCATAAATCGAGTTTAGCAGCCGTAAAGTCTGATTCTTCCAGTAGCAAAAAATGTGGCGCATGTAAAGAATGGTGTTCACATGGAGTTCTGCACCCGCTATCAAATTTGCACTTTGCCACCATTAATCCATTAAAATGATATCGAAATGCATTCAAATGAAGACAAGAGTATGGAATTGGGTGGGATCTGGATACTAAGCGGGGGCAAATATTATAATGTGATGTAAGGATTTTGCCTTGCACTTAGGCAATTGCTGGCCCTCCAAAAACTTTACACCTCTTCTTACATGGTGCAAACCACTGTAGAAGCGAGTAACTAAGAGCTGTATAAAAGCACACACCTGCAGAGACCTGTCATTGGCTGTGGTACACTTCCTGATGTGGCAACACTTGGCTCTTGTTGAGGACAGGGAGGAACACGTTCGGAGAAGAAGGGCAAGACATTTTAGAAAAGTTTATTTGATTTAAAAAAAAAAAAAATTACATTATCGCTAATTCCATTTTGTTGTTAATGGTTAGTATAAATAGTTGTTTTTAGTTGATCTTTGTATAAAGTGCAGTAAACTGGACAGAACTGCAAGTGTATGTACATTTTGCTTGCACGCATGCAGAGATGTTGGTTTGCTCATGGGAACATAATACATTTGTGGAAATTATTGCACATATGACAACTGCTGTCAGACTATGAGCCTTAAAAATCCCAAATATTGTGTATCTATTATCATTATTGTTCATTTTAAAATAGCAAACGATAAAAAAATCACCTTTCTGCATTCTTTCTTTTATTAGTTAGTGGTTATTGTGGTTCCATTGCTTATTGTTACGGCTCTTCGTTTTTAGAAATTATGTTGACTCAAAACAAGCTTAAAGGGACATTATGTCATCAAAAATAAAACCCAAACACGAAGAGCCTTACTTATAGTAGAGCTTTGTTACAAAATACAGCACAGGACTGGACTGCACAGTATATATTATACACAGTAGAAGTGAAGTTTGCATGTGTGTTGCATTGGAAACTGCACATTGTTGCATTGTTTTGGCACTCAGGACTTTTTTCCAGTGTAAATATGGGTAAAAAAATGAGTTTTAAACAACTTCCGATTTTGCCCCGCCCACTTCCGGTTTGACGAATACACACCCGCAAGTGCGCCTGCTAAATAGAACAATGCACTCATTGAGACCCTCATTATCATAATTGCAGATCATTATTTGTGCATGTTGAGTAATTTGCTTTGCTCTTAAGCTTACATAGGGCGCAGTGCAACATAATTGCTTGGCCGCAATGCAACATGAATTTTGCATCCGCAATTATTTGCACTGCACCTATACTTACATCACACCCTTCATGACAGAAGGTAAGTCCCAGCTTTAAAGTAATAGTTTCTTACCCATTTTTCTTTCCTATATGGCGCTAAATGCATTGTACATACAATATAGTTCTTCAGAATCCATACTAAAATGTTCTGAAATAAGTCCCACTTGGTTGATGAAGCTGGCTCACAATCAGTACCCCAATCAGTTAAATCTGCAGCCACCCTCTTCAAGTCAAGTGGTCTTTGACTTCCTGTTTGTATTTGATAAACTGATCAGTATTTACTTTCACCCACTTTATGGCCAAAAAAAGTATAACATTTTGGCAGTAGCAGCTGGAAATGAAGCACATCCTGTAATGCAACCATTTTCTTCTGAAATAACATCACAGTCTTTTTTTTTGTGTGTGAAACAAACAGTTAGGTGGAGTTTTGATATAAAGTTGGATTCAGATGAATCCAAGGCTGCTACAGCTAGATTATAGATAGTACTTTGAATGGACATAATTGTATTTCGGTTGACATATTTTTGGAATAGAAATAGTTTTATTATAGTAATGACTTTTACATATGTTTGATTTGAACTCATTGCTACACAAACTCAAATACATTTGTCAGGAAGAAAAAAAACATTTGTTTTTAACAATGCTGTAAAACAGCTTAATTCCCCTGAGTTCCAACTGAGTGCATTACAATTTGACTTGAATAGGATCTTTCTGTATTGGTTTACTGGGATGTGCATTTTGTGAAACTTATAAGGATATCTAGCAACCCTTCAATCTAATGGACACTGTACTGATTTCCACAAAAGAGTTTCTAGGAGATTATACAAATCCATCTAATATTAGGGACATATTTTAACATTAATGGGCTAGATTCATCAACGCTTCTAAAACTACCTTTCTCTGTTCCTGGACTCTGAGCAAGGCTTTTGCTATGAAACCTATTCATTTTTAAGATTGGAAAAGAATCCTACCTGTAGCCACTGTGACTGGTCATTGTGCCCTGAGGTCCATGCATTGACTTTGCCTTGCTTATCCAGACGGGCTTTGCCGGCCTCCCAAGTAAACATGTCCATGTTGAGAGTTCGAAAGATGCTGGAGGCGGTTATCTGATAGTCCTGGATATGGCCCGTTTTCATCCCTAATGGCTCAGAACAGCCTGGGGAGAAATAAATTATACAGTTTTACTATAAGATACAATGGCTGCATGTCGGCAAGCTCCATGGCCATTGTGTTCTACAGCCTTGACATTTTTTAAAACAATTGAAGGGCTATTTTGTCGAAACATTGGTCTACTAGACTCAGAATTTATGATTCAGTGTTGACGTTATGGATGCCAAATATACTTCCCTCAGCTGTCAACTCATGGCAGCGTTGTGAATCAAAGCTTCCCATACTGGATCCAGTACAAGGGGTACAAGTTTCGTTGCACCAGCTCTCGTTACCTGTCAAACAAGTATTTCCTAACCATGTTCCTGAACAACTGGAAACATAGTTCTCTAATCCAGATTCTGGAAACAGCTGTACAAACTTAGATATCATAATGCTATAACAAGGCAAGACATTTTTTGGTATGGTACAGATTATGTTCAGCACTCTCAACATGGTCTGGTCTAAACATTGGTTTTGATTAGCAAAAGTCTACCTTATACATTAAATTGTCATTTAGGTAATTAAAACAGGAACCTTACTGCTGTTTTACACATTATACAGTCAGAATTACACTCATGAGACAATCTAGTTACAGTGAATATTTGGTTGTCATAACCTTGGTCCACAAAGCACCCTATTTCAATTACAGTGAAATATTAAAAACAAGTTCCATGTTTTTAAAAGTCATTCTTTTTGAAAATATACATCGATGGTGCTGACTCCTAAAGAATAATTGCTGTTAATTAGGCACATTTATCATTCTGGTTACTGCAATTGAAAAGCAGGTGTTTGAGTGCAGAGAAGGTAAAGAAAAGCTGTGTTTTTTTTCCTAGATTTGGGTGGGCCTTTCTCCACACTAAAACATTCTTTGAGATTCTCTGTTTCCGTATTAGAACATCATAAAAATATTAATTGAATTATTGAATAGTGACTGACATTGCAGTGTACAGTGAGTGAACAAACAAACAAACAAACAAACAAACAAACAAACATGCCTGTCAGTTCACAGCCAAGCATCTCCATTCTGAGGGTGCAGTGTCTTCTGCAGACCTGTGGGTACAGTCTTACATACTGGGCTTCCACAGGCGGAGTGAAGGAATTGGCAAAGGGGGTGTTGTTGTCAACATTTCCTCGGAAGATCTGAAAAACAAAATGCACTGTTCTGTTACCAATGATCTATTAAGTCAGGCCTTTGCTTAATTTGATTTGTGTTTTTTTTTATTTATTAAAAGGCATCTTTGGAATTCCAGATTATTACATTTCTCAACAGCTCTTTTGAGGTGTCTCGGAATAAAGAAGCACTTTATAAATTTAATTTGTTGTTGATGTTGCGAGGAGAGAGCCAGCGCATGGATCAAGCTTTGTGAATTCAACCAATTAATCAAAAATGCATTTATATTGTAACCTTTATTGGCAGGCATTCCGCCACATATCGGAACCTGTTCAAACCTACAACCTTTAGGAAAAAAGAATTTGTTCAAATGCCATTTATATGTTTAATAAATTGCCCTTACTATCGTCTTTAATTCATTTTGTGCTTGTCTAGAGAATTATAATTGCTGGGACTGAACAGCCTTCCTCATTACACTCAAATAATATGGGGCAACTCAGCCACCCCCAACTATTCTATATTTATATAGAGAGAGACAGTAGGTGGGGCGGGTCACAAGTTCACATGACTTGAGGAATGAGGAAGGGTGCTCAGTGGAGACACTTAGGATCTCATTGCTCCAAGCAGCTCAAAGCCAGGTAAAGACGGGTTGAGAATAAAGACAGACAGTGTGGATCATTAACTGCACAGCTGTGTCTGAGCAGCTTGGGACATAAATTACGATCAGTCAGGAGAAATAATCTTAAAATCAATATGTAATTTCACTGCCAGTGGAGGGCTTGTGCATGTCAGAACTCCAACTGCCAAGTTCTGCTGTAGTTGTACCCTAACCATACCTAGGATGATAACACAGTATTCTAGGTGCTAAATGTGGCTACTGTGCTAAGATATACGATTATGATTACCCCCCCCCTTGATCCCCAAGCCCCCTTTTTCCTTTAAGTTTCTGATTGTCTATTTATAATATTAAATGGATGCTTCAAAATTGTATGGCTATAGCACTTAGAAGTGGGAGAGCTGTATGACCTACAGGTTTTTTGCACTTAGTATCAATCTACAAAAAAGACAAATAGCAAACACATTAATTACTGAAAAACAAATTAAATAGGATCACGGTAATGTCAAACCCCTAGGAAGAGACAACTGGACATGCAAAGTAAATGCTGGAATATTTTGATTATCATGTATAATAATAAAAATGTATTGCCAGACAATAAAACAAATCAATATTTACTGTGGCATCAACTGTGTCAGCATGTTAACTATTCCCAATAGATAGTGTATAGTATAATTTCCAAATATTTTCCCTCCCCACAACAGCTCAGGATAACTGAAGGTTAGTGGGTGTCTTCCTGTCTACCAAGCCAATTGCCTCTTTACACCCAGGAGCTCAGTAGCGGATGTTGGCAAGCTACCGGTCCTGGTAGGACAGAAACCAGTCCTGTCCTCCAGTAGGGGCCACTGCACTGAGGTAACAGCCCTGGAGATTTTATCTCAGTAACCCGGTGGAGCACCAGAGCCAGTGAAAAATAGCACCTTTTGCCAGTTTTACGGTGGGGTTTGACAGTGGAATCATTCAACCTAAAGTAGCTTATGAATTTTCTGTGTATTTCTAATAATTTAGATCACTTGTTTATTGCCTCTTTGTAGATGACAGCCTCGTTTTTTAAAGGGTTTGTGTGGGGTTTTCGATAATGCGCTAAAGATCTTTTTTTTTATAGCTTTTGTAACATTGTTTGGTTTAGTCTGTTCACTCCTCTGTATTACTGTGTTACCGGGACTGATCTGTAAATTAGTGTTTTAGCTAAGTCTATTGACATATGCCATGTGTATTCCCTGTTTATAATAATAATAATAATAATAATGATAATAATAATAATAATAATAACCCTGGAGAAAAGCGTCTGCTGCTTACCATGTCTTCATCAGTGCCTTTAGCTTTGTACGTTCTCCAGGTCTTCCCGTCGTCACTGTAGGCTGCTTTATATGATTTTATATACTCCGGGCTCCCGATTCTTTTGGCTCCTTGAGTTATCAGTCCTGTAACTCTCATTCTTCTCTGCAAGTTTATCTAGAAGGAAATACAAGGGAATCAGTTGCTTGATCAGCACATGATAAATGGCAAGATACAATCACATGGTTTCTGCATGTCTCCCAGAGGAAGAGTAATGTGAATGGAACAATTTAAAGAACGACTTGGTACTGGTAGAAAATACTATATCAGAGTGATCTAAACTAACATTCTTCTTGCTGTTTAGATAGAATTTACTGCTTTAATCCTAGAGACTTTTTAAAATCCACTACTTTACACCACCTCTGTGGCATCTATATATCTATTAGAATCAATGACTTCAGTGTGTAACTATGGACCTGTCCCTCTGCAACACTCAAGTGGATATCAGAAATACCCAATTTTATCAGCTACTTGTTAAGACAGTTTGGAGTTTACTCTGAAGTTTAACCCTAAGAAAAACACACAGCCTGAAGCCTGATATGCAGTGAAAATCTCACAGAATTACACTGACTGACTTGAATAATTATCTTTAAACTGATACTGTAAGCGTGCTGGGAATAACACACTAGAAACTACAGCAATTATACACAATGAATAACAGTTTGAATAAATAAAGTACGAGATAAACAGTGTGTGAATAACGCCCAATGGCTCTGTTATCAGAATGAAAGAATAAACACTACAATAATAGGTAACAGGTGCAGAGAAACAGTTCCTATCATTGTTGCCTGGAAACACTTCGATATATAATATACCTGAATTTCAGGTCCATTTAGGGCTCCTTACTGAGGGAAATGAATGATTCTTTACCACCTAAATTATTTACAAAATGTTCAACGTCGACACCTCCAGAAAAGTGGATGCCAGATAACTGGAGAACTGTGCAGTCAAACATCCAGCAGTAGCACACTGATGATTGCAATGGCTTATTTCCTCTTGTGAAATGCAAACACACTGAGAATTTAAGTAGGATGGAACTGCCCATGCATCAGAAGTGTTGATGGAACTTATCAGAAAAAAAAACATCTTTCACTGAGGAGTCACAGATACAGTGTATATTTGCAATGAATAATAATAAGAAACAACAAATTATATTTAATTCGGTTATAAATAAGGCCCTGTGAAAATCGCAGAACTTTTCTTTAAAATGCATGGCAGTGTCACGGGCTGTGGCGGAGTGTCCCGCCCCTATTATTATTTGTATTATTGTTTGCGGCGCGGATAACAGCGCCGCGTCTTTTATATTTTAAAAACCCCGTGAGGATGCATGACTGATCAGCTACTGATTATTTAACTAGCTGACAGTCATGCATCCTTACCAAACGCGTGCAGACTGTGGCCGAGGGGTAATAAGATAATTAACAGCTAGTTAACCCCTCGGCCAGAGTATAAGAACCTGCAGCTGTCTGTTCTGCGTTGGTTGGGTGTACAGAGAGGAAAGTACGGGAGAACACGGGAGAGCGAGCAAAAACAATTGCTAAAACGTGCTGGTTTAGCCAGCACGCCACTTACTTGTTTGTCTGTTTATTCGTTTGGCCCTCGTGCCCTTTGGTTTGTGTTTTGTTGTTTTGTTTAAATATTTTGTTTTGTTTAATTATTAATAAATCCAGCTGAGTGCCGTTGCACTCAGTTTCTCAGTTTCACCCGCCCATCCATTGTTTGACTCAGTTACTTCCTGGTCCGTGACGTCACCACTGCAAGCCAGACTGTCACATATGGTGTCCTGCGTGGGACAAACGCCTCCAGGAGCGGACCAGGAATACAAAGGGCGTTTTTATTTTTCGAAAAGTGTTTTTTGTGTTTGAAAAAAAAAAAAAAAAAAAAAAAAATGGGAAGAAGCGGCGAAGAAAGCAGCAACAGCAGCAGGTGGCGCATCAAGAGCAGCGGGCCCGGTCACAGGTCCCGTCGGCGTCTCTACTACGCCGGATGTTTGCCTTGCCTGTCTGGATGAGGAAGGGTGGTGCTTCCTGTGTGGCGAGGTAAGGTATCTTCCACTCAGCCAGAGCCACGCATGGCAGAAGATGGAGGAGCCTGAGCGTCCGGCGTCAGGGGAGAGGGCCGCTGGCTAAGGCGAGTTCACTCTCCTCTGAGGGAATCTGGGGCTGGCTGGTGGAGCCTGGGAGGAATGCTGAAGAGGCCCTCCCGATGTGATCAACCTCCTGTGGGCCAGAGATGGAGAGCGATGGGAAGCCTGGGAAAAGCAACACTGCCCAGTGTCCCTCGCGGAGGTTGCGGACATGGTAATCCGCTACCTGGCTGCAGATATGGCAGGGCTACCGCTATCTCCAGCTCCATCGGGAAAAGCCCAGCCGCTGCCATCTCCAGCGCCAGAGGAGAGGAGCCATTGCTGTCGTCTCCAGCGCCCGAGGGAGAGGAGCCATTGCTGTCATCTCCAGCGCCAGAGGAGAGGAGCCATTGCTGTTGTCTCCAGCGCCAGAGGGAGAGGAGTCATCGCTGCCTTCTCCAGAGGGAGAGGAGTCATTGCTGCCGTCTCCAGCGCCAGAGGAGAGGAGCCGTTGCTGCCGTCTCCAGCGCCAGAGGGAGAGGAGCCGTTGCTGCCGTCTCCAGCGTTAGAGGGTGAGGAGCCCTCGCCACTGTCTCCAGCACTAGGAGCAGAGCAGCAGGAGCTGCCTCTGTCTCCACCACCACCAGGAGCAGAGCAGCAGGAGCTGCCTCTGTCTCCACCACCACCAGGAGCAGAGCAGCAGGAGCTGCCTCTGTCTCCACCACCACCAGGAGCAGAGCAGCAGGAGCTGCCTCTGTCTCCACCACCACCAGGAGCAGAGCAGCAGGAGCTGCCTCTGTCTCCACCACCACCAGGAGCAGAGCAGCAGGAGCTGCCTCTGTCTCCACCACCACCAGGAGCAGAGCAGCAGGAGCTGCCTCTGTCTCCACCACCACCAGGAGCAGAGCAGCAGGAGCTGCCTCTGTCTCCACCACCGCCAGGAGCAGAGCAGCAGGAGCTGCTTCTGTCTCCACCACCGCCAGGTGCAGAGCAGCAAGAGCTGCCTCTGTCTCCGCCACCTCCACCAGCAGAGGGTGAATGCCTGCTGGTTCTGCCTCAACCGCCGTGGGAGGACTGCTTGCCCCTCCCACCTCCACCAGCAGAGGGTGAATGCCTGCTGGTTCCGTCTCAAGCGCCGTGGGAGGACTGCTTACAGCTCCCAGCTCCACCAGCAGAGGGTGAATTCCTGCTGGTTCCGCCTCAACCGCTGTGGGAGGATTGCTTGACCCTCCCACCTCCACCAGCAGAGGGTGAATACCTGCTGGTTCCGCCTCAACCGCCGTGGGAGAACAGCTTGCCGCTCCCAGCTCCACCAGCAGAGGGTGAATGCCTGCTGGTTCCGCCTCAACCGCCGTGGGAGGACTGCTTTCCCCTCCCACCTCCACCAGCAGAGGGTGAATACCTGCTGGTTCCATCTCCACCTCCACCAGCAGAGGGTGAATACCTGCTGGTTCCACATCCACCATCATGGGAAGAACTGCTCCTGCCCTGCCTCGCACCGCCCAAGGATGCCTGTTGCTTCGCACCTACCAAGGATGCCTGCCTCACTTCGCCCAAGGATGCCTGCCTCACTTCGCCCAAGGATGCCTGCCTCGCTTCGCCCAAGAAGGCCTGTCTCGCATCGCCTGGGGCTGCCTGTTGCTCCGCATCGCCTGGGGCTGCCTGTTGCTCCGCATCGCCTGGGGCTGCCTGTTGCTCCGCATCGCCTGGGGCTGCCTGTTGCCCCGCATCGCCTGGGGCTGCCTGTTGCTCCGCATCGCCTGGAGAGCCACCAGTTATAGGGTGCGAGGGAGAAGTGGAGCTCCGCTGCCGCCTCCATGGCCAGGGGCTCCCCTCCCGAGTTAGCCTCCGGAGGGTCGCTACTGCTGCTGCTGCCGTCGCCTCCCGGGGTCGCTGCTGCTGCCGTCGCCTCCCGAGGGTCGCTGCTGCTGCCATCGCCTCCCGAGGGTCCTGTTTTGCTTGGGGTCGCTACCAGTCCTGCCATACGGCAGGAAATACTGTGGCTGGAGCCCCATGAGCGGGAGCTGCCGGCCCGCGGAAAGGGGGAGGTCAGGAGACCAGCTCCCCAGCCGCACTTCGCGGCAGGAAATACTGTGGCTGGAGCCCCATGAAGGGAGCTGCCGGCCACGGAAAAGGGGGAGGTCAGGAGACCAGCTCCCCAGCCGCACTGGCGGCAGGAAATGTGTGGCTGGAGCCCCATGAAGGGCAGCTGCCGGCCACGAAGAAGGGGAGGAGGTCAGAAGACCAGCTCCCCAGCCGCACTTCAGCGGCAGGAAATACTGTGGCTGGAGCCCCATGAAGGGCAGCTGCCAGCCATGAAGAAGGGGGAGGTCAGGAGACCAGCTCCCCGCAGCAATTTCGCTGCAGGAGAGGATGGCGGAGCCCCACGGAGGGAGCTGCCGCCATGAAGAAGGGGGCAGGTCTGGAGACCACCCCAAAAATTTTTGGCCAGAGGAGCCGGCCTGTGCGCGGGCCATTGGAGCCTTCGGCTGTTTGGGTGGGAGGAGGACATCCCACCGTGGCCGCCACCTTTGGCCCGTTGCTGCCCCTGTTCCTGCGCCCGGGACTGCTAGCCAGGACTTTAGGGAATAAGGGGAGGTGGCGAAAAGGCCATGTGTGCTGCGCACAGGGGGCATGTGTGGCGGAGTGTCCGCCCCTATTATTATTTGTATTATTGTTTGCGGCGGATAACAGCGCGGCGTCTTTATATTTTAAAAACCCGTGAGGATGCATGACTGATCAGCTACTGATTATTTAACTAGCTGACAGTCATGCATCCTTAACTAGCGATGCAGACTGTGGCGAGGGTAATAAGATAATTAACAGCTAGTTAACCCCTCGGCCAGAGTATAAGAACCTGCAGCAGTCCGTTCTGCGTTGGTTGGGTGTACAGAGAGGAAAGTGCGGGAGAACACGGAGAAGCGAGCAAAAACAATTGCTAAAACGTGCTGGTTTAGCCAGCACGCCACTTACTTGTTTGTCTGTTTATTCGTTTGGCCCTCGTGCCCTTTGGTTTGTGTTTTGTTGTTTTGTTTAAATATTTTGTTTTGTTTAATTATTAATAAATCCAGCTGAGTGCCGTTGCACTCAGTTTCACCCGCCCATCCATTGTTTGACTCAGTTACTTCCTGGTCCGTGACGTCACCACTGCAAGCCAGACTGTCACACGGGCAAAGTATCGTATTTCACAGAATGTGCGTGGAAATTATTTTATAAATTATGTGTACAGGGCCTTATTTATAACCCAAATAAACCCTTTTAAAAAGTAATGAGTTTGTGTAAACATTAAAAAAGGCATTTTCAGGCTTTAATTAACTCTTTTTCTGAAAGGAGAAAAAACCCAATTTTTTTTTAAATTATTATTTCATTAACAAAAAATAAAGACATTGAATGAAAGCATTCTCCTTTTGTAACATTCACGTGGCATTTTGTCTTTAAAAATAAGAGTTAATTAAAGACGTATTATTTTTAAATAGGGAATGCCACTAGTGACCTTGTATTGCAAGGAAAGTGGTGTTGATTTTAATAAAGGATCTTATTTGAGACGTGTCTTCCTGCGTATATCTCGAAATTAGATTTTCATGTTCAAAGTCTCTTTCCGAAGTGCTTTTCTGGGGTCTGATGTACGGCTATCTGATCTTAAAGGAATTATTGTTCATCAGGCTACTTCCTTGAATGCTGGGGCTGATCTGGTATTAATCTGAACAACAAAAACACTGGCTCTTTTACAGGCCTACTGCTTGCCAGACAGCTTATTATCACTAATTGGTTCAATACTGTAACAGAAAGCTATCTAGGATAGCAGGACTCTTGTTCTTCTTCAACTTTGTCTGCCTCTCCCCCCCTCTCACCCTCTCCCCCCTCGTACTCTCTCTGGTGCACTCAGTACTGTCACTCTTCTGTTAACAAAGCGGATTTCATCTCTGCCTTTGCCTCCCACCTCTCTCTCGATTTCCTTGCTCTCACTGAAACCTGGCTGCCCCCTGATAACACTGTAACTCCTGCCGCCCTGTCCTCTCTCTACGTCCTGTCCCATACTCCACGTCTCAATGGACGGGGAGGTGGGACTGGTCTTCTCCTCTCTCCCTCCTTACTCTTTTCTGTCCCCTCCCGACCTCTCCTCACTCTCTGTTAACACCTCTGAATTTCATGCTGTCCAACTAACCTCTCCCTGTCAACTCCTGCTAATTGTACTGTACCGTCCCCCTGGACCTCTTGCTCACTTTCTCGATGAACTCGACTATCTAATCTCCTCTCTCCCCTCTCTGTCTACCCCAACTGTCCTATTTGGTGATTTCAATATCCATCTCTCCAACCCCAGCCACTTTGCCGGATTCCTCCCTCTCCTTCACTCCTTCAACTTCTGTCTCTCTCCATCCCCTCCTACCCACAAAGCTGGCCATCAACTGGACCTCACCTTCTCCAGGGCCTGCTACCCCTCCACCCTCTCTGTCACCCCCTTGGACTTATCTGATCACTATTTCATCTATTTTTCTCTGTCTTCCATCTCTCCCTGCTCCCCCTACCCCCTGTCACCTCTCGCCATAACCTCTACTCTCTCTCCCCCTCTGTCCTTGCCTCTACTGCTCTCTCTCACCTCCCTCCTATCGACACCTTCTCCCAACTCTCTGTAGACTCTGCTACCTCCACCCTCTTCTCCTCCCTCTCCTCCTCCCTCGACTCCCTCTGTCCCCTCACCTCCCGACCTGCTCAACCCTCCCCTCCCCAACCCTGGCTCTCCTCCTGTGCTCCGCTCAGCAAGAACTACACTGTGATCTGCTGAAAAGAAATGGAAGTCTACCGCTCCCTCCCCTCCCCTTCTCCTCTACTCTCTCCTCTGCTAAATGTTCTTATTTCCAATCTATAATCCAAGCGTCCACTAACAACCCACGTAAACTATTCTCTACCTTCTCCTCCCTCCTAACCCCCCCTCCTCCCTCCTCTATCTCCTCTGATGACTTTGCCTCTTTCTTCTCTTCTAAAATCTCAGATATCCACAAACTCTTTAACACCTGTCTGTCATTAACTCACTAAACTCTGCCCAAGCTGTCTCTCTCTCCACTGTCCTAATTCTCCTCGACCTCTCTGCTGCCTTTGACACTGTCGATCACTCTATTCTACTATCCTCTCTCCCTGACCGGGGAATCTCTGGCACTGCTTTGGCCTGGTTCTCTTCCTACCTCTCCAAACACACTTACCAGGTAACCTGGCATGGAGCAACCTCCACACCTCGCCCTCTCTCAACAGGAGTCCCCCTAGGGTCTTGGGTCCTCTCCTGTTCTCTCTCTACACCCACTCCCTGGACTCCCTCCTGGCTGCCCTCCCTGCGTCTGCCACCCATCCGCTCCAGCTCATCCAGAACTCCGCTGCTCGCCTGGTGTTCTCTATGCCTCGCTTCTCCCACGCAACTCCACTGCTCCGCTCACTCCACTGGCTCCCGATCACCACTCGCATCCAGTTCAAGACTCTTGTACTCGCCTACAGATGCCTTGACCAGACTGCATCCAGCTACCTCCAGACCCTCATCTCTCCCTACACACCCACTCGACCTCTCCGCTCCTCCTGCACTAGAAGACTGGCTGTACCTCCTCTATTCTCCCCTGCCTCCAGAACCCGCTCCTTCTCCACCCTCGCCCCGCAGTGGTGGAATGACCTTCCTACAAATGTCAGGACTGCCCAGTCCCTGACCATCTTCCAGCACCTTCTCAAGACTCACCTCTTCAGACAGCACCTGTAGAACTCCTCTTTTCCCTCTGGACACTTTATCACTCTTCCTTAAAGCACTTTACTTGCACTTATCTGCTCCATATTTTACTGCATTTAATCCTGTACTTTACAGAGTACTGTACTGTAATCTGCCACAAGTGTTATTCAATCTGTAGTATTTTGCATTTAATCGTATCCTGATGTAACTATCACTGACACTGTTATCTGCTCCATTATTGAATCGTATTTTGTCTTATACTTGTACTTACTAGAACGAAGTCATTGCATTTTATCTTGCTCTTAATTGTATTAATACTTGTACTGTATTTCTTGAAATGTATTTTTTGTTTACGACTGTAACTCGCCCTGGATAAGGGCATCTGCTAAGAAATAAATAATAATAATAATAATAATAATAATAATAATAATAATAATAACAACAACAACTGCAGCTGTGACCGAGACTTCTGTGATGAATAATTTTCCAAAGAAGACAGAAAAATAAAAGCCACTGAAATCTATAATTGATTACTTGTTGCATCTCTACACTTTGGCTTCAACTCCTAAATCTTTGTGAAAAGGGAGAAGGCCATTTCTGTAAATGATCCCAAACAGAGTGGAGAAAGTTGGACAAATTCTGAAGCTGTAAATTGTAAGCAGATCTAAACAATCAACTAAACGCTGAATTATTCAGATAAAGGGAATGTGGTGCAGTACAAAAAAGAAAACAGGGGGAAAAAAAAAGATTCTTTACAATTTCCAGGTACATTTGGGGGATAAGTGGTGTGTTTAATTTGATTAAGGACACTGTGATGTTGTACACTCTTTGAATTGAATTTTTCTGTCTAGATTATGGGCCTTTTTGGTCTATTGTTAAATTAAACACAAGAAAAAGTTAATTACATTGGGAAATACATGGCAGATGCAGCATATAAAGAGAAAAGTGCTGGACCTGCAATTTAGTCTTTTTGTGCACATGTTTGTGTGTGTCTGAGAGGGAGCTTCAACTTAATTTTCTCTGCTCTAGTGGATTTACATAATTGGATGACCAAGGAACCACTTCAATTTTTCTCTCTTCAGTCATCACTTTAACCCAGTAGTAGAGAGTTTGTGGGTATCATTTACTGGATGATATCTGTTACATAGGTATACGATTAAAGTTTAAATTGATACATTCAGCTACTAAACAAGATTCAAGATTAGATAACAGACATATGTTTCAGTACATTGTGACAAAATACTAAATAAAATGTTTTCAGACAACAAAACAACAGGCTGAATATCTTAAAGTAATGACTACCCCAGATAATGATACTTTAAACCTAACAGATATTTAATAATATAACCATAGAATAAAGACTACTCTACTCAGAACCTGATTGGCTGACACTTCATGATGTTTATAATGAACTTGATTAGTACAAGATCAAGTGTTTAATTGATTTAATAATGAAGGATCTAGTTGAGTCAAAGACCTACTGTGGAAGAGCTGAAAATGGGCCTGATCGTGGTGCGATTGTAAAACTGTTCAGCTGACAGGAACAACACATGCCAAGTCAGAGGCCTTTACCATGTGGTGAAGCTAATGCTTCTACTTAGGGTGACCAGACGTCCCGATATAATCCGTCCCAATATTAGGGGCTTTGTCCCACGTCCCGATCGAGGTACTGTCGGGACGCCATTTGTCCCGATTTTTAGAGTAAACGTTGAAAACCCAGATGTAAAATGTGAAATTTTTATTTTCTCGTTAGGAAATTTCGTATATGTGGCTGCTGTACTGTCTCGCGGTGCAACAGCATACTGGTTTAGGGCGTGTTGTTTGAGTGAGTTGTTTGCATTGCATCTATGCGGCTATCCAATCACCTTAACCTGCAGTCATATGATGCGGTATGCGTCATGTGTTTTTCATGGTGTGTGCGCCTGTGTGTCCGGTTTTACTGGCGAAGTGTCATGATGGCTGGTATTGTCGACGAGCCGGTCACTAAAAAGCTAAAAAGACAAGCACCGAACGCAGTGGGAAAAAAATGGATTCAATGATATGCCCATGGTCAAGTCATCCAATTAGGATTAGGGTTATAATTAGGATTTCACTGACATTTCGTGGACCTGTTTAAACATTAAATACACCTAATATTTTAGAGCACTATAAAAGCCTAAAAATAGTGGTACTTGCTTCCTTACTAAAACAGAGTGCTGTCATTTGTTAAAAGGCAAGCATGCAACATTTCCCAACAGTTGCTACCGACATTCTCTGTCTGGTGTGGATTCACCCATACATTCAGACTGCACGTCTGCATCCACTGAATTGGTTAGATTTTAGCAACCTAAATCAAAACAATGCAGCATTGACTTTGTCCACCTGCTACGTACAATACAGCAGGTCACAGAAAAGCCAGTACAGATGCACTGATAGGCTGATTAAAACATCGTTGTCATCTGAATGGTAAACAAGAAAGTTAACCGCAATGCACACATGGCAGGCAAATGAATAAAAAAGCCGATCTACAGAAGAATGATATGTAGTTTGCGTTGCTTGCATTGTGCAGTAGTTCACAAGGTTTCTTTCCTCCCCTCACCAACTGAAAGTGTCTCAATTTTTCACTCTTGCTATCTGGTCACCCTACTTCTATTAAAGCTAATGAATTAACTGAGTGATACATGCAGAAGGGTACAAAGCTTTCAGTATTTTCAGCTTCTTTGTTTATGATGAATTGGTTACATTTTATCAGTTATTTTTTAAGGCTTTCATAAATGTATTGTGAACCGGCTGCACATATAAGTACCTGCACTTTTTTGTTGAGAATTTCAGCCCTGCCCCACTGAGTAGCACACACTTGATAGATTATAAAATCAGATGAAGCAGCATTCTTGGTGTTGCTGATCAATATTGTTTTTGTCAAAAGCTTGCACTACCTTTTGGCAGGAGTAAGAATAGCCAAGGTTTAAACTGTTTTCATTTGTATTATTAGTGTGGGTAACTTAAATGACTGGTCTCAATTTCATTGTGATGGAAATATATTTTTTTTTCTTGTCACATCTTTCAATTGCATGTGTCTCGCTAGTGCCAGGTCACACGGGGTCTATATATTTAATTGCTAGTGTTCCGTACTGGAGACATTCCTGTTTTCTTATGATAACAGTCCCAGAATGTTGTCAGTTTTCAGTTAACAATGAAGTCATCAGAGAGTGGAATGGCATTTAAGTGTAGAGTGCTGAGTAAAAGTGTAGTCGAAGACCTCAGGATCCAAAGGAAATGGATATGGGGCTCCAGACATAGCTGTCATTGTCTACAGTAAAGCAGATATCTCTTTCCATTCCAATATATCAAACACCTTTTACTCGCCGTGACTTCAAATAAGCAGTTTCAATAAGTGCTCTGCTGTAATTGTTATCATAATGCATCATGGGTGGCTGCACTGATTTTGGAATAATTTATGAACCCAATGTCCTTGAATTATACATCATATATACAGTTATGGTAATCAACTATGGCTCTGAGGGTAAGAGGCTCCAATCCCACAACATCAAAGAAACAGAATGCTTCAGACTGCCAACAATTACTGCTAACACAGTACTCTGCAATTACATATACTTTTTATTTTAAAACCACATTACTACCTCCCCCACAATCCCCCCAGATTATCAAATGCTTTTACATTATATGTGTTTGTGACAGAAATATAATGAGTTCTGGTGGTAAATCTCCCTCCCGACCTGTGAGGGCGCTAAAGAACGAGAGGAGAAGTATCTGGAAGGGCTGGCCTGACAGTTCGCTTCCGGACCGGAAGTGGGTCAGCCTGGAAGGAAGCGAGACTCTGTTGTAGGACCGTGTTGACGTGAAAGGTAAACGAGGGGCAGCTGCAAGTAATAAGGCAGCTGCAACCGCTTACCTGGAAATCATACTGGGACTACATATAGGGGCCAGGGTAACGCTGATCTTTTCCTTCGCTTGGGTAGAGCAAGGAGAGAGAAGGACTGAGAGAGGAGCTCTCAGAAAGTGATTGAGGAAGCGCTGTGTTGTGTGTATTGTCTTTGTTTGTGTCTGTCTGTCTAACTGTTCGTTGTCTTCCACCACCAGACAGTTAAAGCACACCTCCGAGCTGTCGCAGAGGGTCAGCACTAAACCGAGCACCACTGCACTAAACGCTCACCCTTACCTGTGATTTCACTCTGCACCAGCACGACTGCACTCACCCCGACTGGTGACCGTGTATTTGTTTTGTGTTCAGGACTGTGTTTTTATGCTTTCCCGTGCTTTACACATTGCTGTGTATAGCCGGGGATTTATGGTTTGACGGTCGCCAGACCGGGATTACAAATAAAAGCACGCTTTTCACCAAGTAACATTGTTTGTCTTTTACTCCTGCTCCCCATCACTGCTACACCTGTACCCCTTCACTAGCCACTTTGCCACACGTGGTGTCAGAACACGGGATCATGGACCGCAACACACTGGCGGAGCTGCTGCAGGCGCTGGAGAGCAGACGGGACGCAGAGGAGAGAAGGAGGGAGGAGCGCTACACGGCGCCATTGAACGGTAGGGCTGGCCGCTGCCGCAGCAACAGCCCCTACCACAATACCGCTGATGTCGCCCAAGGCACGGGCGATGAAAATGTCGGCGGAGGATGACCCGAGGCGATTTGGTGGCGCTCGAGCGGCTGGCCACCGCGGCGGCTTGGCCGCTGGAGTTCTGGGCCAGCCAGCTGGGTCCCTGCCTGATCGGGAGGCTCAGGCAGCGCATCAGGCGATGAGCGACCATCACGCCACCGACTACGACCTGGTCAAGCAGGCTATTCTCCGCCGCCTGAATATAACAACGGAGACCCACCGGGCGAGATTTAGGGAGTACCGAGAGCCCCAGAGACACGCCCCAGGGTGGTGGCAGAGCGGTTGTGCGACCACATGGTGCATTGGCTGACCCCAGGGAAGAAGACCGCCCAACAGATGGGGAAGCCATTGTGGTAGAGCAATTCTGCCATGTGGTCGGCGCCAAACCCAAGCGTGGATACGGGCGCCACAACCCTGACACCCTGGAGGAGGCAGTCAAATTGGCTGAAGATTTCGAGGACTCCCTGACGCCTGCCCGGATCGGGATCCTATCGACCCCTGCCCTTCGGAGCAATCGCCTCTCTCTCCTCTCCTCCAACACCACCACCCCCACCCCCGTGTTCCCAGGACCCAGACCTCCCAGAGCCGACCCCATTGGGCCCCTTGCCTCCCCCATGGAGACCAAGGTTGGCCCCCAGCTGGGGTAGAGGTGCTGCCCCTGCCCCGCTGCCATACCAGCAGCGGGACAGATTTACTCCCTATGCCCCTCTGTCCCTCCTATCTGTTTTAGGTGCCACCAGCCGGGACATCTGGCCAGGTCATGCCCCGCTGCCATGGAGTGTGACGTGGCCGCGTGCAATTGGGCACCTGAGACTGGTAAGTGTGGGGAAAATGGTCGGGAGGGGCCTTGTCTAATCAATGTGGTTTTAGGGAATGTGAAAACCCACGCATTAGTGGACACAGGGTGTGAGCAGACCTTGATTAGGACAGCTCTCCTGGGCGGTGTGTCGTGGCGGCCACGAGGTCAGGTGGCCATCTCCTGTATCCATGGAGACACGGCGACATACCCCACAATAAAAGTATATTTATCGGTAGGTCCGATAAAACGTCACCTTGTAGTCGGGTGGCGGAAAGGTTGCCACACCCAGTTATTCTGGGCCGAGACTGGCCAAAATTCAGAGATTTAGTGCAAAAGTGGCAGTCTCGCCACACACGTAACGTGGCAGAGAGAGAAAAGGAACGAATTGGTGATGTGTTTCCTTTTCACACTGAAATGTTTTCTCCTTTTTCCGCCCTAGAAAAACAAATAAGGAGAGACGGACCGCAAAATGGGAGGGAGCGTTGTTGAGACAAGGCTGGGGTCTGGTGGGAGAGTGCGGCAATGGTAACAAACGCCAGTCGAAGGGAGTGGGAACGCAGTGTGACCGAGGGAGCGAGGTTACTGGGCCAACTAGAGCAGAGGTTATTCCAGCCCCTCTCAATGTACCGGACCCGTGGTACTCAAGCCGACCTAGTGTGGGGCCAACATAACGACCCGCCACTGGTGCACGCTTGGGGACAGGTCCGTCCATTGAAGGTAAGGATGTTGATGGCGCTGGGCGCTAGTATATCCACATTTCAGTATCAAGGGGCAATTACTGTATAGGGTAAACCTAGCCGCGGGCACAGGACAGCCTGTAACGCATTGTTGGTTCCCCGCCTTGTCGGCCCGAGGTCATGAGGCTGGCGATGATATCCCTTTTGCGGGCACCTCGGAGCCGAGAAGACGAGGGAACGAATATTAGCTCGATTCTATTGGCTAGGTCTTCATACTGATGTGTCGAGATATGTAGCCACATGCCCAGACTGCCAGCGAGTAGCGCCGGTCGAAAGCGCCCGCCTTTGGTCCCACTGCCGATTATTTCCACTGCTCGAGCGCATTGCAATGGACATAGTGGGCCCTTTGCTACCTTCTGACTCCGGTATACGATATATTAGTGGTGGTGGATTATGCAACGCGATACCCGGAGGCAGTTCCATTGAGGTCCACTAGTGCCGCTGCAATAGCCACTGAGTTAGCGCAGATTATGGCTAGAGTAGGGATTCCCAAGGAGATTTTGACCGATCACGGAACCAATTTTCTGTCCAACACGCTACAGCAAGTGTATAAAATATTAAAAATACGCCCCATCAGGACGTCCGCTTACCATCCACAAACGGACGGTCTGGTGGAACGCTTTAATCAGACTTTAAAGTCGATGCTGAGACGATTTGTAACACAGGAGCAGAAACATTGGGCATCGCTTCTTCCCTACCTCCTCTTTGCAGTGAGAGAAGTGCCGCAGAGTTCAACGGGTTCTCCCCTTGAGCTCCTGTACGGCCGGCAGCCTCGCGGCATTCTTGACCTGCTGAGGGAGGGGTGGGAGGAGCACAAAGGCTCGCCCAAAATGTAGTGAAGTATGTGCTCCTACTAAGAGATCGCCTGGATTTGGTCGGTCGCTTGGCCCAGGACAACCTCAGATCGGCTCAGCACCAACAGCAGCAGCATTACAACAAAATGCACGGATTCGAACCTTTCGACCAGGGGACAAGGTAATGCTGCTACTTCCCTCATCAGAATCAAAACTGTGTGCTAAATGGCAGGGGTCAGATGAGGTGATTCGGGCTATAGGGAAAGTAAATTATGAAATTAGACAGCCCGATCGCCGGAATGAACGTGAAATTTACCATGTCAATTTGTTAAAGCCCTGGCAGGCAAGGGAGGTCTTGTTTATAGCCCCAGGCAATATGGAGGATGATTTAGGCCCCTGTCCAGAGACCCCGCGCACAAGAGTGATTTCAATGGGGAACAATTGGTTCCAGATCAGCAAAGAGAGCTGCGTAAGCTTATTGAGGAGTTCAGCGATGTTTTTCTGACGTGCCCGCAGAACTAACTTAGTTGAATATGACATTATCTCTCCACCAGGTGTCACAGTGCGAGAGAGACCGCATCGATCCCAGAAAGTCGACGGTGGCGCTCGCAAAGAGGTATGGGATATGCTCGAGCTTGGGGTGATTGAACCTTCCAGGAGCGAGTGGTGCAGTCCGATTGTCATAGTGGCTAAGAAAGACGGCACCAACCGCTTCTGCGCTGATTTCCGTAAGGTAAACGCTATTGCTAAGTTCGATGCGTATCCCATGCCTCGGGTCGACGAACTTTTAGACAGACTGGGAAAAGCGAGGTTTATTTCCACTCTGGACCTGACGAAGGGATACTGGCAAATCCCTTTAACCCGCAGCTCCAGAGAGAAAACCGCATTTTCAACACCAGAAGGGCTGTTCCACTTTAAAACCATGCCATTTGGGCTACATGGTGCGCCGCTGCCTTTCAGAGACTGATGGACCAGGTTTTACGCCCACATCATGAATATGCAGCAGCGTATATTGATGACGTGGTGATTTACAGCTCCACCTGGCGAGAGCATTTGGCTAGGGTTGCAGCCGCTCTTCAGTCTCTAAGGGCAGCCCGCTGACAGCTAACTTGAGAAAATGTGCGCTTGCAAAACAAGAAACTCAATATCTGGGATTTATAATGGGAAATGGAAGAGTGAGACCTGTGGTCACCAAAGTCCAGGCTTTGGTTGATGCAGCGATCCCCAAAACCAAGACTCAGGTGAGGTCACTACTGGGCTTAGCCGGTTATTACCGCCGCTTCATCCCCGAGTACGCCACAGTGGTTAACCCGTTAGTGGACCTCACCAAAAAGAGTGCCCCAAATTTAATAAAATGGTCAGTTGAGTGTCAGGGGCGCTTGATACGATTAAACGTAGACTTTGCCAGGCCCCCACTCTTATTACTCCAGATTTCACCAAGAGATTCATCCTCCACACCGACGATCGGATGTAGGTTTGGGTGCTGTCTTGTCCCAAAAGGTAGCTGGAGTAGAACACCCGATAGTGTACATAAGTAAAAAGATGTTGCCTCGAGCGTAACTACTCCATAGTCGAAAAGGAGTGTTTGGCCATTAAATGGGCTACTCACTCTTTACGATACTACCTGCTGGGACACTCATTTGATCTGGTCACAGACCACGCCCCACTCACATGGTTAAGCACAATGAAGGACAGCAATGCCCGGATAACTCGGTGGTATCTGGCATTGCAGCCCTTCATGTACCATATGGTACACCGTGCAGGGAAAGACCACCAAAATGCGGATTATTTTTCCCGGAGGGGGAGTAATGGGAAAGGTAGATTTAGCCGAGTGTTCCTTCGGCTCCACTCTGAGCGGTGGGATATGTGACAGAAATATAATGAGTTCTGGTGGTAAATCTCCTCCCGACCTGTGAGGGCTTAAAGAACGAGAGGAGAAGTATCTGGAAGGGCTGGCCTGACAGTTCGCTTCCGGACCGGAAGTGGGTCAGCCTGGAAGGAAGCGAGACTCTGTTGTAGGACCGTGTTGACGTGAAAGGTAAACGAGGGCAGCTGCAAGTAATAAGGCAGCTGCAACCGCTTACCTGGAAATCATACGGGACTACATATAGGGGCCAGGGTAACGCTGATCTTTTCCTTCGCTTGGGTAGAGCAAGGAGAGAGAAGGACTGAGAGAGGAGCTCTCAGAAAGTGATTGAGGAAGCGCTTGTGTGTGAAGTATTGTCTTTGTTTGTGTCTGTCTGTCTAACTGTTCATTGTCTTCCACCACCAGACAGTTAAACACACCTCCGAGCTGTCGCAGAGGTCAGCACTAAACCGAGCACCACTGCACTAAACGCTCACCCTTACCTGTGATTTCACTCTGCACCAGCACGACTGCACTCACCCCGGACTGGTGACCGTGTATTGTTTTGTGTTCAGGACTGTGTTTTTATGCTTTCCCGTGCTTTACACATTGCTGTGTATAGCCGGGGATTTATTGTTTGACGGTCGCCAGACCGGGATTACAAATAAAAGCACGCTTTTCACCAAGTAACATTGTTTGTCTTTACTCCTGCTCCCCATCACTGCTACACCTGTACCCCTTCACTAGCCACTTTG
>CM060248.1:4483021-4551256 GCA_030684275.1 Acipenser oxyrinchus oxyrinchus
ATATATATAAAATCACAGAATCAACACAGCAGCTCTTGAGCTTCTATTTAAAAGTTTAAGACAGTAAAAAGTAAACAGACCAGATTATGCGCGCACACCCTTATTGAACTCTATGGAAAGCCATCTGGAACAAAATATGCGTACTGCTACTTTAGAGCAAGCCAGAATCTCATGGGACTGAAATGCCTCTCTTAAACAGTACCTGAACTCCTGAAAATGTTGTGTAGTGATTTTTATACGGACTGTATATATTATATATATTTGGTTGTGACTATCTGTTATGTGGAATGTAGTAAAAAAAAGTGAGTTTTTTCCCCATTCACTTTACAACGCCATTTCCATGTTTGTTTTATTTTAAGTGTTTAAAGTTAAATTTCAGTTTTCATTTGCTTGTTCAGCTACAAAGGCACAAGTAAACCTCATGTTATTACTTTATGAAAACATGTCGATGGCCACTGTTTACTGTGAAGAAATGGCAATGGCAAGGAATGAAAAAAATAAAATCAAATGCATTGTCAACTTTATGTACTATTTATTTCAGTAATAAACAAAACAACGTTTAACTTGAACTGCTATTGGGCATGCTTTGTTTTGTAGTTAATTCACTGGGGTAAAGTCCTACACAACTTATTCTTTACTCCTGGGATATTTATCTATTTTAACGTGTTACATATTGTAAGGTCTTGCTGTAAAATAAAGACACACTCAGAGGGCCATGGCTACGCTCCCTGCCCCTGCTGTTATGATGTCTCTTCCTGAGTTCAGAGCAATATAATGGCTTTTATTACTTTTTTAAAAACTAACGAATATCCGAATGAATATTTAAATTATGAGCAAATATCCGAACATGAAAATCCTGTGTTCGTCCCAGCACTAATTATATATATATATATATATATATATATATATATATATATATATTACACACACTTCAAGATATTTTCTGAACCGGTTTGAGAAATCTCATGTTTTATTTTTTTACCACACATACCATGGTGACACATTTTCTCACTGTTACCAATTACTAAGACAGACAACCCCAGAAGCATATGGAAACTCTCCATGTTCTCTTCACAGTTATGCACCCCCTGTCAGGAGCTGAAAACCGTCATTCCACATGGTACAATTAAAACCTCAATTACAATAGCTTAATACATCACATTTTGTTGGTTAATAATTTCCCTGAACTAATAGAACGTAAGATGATGCAATTTGTAGTTTACATAAGTTTGAAACACAACTTCAAAGCAATGTTTTTTCATTCTGTTTCTCCTTTGTTACATTTTCAGTCTGAAGCCAATTTCGGGGATAAAAATAAAGAAAAAATATCCCACACTGTCCTTCTGCAATGGTATTAACTGGTTAAAATGTTGAGGGTACACCTGCATTTGCCTTGCCTAATAAAACATGTTGAATCTATTTTGAATGTGTTCTAGGGAATGACTGTAAAACATGTTCACACTCTGGGCAGTAGTTTTTAGAAATGTCATTCTGCAACTGTGCCATGTGTCAGAGGTAAATGGCAGATGACAGTTACAAGGGGGTAGAAAATAACAGCTGCCCAGTCTTTTCAGAGCCAGGAATAGTAATTAATATAACAAAAAATATAGAATATATAAAGTATCCCTTTATTAATGACCATGTTAAACATTTAGAACCTTCAACTTCCGTTCAAGCACTTTCCTCACCGCCTTCATTGAAAACCATTGCTATTGCCGCGCCGCGTCCGGTGTGAACGCCCCTTTACTCTCTATCCTGTCAATTCTACCGTTCGCGCCAAGAACAGGGGCCGAGGGCAGTGCGCCCCCTAGGGCAGTGCGCCCCCTATTTATGCCCTCACTCTACCCCTGTTCCCCTCCAATCACTCGCATCCCTTCCTCCCTACACTGCGCCTCCCACTCCTAGCATGCACTGAAGTGAGTCACCCCCAGCCGCATTTCCCCTACCCCTCAACCACTCACCCATTCACACAAGTTAACCCCTGAGGGACCTCCATCCTCCCAGGGATCGTCACAGTATATATACATATTACGAATAACATTTGCGTCAAACATACACCTGGTCCCACTTTCAAATGTGCAGAAAAAAATATCATCATAACTCACAATTATAATCAGAAAGTAGAAAGGACTGAGACATAAAAACAATTATACCTGCTGTGCAAATACTGGTACAGGGTACATTCTACAGCAGGGCACTCGTAAAAATAGATTAGTGGAGTTCTATTGAAAGCATGGCAAGGCTATGTTAACTGTCTACTCTCCTGACTCTTCGATCCTTTGAGGAGGTGCATGATCTACTTAAGGTTTAATTAATGTGGCATGTGGTTATTGACACTAGGCTCATTAAAAACAAGATACATGGTTAATTTGAATCGCAGAATCGCAAACGGCTGTTGTAATTAAAAGGCAATTGGAAATGGCATGAAAGCAGCAGCTTCTTTCTCTGACTCCTATCTGTTAGAGATGAACTGAGAGGGAACAACAACATGTCTTTACCCTTGTAGGGGGGGTGAAGTGGGTAAAAGTAGGCCTTAATGAACAAAATCAAAAGCTAGATTAAAGCATTAATATGTGCTCTTAAAGAAGATGCTGTTTGTGTTATCGCTTGACAGAGTAAGAGATAACTGGACCACTACCTGGTCCCAACAAAACAAGCCTATCTTGTTTAACTGTGTGCAGTCTACAGAGCTTCACAGCTGGCAGTATTGAGCTACTAAAGCCAGGTGATTGCAATTCAGGGTGTGGTTGGTCAGTTACTCTCTTGTGACCTGAAAGATTTCTGTTTATTGGATTTCAATCCTCTTTGAAAAACTGGTCATTGAAACCCAAAGAAGACAGTCATAACCAATAATAAATAACCATATAATATACAAAGGGGCGGTAAGAGGTTCTTCAGGAAATCAACTAGCTAGACTTTTTACCGCACATTAATCTGGGTGCACTGCAGCAGTTGTACAAGCAAAAAAATGTATCATGAATAGGACAGCATTATAATGAACATGCTTGATAATACGAATATGTGATAATAGGCATGTAACATGAATTAATGTTTACTTCATCTGAATTCAATATGAAATAAGGAATGAAATGTGTTGTATAATAAAATTAAAGATATTTTGGTAACACGTTACACTAGTGTCTCTTATCACTGTGTATTTACATAGTAGTTACATAGTAAATACATGTGTACTTACACAGCATTACAATGTTATTATGCATAGTTACAATGTACTTAACGTGTAAATCTTTTTGCACATTATATGTAAGTGCACAATTGTATCAGAAAACGATTATGGTTAGGGTTAAAGGTGGGGTTAGGTTTAGGGTTAGGGTTAGGTTTAGAGTTAGGGTTAGGGTTATAGCATACATTGTAGCTATGCATAATAACATTGTAATTTTGTGTAAGTACACATTTATTAACTAAGTAACTACTGTGTAAATACACAGCTATTAAAAACACTCAATGTAAAGTGTTAGAGCTCTTTCTGAAAAATAATGTGCAATATATCTTCATATTACATCCCCAACCAGGCTGTGAGTGATCACTTTACTATTAGAGAATACAACAGTATAAGACAAATATAAGACAGATTTAGGTTGATGAATGAGGTTCTACATCAACTCAGTCTGCTAGGTATGAAATCAACCATGATTCATTGAAAGCCAGAAAAACAAACCAATATCCATTCAGGTTTAGAACGTGCTCAGCTGCATGTATGTAATGTTTGTTAATCCCAGTCTACCAGCAGCGCTGTAGATGACATTCCAAGCAGCCCCCTTTTATTTGATCCCTTTGCTCTTGGTTTCCATCTGTTACCTGAATCCACGGCCATCTGTCATTCTCGGCGGCAGTCCAGGCGTTCACAAGGCCCTTTTTATTCAGTCTGGCAAAGTAGGGGTACCATTTCTGCAGACCGAAGAGAGCGCGGTGCGTAGAAGAAGCCGTGATCTGCTGGTTGGATATGATGCCACCCTCCATTCCAAGAGGACCAGAGCATTCTGTCAAGAAAAAAACCCAGACTACAGGTTAAAACAAGGTGACCTGGATAAAACAACATTATCAAAATAAAACGATCTAAAACAAAACCCTAAAGTACCCAGAAAGGTGTGTGCTTTGGTTTCGCCGTCCAAAATACCATTCTGGTAACTAACAGTCTTTTGAAAGTCTTCTCCCGTTTCAGCAAGGGGATGCATCGAGGTGAGAAACAAAGAGTCCTAGAAGCCTTTTACTCTTCATATACTAGCACACAGAACCTAGCACAGTAAATGATCTTTGCCAGTGAGTATCAACACTATTTCTTATATAACAGGTTAGGCCATTTATCATTCAATTTGCAGGAATGTGCTAAACTAGAAATGCATGATAGCTATTGATGTAATTGTGATCCAATGTTCATGAGCCAAGACAGCCTTTTTCAAAAGATCTCCAGATCATAATTTTATTTAGAAACATCTGTAAAGCTGTTTTATAAAGGGCTGTGATATAACAAAGTATAACACATTAGGAGGTGTGGACATTTTAAAAGGGCTGACCACCGACCAATATGTTTGACCAATAGTTTTAACAATCAACAACAACAACCCAGTGGGCTCTTAAACTATTACTCTTTCAATTGCAAAAGTTGCAATTGTATCGATGTGACAACAGAAAAGTGTAGCACAGGGGTACCCCATGTCTAGAAGACAGTAGTGGTGTTCTAGTGTAGCACAAGGTTATCCTATGGCTAGAAGATAGAGGTTCTAGTTCTTGTAGCACAGGGTTATTATTATTATTATTTTTATTATTAATTTCTTAGCTGACGTCCTTATCCAGGGCGACTTACAATTGTTACAAGATATCTAGAAGATACTGATTCTAGTTCTTGTTCCAGCTGCAGAGTGCTAATGATGAGTTGCTTAGTAACAGCGGATTAGAAGTCTGACAGACTTTTTATTAAAATGTCCTCCTTCTGCTAATAAAGTTACCTTAGAAGCTGACACGGCGTGGTTGAGAGGAGGTTGCTAGGGGATCTGGGATGGGTGTTAACCTTGATCCTTCAGGTAGCAATGAGTAGTTTTTAATTGAGCGAGTACAAAAGAGGTCAGGAAATTAGTTTAAAGAAAGCCGGTGTTGTGGATGTTAGTCCTTAGAAAGTAACCTACCTAACCTGCCCCAAACTAGTCCATAGAAAAAATAGCTTTTCACGCTAGCCGAGTTCTTTAAAAAGCTTTTTTAATATAATTAGTCCCGTCAGAACATTATACTGTAACAGCAAAAAATAATAACAGCCAAAAAATGATCTTAGATTCTGAAGCTTTTGCCATAAATAAAACATAATCGTTATTTAGATGTATTAAATAAACAAGCCCCAAGACACATAAAAAGTCTCTTTTATACCAGCATTGCCAGGCCCATTCTAACAGCAGCTTAGCGTTAAATGAAGACAATAGAAAAGTGTGTCTTTCTTGTAAAAAAAAATATTGTTCTGCAAAACGCAATGGATTCTTATGTTATTTGTGTCATTATAGTAAAGCCTTTGTTTTATTTCTCAAGTAGTGCAGGTAAACAGTTTTGTAGCACATAACAGTTCATTACAAGCCAACATAAGGCATGTGTTTAAAGAAATCACCATAAAAAGTAGAGAATTAAAGCAACAACTGAAAAACATCATACGTCATCTTAGATAACCCAAAGCACAAATGTGACATTGTGTCATCAATCCATAATGGGGTTTTCAAGTGTATTGGGCCTAGTGGTCCTGTTACTGGTTTTGAGTTATTTCTTTGAAAATGTATTGGATTTAGGTGAGGTTTAAAAAGGTATAATAATTACTAACTGTGGCGGAGTGTCCCGCCCCTATTTATTATTATTTGTATTTGTTTGCGGCGCGGGTAAAAGCGCCGCGTCGTTTGTTATTGTTTTTTATATTTATATTTAAAAACCTCGTGAGGATGCATGACTGATCAGCTACTGATTATTTAACTAGCTGACAGTCATGCATCCTTACCAAAGCGATGCAGACTGTGGCCGAGGGTAATAAGATAATTAACAACTAGTTAACCCCTCGGCCAGAGTATAAGAACCAGCAGCTGTTCGGGTTGGTTGTTGAGTGTACAGAGGAGAGTACGGGAGAGCGGAGAGAGCGCGTAGAGTACAAAACAATTGCTAAAGCGTGCTGGTTTAGCCAGCACGCCACTTACTTGTTTGCTGTTTATTCGTTTGGCCCTTGTGCCTTTTTGTTTTGTGTTTTGTTTAAATCATTTGTTTTGTTTAATTATTAATAAATACGCTGAATGCCATAGCATTCAGCTTCACCCCCATCCACTGTTTTGGTTTCAGTTACTTCCTGGTCCGTGACGTCATCACACTCACCACTGCAAGCCAGCCTGTCACATATGGTGTCCTGCGTGGGACAAACAACGCCTCCAACAGCCGGACCAGGAAAAGGACGTTTTTTTTTGTTTTTTTTCAAAAAGTGTTTTTTTTTGTGAAGGAAAAAAAAAAAAAAAAAATGGGAAGAAGGGGAGGAGAGAGGAATGGCCAGCCCCCACAACAGAGGGACAGTGGAAGCCAAAGGATGGATCCTGAGCTCCGGCCATGGGATCTCGCATGGTGGGTACACAGGAGGACTCCACGGAGGAGTGGTGTACATACTGCCATCGATATGGGCATGAGGAGGAAAGCTGCCCAGAGGTCGACCGGGACACAGATGAGGAAAGGGATGAGCCCGAAGTCCCGTTGTGCCCAGCGCCCAGAAGGGGGCGCGAGCATCCAGCGCCAGAAGGGGAGCGAGCATCCAGCGCCAGAAGGGGGCGCGAGCATCCAGCGCCAGAAGGGGGAGCGTGCATCCAGCGCCCAGAAGGGGGAGCCCGTGCATCCAGCGCCCAGAAGGGGGAGCCCGTGCATCCAGCGCCCAGAAGGGGGAGCCCGTGCATCCAGCCCAGAAGGGGAGCCCGTACATCCAGCGCCCAGGGGAAGCCCACAGGTCCAGAACCTAGGTCTCCAGCAGCAGAGGAAGAATACCTGCTGCCTCTGCCTCCGCCACCTCCAGGAGCAGAGCAGCAGGAGCTGCCTCTGCCTCCACCACTGCCCAGAGCAGAGGAGCAGGAGCTGCCTCTGCCTCCACCACCGCCAGGAGGAGAGCCGCAGGAGCTGCCTCTGCCTCCGCCACCGCCGGAGCAGAGGAGCAGGAGCTGCCTCTGCCTCCGCCACTTTCAGGAGCAGAGCAGCAGGAGCTGCCTCTGCCTCCACCACCACCAGGAGCAGAGCAGCAGGAGCTGCCTCTGCCTCCACCACCGCCAGGAGCAGAGCAGCAAGAGCTGCCTCTGCCTCCACCACCTCAACCGCTTCCGCCACTAGGAGCAGAGCAGCAGGAGCTGCCTCTGCCTCCACCACCGCCAGGAGCAGAGCAGCAAGAGCTTCCTCTGTCTCCGCCACCTCCATCGCTTCCACCACCAGGAGCAGAGCAGCAGGAGCTGCCTCTGTCTCCACAGCTAGGAGCAGAGCAGCAGGAGCTGCCTCTGTCTCCACCACCACTAGGAGCAGAGCAGCAGGAGCTGCCTCTGTCTCCACCTCTGCCTCAATCGCCGTGGGAGGACTGCTTGCCCCTCCCACCTCCACCAGCAGAGGGTGAATGCCTGCTGGTTCCGTCTCAAGCGCCGTGGGAGGACTGTTTACCGCTCCCAGCTCCACCAGCAGAGGGTGAATTCCTGCTGGTTACGCCTCAACCGCTGTGGGAGGATTGCTTGCCCCTCCCACCTCCACCAGCAGAGGGTGAATACCTGCTGGTTCCGCCTCAACCGCCGTGGGAGGACTGCTTGCCGCTCCCACCTCCACCAGCAGAGGGTGAATACCTGCTGGTTCCGCCTCAACCGCCGTGGGAGGACTGCTTGCCGCTCCCAGCTCCACCAGCAGAGGGTGAATACCTGCTGGTTCCGCCTCAACCACCGTGGGAGGACTGCTTGCCCCTCCCACCTCCACCAGCAGAGGGTGAATACCTGCTGGTTCCATCTCCACCTCCACCAGCAGAGGGTGAATACCTGCTGGTTCCACATCCACCATCATGGGAAGGACTGCTCCTGCCCTGCTCGCACCGCCCAAGGATGCCTGTTGCTTCGCACCGCCCAAGGATGCCTGTTGCTCCGCATCGCCCAAGGATGCCTGTTGCTCCGCATCGCCCAAGGATGCCTGTTGCTTCGCACCGCCCAAGGATGCCTGTTGCTTCGCACCGCCCAAGGATGCCTGTTGCTCCGCATCGCCCAAGGATGCCTGTTGCTCCGCATCGCCTGGGGCTGCCTGTTGCTCCGCATCGCCTGGAGAGCCACCAGTTACAGGGTACAAGGGAGAAGTGGAGCTCCCGCTGCCGCCTCCATGGCCAGGGGCTCCCTTCCCGAGTTCGCCTCCCGAGGGTCCGCTGCTGCTGCCGTCGCCTCCCGAGGGTCCGCTGCTGCTGCCGTCGCCTCCCGAGGGTCCGCTGCTGCTGCCGTCGCCTCCCGAGGGTCCGCTGCTGCTGCCGTCGCCCCGAGGGTCCGCTGCTGCTGCCGTCGCCCCCCGAGGGTCCGCTGCGGCTGCCGTCGCCCCCCGAGGGTCCGCTGCTGCTGCCGTTGCCTGCCGAAGGTCTGCAGCTGCTACCTTCGCCTCCCGAGGGTCCTGTTTTGCCTGGAGTCGCTACCAGTCCTGCCATGCGGCAGGAAATACTGTGGCTGGAGCACCATGAAGGGAGCTGCCGCCACGGAAAAGGGGAGGTCAGGAGACCAGCTCCCCAGCCGCACTTTCGCGGCAGGAAATACTATGGCTGGAACCCCATGAAGGGGAGCTGCCGCCACGGAAAAGGGGGAGGTCAGGAGACCAGCTCCCCAGCCGCACTTTCGCAGCAGGAAATACTGTGGCTGGAGCCCCATGAAGGGGAGCTGCCGGCCATGAAGAAGGGGGGAGGTCAGGAGACCAGCTCCCCGCAGCAATTTCGCTGCAGGAAATACTGTGGCCGGAGCCCCACGGAGGGGAGATGCCGGCCATGAAGAAGGGGGCAGGTCTGGAGACCACCCCAAAATTTTTCTGGCCAGAGGGGCCGGCCTGTGCGTGGTCCACTAGGGCGCTACAGTTGTTGGGGTGGGAGGAGGACATCCCGCCGTGGCGCCCGGAGACACCTTGCTTCCCCTGTTCCGGGCCAGGACTGCTAGCCGGGACTTTAGGGAATAAGGGGAGGTGGCGAAAGGCCATGTGTGCTGCGCATGGGGGCATGTGTGGCGGAGTGTCCCGCCCTATTTATTATTATTTGTATTTGTTTGCGCGCGGGTAAAAGCGCCGCGTCGTTGTTATTGTTTTTATATTTATATTTAAAACCTCGTGAGGATGCATGACTGATCAGCTACTGATTATTTAACTAGCTGACAGTCATGCATCCTTACCAAACGCTGCAGACTGTGGCCGAGGGTAATAAGATAATTAACAACTAGTTAACCCTCGGCCAGAGTATAAGAACCAGCAGCTGTTCGGGTTGGTTGTTGAGTGTACAGAGGAGAGTACGGGAGAGCGGAGAGAGAGCGTAGAGTACAAAACAATTGCTAAAACGTGCTGGTTTAGCCAGCACGCCACTTACTTGTTTGCTGTTTATTCGTTTGGCCCTTGTGCCTTTTTGTTTTGTGTTTTGTTTAAATCATTTGTTTTTGTTTAATTATTAATAAATACGCTGAATGCCATAGCATTCAGCTTCACCCGCCCATCCACTGTTTTGGTTTCAGTTACTTCCTGGTCCGTGACGTCATCACACTCACCACTGCAAGCCAGCCTGTCACACTAACATTGTCACTTCTAAAAAAGAAAGACTACTCTGTTAGAAATGTAAATGAATCATATTTAATGTACAAATATTATGTACTGTGTTAATACTCCAAAGCATACTGAAGGCTTTATTATTTTATTTTACAATTTTACAAAATCATACATTTCCTGTCCTCTACTTATGTGACTAAGTGTACTTATTGATAATTTACCTATTAACACCCCATCAAAGGTTATGTACAGTATTTCTATTGCATATTTTGCTTTTTAAATGGTTTTCTCTGTATCTTTACTTTTCTTTACCAACTATGGTAACCGGCTAGTTTATGATTTATTTTCTATTCAATTAGTATGAGGGTGAATCTTACATTTGCAACATACGCAGAATTCCCCCCTTCCTCACCGACTACTCCACACAGCTCCTAGTTCAAGTCCTGGTACTGTCTTACCTTGACTACTGTCTTACCTCGACCTTTCTGCTCCCTTATCTCCAGACTCCAGATCATTTCTCCCTACACCCCCTGTCACCCTCTCCGCTCCTCCACTACCAGCAGATTAGCTGCACCCCCCTCCACTCCCCCGCTTCCAGAGCACGCTCCATCTCCACTCTTGCCCCTCAGTGGTGGAATGACCTACCCATGGATATCAGGACTGCTCAGTCCCTGACCACCTTCCGGCACCTCCTCAAGACACACCTGTTCAGACAGCATCTGTAAACCTCACAACTCTCAACTATACTGGACAATATGGCACCCGATTGTACCAGTACTTGCATCAGTTTGTATTTGCACTGAACTGCTCCATACTTTGCCGAATTCTACTACTGCTCTTAATTATAACTATTTCCTGTATCTTCTACTTGATTTTACGGTATCCGTATTCACGCTTTTTGTAATTGCCCTTATTTGAAATTGGTTTTAGCCATCTATCGTACTTACTATGTGCCCTTAATGGACTTTACTTGTATAAATAAATATTTTCACTATAAGTTTAACTGCTCTTAGTCGAACTTGCTCCTACATGTAATTTTTTACTATATTCCTTATTTTGCTCTTATTTGAAATTGATCTTATTTGAAATTTTCTACTGATTTCACTGTACTTTATAACTGCTCTTATCTGTAATGTGATATTCTATAATGTGATACACCCACCCATCATTATATCGCCGCTTGCTATACTGCGGATTTGGATATATCGCGGTCCCATTTTTACTGTCTAACTGCGTATGCCTTAGCTGCATATACATAGGCACTTAGAATTACTGTTCTAAGTTGTACAGTATTTGTTAGCCTATTTGTTTTTCTATGGGTCTCTCGCTATATCGCGGCCCTCAATATATAGTGGATTTATATTGGACTCCAACACCCGCGATATATCGAGTGGGTGGTGTATTTTGTAATGTGATACTTTGTACTGTGATATTTTGTAACAACTGTAAATCACCCTGGATAAGGGTGTCTGCTAAGAAATAAATAATAATAATAATGACAATTGTTCTCATCTTTGGAAAGGAGGTCTTAATAATCTCAAATCAGTGCAATTTAATTAGCGCTACTTACCCTCTTGAATGTGATTAAAGGTGCAGTGGTCAGCAGCTGGTACTAAGATTATGTAATAGCAGTCTTACACAATGAATGCTTTGTTATGAAAGTCCAATTTTGCTCTACCAGCATTAAACAGATCGGATGGTATTCATTTCTGACTAACATGTAATCCCCTGTGTACACAATCTGGAACAGAAATTGAAAGGTGCACATTCCCTAATGTGAGCAGGAGTGCTCCTGTAGCTCACCAGTACAGCTCTTTCTTTATGAAGTGACACTCTCTACAGCAACGCTCAAAGAGGCCTTGATGCACAGTACACAGCGATTTCAAAAATGCAGATGTAATCCCAAGACAGCCAAGACACATCCCAGGAAATTCTTTCAAATTAAAATTATTTCCAAAGAACAACATGCCCTTTTATCCCTTATGACTTGGTATAAAATAATTTTCAAAGAAAAAAATACTTAACTTGTTAACTTCCAGAACAGGTTGTCTTCCATTCATTCATTCATTCATTCATAAATGCATAACCATGTACTAATTTGAGATGGGGTTTGCATGAGCAGTCTTTGTTCAACACCAATCTGAAGTATTGATCTTCCGTTTATTCATACAGGCTATCAAGAAGGGAAATGTAGAACAGCTGCTGGAAATAGGCTTGCTGTGTGGACTAAGCCTCTACACTACCATCTCACGTCAAGTGGAGAGATGCACAGGAAACCTGTTGTACTTGTTTGATTTTTCAGTTGCCTTTCTACTTAGGGTTTTATAGTAGCGCTAGCTCGCTGCACCTTTTTTCCCCTAGTCATTTCCTGAAAGGGGCGGGGCCCTTACCTGAGTTTCTGTTTCCTTTTCTGGTTTTGATTTTAAAGAGAGGAAGAAGGCAGTAGAGGAGAGAGGGATCCCTTAGTTTGTTCGATTCTTTTGTGGTTATCACTTTCTTTTTGTTTTACAGTATTTCTTACAAAGTAGTTTTTTGTTACAACTAATCTAACATGAGGCTGCATCTATTTTTGACCATCATTTCCCTTCAATACTTCTGGGTGTGGTTCTTTTGTGTTTGTCAGTTTGTTTTCTCCAAGGATTTTTAACAACTGCTTTGTTTTTGATTTACTCATTTATATTTTTGCCAATACTTTTTTGATCGGGACTGTTATATGCATTTTTTGGGGAATACTAATTAGTTATCTCTATTGCTGTCCTAAATTCTTTGTTTTATTTTGTTTTCTCTTTTCCAATAGCTTTAGTGACAGTAAACATATTTTTTGGTAACCTCTGTTTGGCCCTTTCAATACTTATTTTTTTGCTGTGGTGCTTGACTATTTGATTAGTCTATACTGCTACACTGTAAATAATGATCTAACAATAAACAACAAAAGTGAATGACAGGATAATATACATCATTGAATATTAAACAGATACGCATTTAAATCTTAACAAAATATAGATGGCATAAAGTATCCCTTTAAGACACAAAGACAAAATGAAATAACTGGGCTCCCGCATAGGTCCAATGGTCATCTGTTCCTGTGTAATTTTTGTTTTTTAAGGGTCTGTGAAACAAAGGGTCTTACTGAGACAAAAGGTTTGAACAACAACAACAAAAAAAAAACATTGCTCACAGAGCCAAAATAAAAGTCTCGTACAGCACAAAAATAACCCCTCCACCCAAACAAGTACCGCATAACAGTCTCGCGTTCTGATTGGTCCTTGTCTGTCGGAGGAATATGACATCAACACGAGTGGGAAAGCTTGGAGGCAATTTAACATTGTGATCACAGAGAGAGAGAGAGAGACCGAGATAGACCTGCTTTGCAGAACCTTTTAATTCAAATATAATATTGTATTTTGCTGTACTAATATTACAAACTATGGGTGACTATTACTTGATATACATTATCATGTTATGCAGAAATGTAAGAATTGGCTTTCTGTGATGATGTACTTTGTTCTTACAAGTGGCATATCTATAATCATTCACGTGATTTATTTTAATTGCATATATATTACTGCCCACTATTACAGTTTTGTTACAGGATACATTAGTTTCTCTAATGTAATATAATCACAGTTTTATGCACAAACTTTAGTTTGTTATGTTACTCTGCTCGAATTCAGCCCCGTTTTTGGCATATTCTGCTCTTACAGATGACAGCCGAGTTTCTAGGTCATGCTCAGTTTACCATAAAAATGTAAACCAGAACTAGATTGTGAATCCATTTAAGACTAGTCCTTAGTACATGAATCAAAGTTAATGCATTTTTTTACTCTACTACATTGCACTGAAATAGATACATGAACATTCATTAAAGCAGGCATTTCCTTTATTAAAGGTTAATATTAAAACACATTTTTGAGAAGGAACATGGTATTCCTAAATCTCATTTGCTTACGTAATGTCCATCAATATATAGTCATGTGTAGGGGTTTATCAGACCTCAAAATGAACAGAATGGCGAAGTTCAACATATTTTATTCACTTATCAGTTTAAACTGTATGCTATAGATAATGTTTAAATAGTTGGACAAATATAATGGAAAAAATGAATACACTGTAAAATAGTAATGATTCCATCTAGTGAGAGATTACAGACATTCGTGTACAAAGTAGAAGTAATGTGTACAAATGTGCCGCTCAACCATTTACTGTATAATCCTTCCCACTTGGAAATATTTATATTGGCCACAAAAGGGTTAACTGCAAGAGTGATAGAATGACACAGGTTAAATGTATCATCCTGTGTGGCCTAATAACTGCCTCTAGATTGATACTGTGTTGCAGTGCATACTTCTAATAGTCCACAGATGAAAATGCCTGACATTATAAATAGGCTTGGTAGTTTTTGACGTTTATTCCTACCAAAACTACTTGCCTTCAAATGTCGCTTTAAAAAAATAATATCGATTAATAGCAAGATTGACTTAATGAGCCACCACAAAAAGGCGCTAATTGACTAGTTCGACGCTCTAGCAAGTTCATTGCTCAATATCACCAGATTTATATTCACCCTTTTTAATTCAAACACGTAATGAATCCCCCCTATTGTTTCTTGCTAATTCTGCATTTGTTAAGTGCTTCTCCAGGAATTTATTTCATGAAACAAGTGGTGTGTAGTGAAGTAACAACATCTTCCTTACAGTGAGTGTAAAGAAATCAGTTTTGTTCCAGGAATGTATTAGCTACAAACATGTTTCAGCTCGTTTCATCATCGTCAGATATCTGTGATGTAATTAAGAAATTGAGATGGTTTAACGATGTTAATTACAGCTTTAAAGGCAGGTAGAGAGTAGCAAGCCTAATTATAAACAACCTGTCTTGCATTTTGTGTTTACCCACAGCTGAGTTTGAGATAAGAACGTGCTAAATAAAAATTGAACAAATAAAAAAGCAACAAGAAACTTGCTGTGCCCTCTACCACCATCCCAAAGTAGGTACTGATAAGCAATGGAATGTCCATTTTTTTCACACAAATGGAGGGTCCTGAAACTCCTGGAGCGATGGGAGACCTGCTTATGCTGTCAGCATACCACACTGCAAGACCCTGGGTGGTTTAGAACCCCCTTTACCACACCAGACAGATTGCCATTTCTCACCCCTTTGAAGGTGATTACCCAGGGTCTTCAAATAACTTTGAACTCCCAAAATTACCAGGCGTACCCCTAATTAAAAAAAAAGCTCTTTATTTAAATGAAAGATAATACTTTGGATTTATATAGCACCTTTCATCCCATAGGATCCCAAAGCTCTTTACACGTGGCAGCCATTCTGTGCCAGCACACTGACACAGCAGTTAAGGTGGGAGGAGTGAGGAACTGCTTAGCCAATTGAACTACAGGGGGACATTTAGGTAGGCCAGATTGTAAGTGCCTGAGTTATATTTGCATAGTCTAACTGTTTAAACATTATCTATAGCCTACAGTTTAACCTATCACGAATAGATAAGGAATATTTTACCAATACAATACAATAATATTTATGTAAGTTGTTGAAGGGCACTGGTCTCTTAAAACCCATAAGTGAAAGAGCTGATATAGGTCTTTATAGGTATGCAGAACATACCAAAAACTGGGCTGAATTTGCCAGAATTCACGCGTAGCAAACTTTTTGCTTTCGTTTTAAATCAATCTCTCTCTCTCTCTCTCTCTCTCTCTCTCTCTCTCTCTCTCTCTCTCTCTCTCTCTCTCGTTCCTCCTCCTTGAACACCCAACACAAACACAAACAACAAAGCCCAGCTTATATACCATGCACATACCAATAATTAGAACCACACAAACAATAATTCAATTTACTCAAATTCCCTCAAATACACCCAGGTGTTTCCCATTCAGCCATAGAGGCTTCTGGGACATGTTGTTTTTCAAGGCCTTTGGCCATGACACCTGTTCGGTCGATTACAAAATGACACCACACAGTGCATATACAGGTAGGGCTCTCGCCCTGCCACAGTGCCCCACACGTATTGATGCACTGCAGGGTAATACACTAACACACAAGTAACACGTATGAGCTTTACTGTAATATTTCAAGTACCATAAAGAATTAAATGCAAGTTTATCAGGGCATTTTTAACATGAGCCATCCTCAGGGTCATTAACTCAGTGGTAATGCTCATTGATTTAGGAATATTAATAGCCGCGTTTCAAATCAGATTTCCTGACAGTACCTGTTTATTTTTTTATTTGAATAGAGTTGAGCTACATGATGCGTGGTGAATCAGATCCCCATCATTTCATTTTCCCATTTTGTCAGCACACAAGACCAAATGTTTTAAAATGTCATTAACAAGCTCCAATCCAAGGGAGTAAGTGCGCACAAGGAGAGGTAACAGATCTGTACAAAAACTGCAAAGTGACCACACAGCATATATCATCTCACTGAGACGTGACATCACTAATGGCAGATGAGCACTGAAATGACAGCAAAATCTATCTCACTGTGCACACTAATTAACAAAATAAATTAATCAGTAATAAACTCTCCACTAATGACATTTTTCCAACCGATATTACAGCAACTTTCTGTCAAGTGTGAGCTAGGTTAGAAAAAGAAAAAAAAAAGATGCTTATCTTAAAATTTCATAAAGGTCCATGGTAAAGGGAGGGATGGGGGGGGCAGTGCAGGATGAAGCCCAACGCTTGAGAGCGAGTGAGTGGGTTTTGAACAGGGGCATGCATGCAATGAGATGTGTGCTGCTATCATGGCACAATGAACAGGGTGGATTGCTTGAGAGTGTCAGTGGGTTTTGAACAGGGGCATGCATGCAATGAGATGTGTGCTGCTATCATGGCACAATGAACAGGGTGGATTGCTTGAGAGTGAGTGAGTGGGTTTTGAACAGGGGCATGCATGCAATGAGATGTGTGCTGCTATCATGGCACAATGAACAGGGTGGATTGCTTGAGAGTGTCAGCGGGTTTTGAACAGGGGCATGCATGCAATGAGATGTGTGCTGCTATCATGGCACAATGAACAGGGTGGATTGCTTGAGAGTGTCAGCGGGTTTTGAACAGGGGCATGCATGCAATGAGATGTGTGCTGCTATCATGGCACAATGAACAGGGTGGATTGCTTGAGAGTGAGTGAGTGGGTTTTGAACAGGGGCATGCATGCAATGAGATGTGTGCTGCTATCATGGCACAATGAACAGGGTGGATTGCTTGAGAGTGTCAGTGGGTTTTGAACAGGGGCATGCATGCAATGAGATGTGTGCTGCTAATGAAGAGGGTGGATTGCACTAGGCTGCATTATTTGTAATTCACCATGTTGGGGTGAGGTGGAGTCATGTTATCCAGGAGAAAAAATTGGCTGTCCCTTTTTGTTTAAAAATCCTTAGTATACAAATAATGATAAGAGAATGATAAAAAATGAAAGAATGGAGTGGGGGCAATGATTTCCAATCTGTTTGGTGGGTACTGCAGAGTTTTAGAAAATAAGTGTTTTCTGTAATTTATCAAAGCAATGAGAAAGTTATTTTTTAAATAATTGCTATTTTTTCACAGACTATATTTAAGTACTCATAATGTTTTGTATTGATTTCAATAATTTAGCAAACATTTTCTTAAAACACAAACATTTTTTGCATTGCTCTAACACTGCCATTTTTCTGCAGGCCACATTGGAAGTAGTACACAGAGTTAAGCTGCCAAATTGATTTGAAGCACTGATTTGTCACTGCAGCGTATTATTGCCAAGTTGAACACTAAATCAACTCCTTTGTCACTCACAAAAACGCATTACAGCTGTCACATGATTCACTTATTTCTGTCAGTGTTCTGTTCAGTGAAGTATGCTTCTAGAGCCCCTGCATGCTACAGGACTGCGTACATGTTTATATTTCTGTTTTCAATGACTGTATGTAAAGAAAACAGGAGTTAATCTCACTAATCGCTTCCCATTTAAATGTATTTAAACTCAACACTCCCACTGAGTGAATAACATGTATGGAGACAGGTCACAACTAAATGCATTCATATAAATATACGTAGGTGTATTATGTTTATTTTTCCCCATTTCTAAAACAAGAATCAACAGATGGGTTATTGCAACCAGAATTTCAATCTGATCCAATTAAAACAATGTTAAACACTCAATAATATGCAATAGGACTAAAAAGAAAGAGTTATTTATCCAGAGGCAAACATTTTGGTGAGAAATCTCTGTAATCATAGAAAACTAAAAACATAGAATTCTCATTGTACAACTATGTTTCTTGTTGGTACTACTAAATACATAAGCCTGCTTAAAATGAAGCAGCTTACCAACTGACTCAGCTTGCTTTTATTGACTCTAAGCTGTTATTGAAAAAAGCAGTGACCATGCAATGCGAAATTAACATACATGCTAGATATCAGTTATCCCTCAGTAGTGATATAGCCCCTTCAGGTACCGGGGCCACACAGGTCACATGACATTGGATCACCAGAGAGTACAGCACAAGCACCAGCGCAGTAACTAAGAACCACAAACAGGAAGGGAAAAAAAACAATACAGTACTTCAACGAAACTAAAGTGACAGCAGCCATAGTTGGTTTTACATAAGACTCTGATTCAAAGATGTGTTTCTGTCAAATAAAGTGTGACTTGGTATTTAAAGCTATTTCAGAGCATTTCAGAATGTTTGATATGGTAATCTTATCTCAGTGAATAATTGAGAGGAACGGTAGTTCCTCATGCCAAGTTATCAGCGAGAACTGCCAGAGACTCTCAGCAAGGATAGTTTACGTGTTTTCAGGGTATTGGCGCAGCAAAAGTAAATCAGCCAAAAGCACCATTTCACTTTGTATTCAATTTGTAGTTTTCAATTTGTAGTTCTCAACACTCAGGTGAAATGCAGAAAAAAGTCAATACCTGTCATACAGTAAGAGAAATAAGTCACCAAAGTAAAGTAAAAATGTCCTTCTCCTTTTTCTCATGTTTTTTTGCAGATCTTTTATCAACAAGGTAATATACTAGGGTACACATTTATTGTGACGTCTGTATCATTTATATTAAATGATTTACTGATATTTTAAAATGGACTAGTCGCACGCATTGCACACAAAAAAGATGTCTATATGATTTATATTAAATAATTTATTTCTGTTTTAAAATGGAACATTTGCCTGCAAAATATATATATATATATATATATATATATATATATATATATATATATATATATATATATATAAGGCAGAATTTGAACCCTAACTAGTCATACTTTCACTCCAACTACATAACCGCTACAATTCACAGATTCAGATTGTAACCCTTTCAACAGACTAAGCTACTATTTACATTTACCCTATTCAAACGGCAATACATTGCCTCAATATAGGTTGAACAATTTTGCTATTCCCATAATGTGTGTGTGTGTGTGTTATAAAGTAAAAAAAGAAGTGATATGTGAAACAAAATCACATTGGAAATGTGAAAAAACGGCAAGTTATCAAAAGTGCCCAGCCATTTAAAGTGGAGATATTAAAGTTTTTAATATCAAAAATCAAAAACACAAGATAAAAGTTAGAAGAAACAATTGGGGCAATCTTGGTCAGCACCAAGCAAACAGGCACGACTGTCAAAGCTTGTGTTTTTCAGGCACAATAAAAGCGGAGTGAACTCATGCCAAGTTAGTAGAAACAATTGGGGCAACCCCCCCACTGCTTTTACAGTTGTGCTTATTTTCTTTGTGCTGGGCAAGGTTGTCCCAATGGTTTCCTGAAACTTGACCTGTGTTTTTGATATCTCCACTTTAAATGGCTGGGCACCTTTAATAACTTGGCATTTTTTCACATTTCCAATGTGTTTTTGCTTCAGATTTAATATTTCATTTTAATCTTTAGTGAGGAATGCAGTATTTGTACCTGGGATAAATATATGCTTCTCAGGACATGAATCACGTTTCTTTTTATTTTATACTGAACAGAGCTCTGAAATATCCTGGATGTTGTAGATTGGCTGCCAAGTGCAGTTATGTGCAGTTTCCTGCCAGAAGCATCTGAATTCTTATGAGGCAGCAGGGGGAGCGAATGGTCTGAAGGGTTGCATTTAGCCCCCAAACCAGATTAGCTACAAATGGTTTATGTAAACTTGCCTAAATAGTTTAACACCACACATTTAATTATGACAGACTAAGGGTATCTATGTATTGGTCCAGTACAGTAAATGCTGCAACAAGATTTTTTTCTGCCTGTTTTTGTTCAGAAGTACAGTATAATTAGTGTATCATAATTTAATTTAATTCCCTGATTCATTACAATTGACCCCAAATAAGCCACTGTCGATTGTAGTGAATCTAATCTGTTGTAGATTGTATTCAGAGCCAACAGATTTGTATTTGTTTTGTTCACATAACCTGCTGATTCACTGCCAAGCATTTCGTTTATAGCTAGAGACAGAAAGTACACAGCAAGCTCTAAAAAACACAGTGGTAATTTGTGCTGTAATCGGGGACCAGCTGGTGTGATTCAGGGCAATCCAAATACAGAACAGACAGAAGATCCTGTAAACAACACATTTCACTTACAATCTTTGCATAACAGACACAGATAGATGTGACTTTTGCATTGGATCATTGTTTTATTTCACAAGGGATATTTTCCACTGCCCTGCACTGACTGTACCCCAGGTATTACAGATTAAAAATACATTTATTGTAATGAAGCTGTATGTACAGCTGGGATGCACCTCTACATTATAATTGAAAATACTCCCCTCTTGTGTATCTATCTCCTCCTCCACACATAGAACAGAGTAATAATTGGGTTGGAGGGAGTAGGTCAGAAGTTGGAAGGTTAGGTGAAGGCATCTTTATTTCAAAGCCAGTAAAGGAACCATGAATCTGCCTGGAACTAAAATAAATACTCTTTTGTTTACTTTCAATTGCTACTAATTCAATACATAATAACATTTACAATTATAAAAAAAAAAAAATACCTAACTTTTTTTGCACCTGTTGGCTAATCCACCAGTATGCAATTAATTACACTTGACAGCATCCCTAGCCACTTGTATTTGCAAGAATATAGTTAAGCAGTGCCTATATGACAGTTAGACGCATTCAGCTAAAAGGGTTTTTGAATAGATTTTTGTTTTAATATTGGTTGAAGTTTTGTTGAAAGCCCTTATAGCCAGATTTCACTTTGCACTTGTGTAACTCTTAGACATGACTAAAGTGAAATGCCTTGTAAACACCATTTATGAATACGGCTCTAAAAAACAAGGTACAGTAGAACCTCAGAGTTACAAACACCTTGGGAATGGAGGTTGTTCATAAGTTTGAAATGTCCGTAACTCTGAAAATGAGTTTTCAATGGTTTAATAAATGTGTCACCTGCTATCTACACCCCCAATCTGGAAAATGATACAAAGGCTACATTAAAGTTACCATTGACATTGGAACTGTAGCAAAAACATCCATGAAAACATGGGTTAACGTAGTGATTGTTTTTATTTTATTTTAAACAAAATGCATTCCTGCAGCTTGCTCAGACATTCAGCCTCCTTTGGCTGGAAAAACAAACTGTGCTTTGTTTACAACTAAATGCTCCTCGTAAAATTGTCTGTACTTGCTTTGAAATCTGCCTCACCTTTCTGGATACATTTGTTGGTACAGTAATTTTGCCTTCTCTGTGACCAGCACGCCGCTTATAGGAGCTCCTATCTGGTTGCATTGCACGCATGAGTGAGTGATTGTGTACTTCTGGTTGAAAGGGGGATGTTCGGCAGACCGGTCAGTTCGTAAGTTTGGTGTTCGTAACTCTGAGGTTCAACTGTACTTCCAAAGCCTTGGTTATCCTTTCAATTTCGATGACTGTCCACAACTTTAAAATGCTTGTGCTCAGTGCACTGGCTAACCTCCTGCTGACTGGATACTGCTAACTGGTTGATTACATTTTACTGATTGAACACTGCATGTTGATTTCAAGCAGTCTCACAGGGACAAAGATGCTTCAGTATATTCTTGTTTAACCAAATCTTTAGCTTGTGCTATTCATGCAGTGAGGAAACACTGACAGGATTTTAGTCTCTAGTGTTTGTTTCTCATAACTCATCAGAAGCAAAAAATATTCAGAATAAATGAATACATTAATAAATAAATAAATAAAAACCCTGGAGACAGCCAGTAGCTGGGAAATGCTACACCATCATCTCACACATTATCAATGTATGATTTATACTTCACACTAGGCATACATTCTTTTTTTTTTCTTTTTTTTATGAACATGCACAAAATCAAAACACAGGATCTAACTCTAAAACCTCCGACAACTGCTATAATTAATGAATTATTACTCTGGGCCAAAACAAAAACTAATTGGTTTTATAAAAAATCACTGTTTAGGTAAGTGGATCACATGCATGTATATGCCATTCTCTTAACAGAAATATGAAATTGCTTTTATTGTTATTAACTTAACAGTTGCAGTCAAATGACTAGACAAGATGTTAACATTATGGAATGCTGAGAATATTGTACATATTTGTTCACACTGTCAATAAATATCGCTGCTCTTTATGACTTGTGTTACTTCCCTTTTCTTTAGCACTCTTCAATTTAACTTCAACTTGGAGGACACACAAATAACAAAATGATATAAAGTAGTGTGCAAATGTATTAAAGAATCTAAAGATTTGTTATTTATATCCTTTATGTACCTACCTGCATCAAAACACCTGGGTGTGAGAATTTCAATTTCCTTTCAGTAATCAGTAATATAGAATGTGTGAACATTTTACCATTTGTGACTGTGTTCCTTTTGACAATGTACATCACTGGAAAATGGGACTACGTGTGTTCATAGAACAGAGAAGAAACATGAGTCATACAAGCAGCTCTGTATTTTATAAACCTGTTTTTATGAATGCCATTATGTATCTGTGAAAAAATAGAATACCCTAAGACATGCTTACTGGTCAAGAGTGATGCCTGTTGTTGTACAATAAAAACGTATTTGCTTCTTAGCACAATATCAATGGTCTTGTATATATTTCAGTATAGTCTGCATCTGTAACCAAGGGATATGACCTTAGAAATCGCACGGAATAATGTTCACAAAATCAGGTTTCAGAGTTCCTCCATCTCCCTGAGACAGCTGCCTGGATCTGAAGGAACAATAGGAGATGACAGATGCTGCATACCAAACAGAGCTACTTTGTGTAAATCCATTTGTTAACATCTTGTTTGCCCGTATTGGTCAAGCCATGAGTTGTGTTTGTGACAGATTTCTTTTGAGATAATAACAAGGATTTACTCATTTTTTTATTTGGCTGTTGAGGATTCTCATGCCTTTTGGGTATAATTTTTTTTTTTTAAGTACAGAGGTTAAAAAAATATCCCAAGGGCACCTTGAGCTTTAAAACAAGAGCAATGGCAAATTATTAAAAAATGTTACAAAAAAAGCAACTACTCCGAACAATAATTAGATTACTCTTTGGTGAAAGTGACTTGTGTCCTGCAACTCTAGGTTTATACCTATCTGAAAATGTGCCTTTGCCTTTGCACCAATGGGCCCCAATATTTTTCATTTTTATAGATTCATGTAATACTCATCATCACTGTATTTCCTGCTCACCTCTGTCATGTGATCATCCTGTGATGGCCTACTGCCTGGCATCTCTCCTGCTTCGTTACTGTCCTTAATACAGCGTACACCCCTGTAACAAGTACTGAAGCAGTATAGGGACCGGGTGTCGCATTGCTAGTTACAGGGTACCGGAAATGTATTTACACTGCATAGATTCAAAATCCAGACTTTGACACTTACTGTACTGACAGTTCCTTCCCATGAATTCCCCAGGGCATTCGCAAGAGTAGTTGGCAACCATATCTGTACAAATCCCACCATTTTTGCAGGGGTCCTTTTCACATTCATTGACATCTGAAAGGCAAGCATGAGCAAATTATTTCAGTGCTGACAGACCTTTTTGGGATCTATATTAACAAGACTTCAGGTCACGTCAGGTCCTTGGGTAAGTATTATATTAGTCTACTTATTAAAATGCTGGATTTTATAGTGATCCTGCCTGTACTGGAATCAGATACACACCTATTTGATATAAGGCGTGCATGTGTGTGTGTGTGTGTGTGTGTGTGTGCTTTAATTGGGCCTTGTTGCAATGTCATACAATCATATTAACCATTTTTATATATTAATACAACTTTTCAAGTTCCACCCAGCCAAAACAGACTTGTTTTGACTTAATTGCCTTCTTATGCATACGAACTACCAGTCATTTGTTGCAAGTTTTAGAAACATATGTTCAGTTAGGAAACTCATGGGATAGATGATTTATTAAACAGACTGGACAACACTGCTACATTATACATATTTTACACTACATTCTTTGGCCTCGTCTTTCGAGGTACCCCTGCCCATAAATTAGCTCATAGATAAGTGGAGAGGCTAGCCATAGGGAAGCCATGGGCAGGGGGGGCAGGTCATCTACCCTTCCCCAGTTAGATAAAGCCAAAAAGTAGATGGACGCTGGGGAGGAGTCAAACTCTGGTGCAAAGCAGGGATGTAATGGATTGAGGTAAGATATACATCCTTTCCTTGCTGATCAATTGTGCTTATTGTTTATCGAAGGACAAAAAAGATATTTATGATTTAATTGACGATTTGATCTGGTATTGGAAGTGCCTGAAAGACGTGATTTGATCTAAGGTTAAAGTGAGTTTGCCGCCAGAACCACCGCTTTGCTTAATAACATAAGAATATTTATTTATTTATTTATTCAAAAAAAAAAAAAAAAAAATAGTAGTCGCCAATTGTTTTTATCGTTTTCTCCCCAATTTGAAATAGCCAATTATTTTTAGGCTCAGCTCACCGCTACCACCCCCACACTCAGGAGCGGCGAGTGTGGGGCCAGGGTGTCCTCGGCACACACTTCGGATAGAAGTGTGTGCCGAGGATACCCTGGCCGACCTAGGTTCCCCCCCCCACCGGGCGGTGCTTGGCCAATTGTGCGCCGCTGCCTGGGAGCTCCCGTCCAGGGTCGGCAGTGGAATAGCCTGGACTCGAACCGATGATGTCCAGGCTATAGGGTGCATCGTGCACTCCACGTGGAGAGCCTTTACCTGATGTGCCACTTGGGAGCCCCTTAACATAAGAATATTTATAAATGAGAAGAGACCATTCAGCCCTACAATACTCATCCAGTTTTTTGTAGCTATCTGAAAACTTTGTCAAGTCAGATTTTAAGGAATCCTGATACTTCAGTATCAACAGCATGGCTAGGTAATCTATTTTATACCCCCACCAATCTCTGTCTAAAGAAGTGTGTCCTACCTTCTGTCCTAAATCGTTCTCCACTTTATTTCCTGTGTCTTTTGGTACTGGTTTCTGTACTGCACTTAAAGTACTGGTAAGGGTTAACTTTGTCAACTCTTTCTAAGATTTTAAAGACGTCAATCAAGACCCTACTCATTCTTTTTTGTCCAAGGCTAAATACTGTAGATTCAGTTCCCTCATGGAGAAGAGAGGTGAAGGCACTGGTTACAGTCAGGCACTGTGCTGACAGCCACCCTTATTAACAGTGGCTTTCTAATGGAGTATCATTAATTCAATCAAAAAAGTGAATTAAATGGGTCTCAGTTTGATTTCAGAGCAAGATTACTCTGATAATAAGTGGGGTTAACTGTTGCTATTCACATATAATTAACTATATGCATACCTTTTGAGGTAATAGAGAGTAAAGTATACAATGCAAATGTTAAATTATTGATTAAGGTCTTCTATGTGAAAAACCCTGGTTACTTGCAAGATTACAAATTGTAACAACTGAAGAAAATGTCAATTTGTTTAACACAATTCAATAAGCACACAATTTAAATCAATATGTATTAACCCTTTGAGCAGCGAGTTCTAAAATGCACTGCTGGTCCTACGGGAGTTTTTTTTTTGTCTACTGCATGCGCTTGATTATTACGAGTACAGCTTACAAACAAGCTGAAAGCTATATGTTTGTATGTATGTAATGAATACTGACGAAATACAGACAAATCATTTTTACCATAAATAAATAAAACAAATAAATATAATGTTTTATTTTGTCATTGGGAAAGGTTTTGACTAAAAAAATAACAGGTAGACAACAAACAACGGGGTGGAACAGCCACAAAACAACATCCTAACAACAACAAAAAAAACGCTGAACTAGAGGGAGAGAGCGAGCGAGATAGTCCGGGTAAACAGGTTGTGGGGGCGGAGGAAGTGAGAGTGTCTAATGCTTCAGCGTATGATACTCCTTGTAGCATGGATCAACGCACAGAGCTTGGCGCCGCCTCTTCGCTGTCACATGATGTTGATGGTAAATATTCTTCACTTATGTCTTCACTGACGCACTCACTGACATCCGAGTCAGTGGAAGAATTGTATGTATTTGAATTTAAATCGGAATCTGAATTCAGTATTATTTCAAATACTTCTTTCTCAATTAGCAATTTTCGCCAGTTTACAGACATCGCTGACATTTTTGTGATGATTTATTGTATGTAATTTAGTCAATATCTAGCAGAGGGCACAAGAGACCAATAAACGGTTTTGCAGAAACCTAGTGTTACAATATCTTGTTATCAGAAGTTCTGTAGGCTCAGTAATTCAAGTTTAAAGTTGCAGAATGTACCGGTACATTCGTACTCCCTGGGGACCAGAGAGCAGTGAACGTACCGGTACGTTCGTACTAGTCAAAAGGTTAAAGATAGGCTGCCCTTTATTAAGACTGTAGTTTTATATTGTAATTAAAATTATGCTCACTATGTTGTGTGTACGGCTTATAAAATCTACCTTCTTAGAAAGTAAATGTTTCTTTAAAGGAATTACATTTTTAAAAAAATACAATTTAATTCAATCTCTTTTACTTTTCTAAGGTGAACCACAAAGTCAATACAATATAGGCTACAATGGAAAAATCTCAGAAACAGAATGTGTCATGAATATAATGTTCAATTCATATTCATTCAAGGGAAAGAGTAATAAGAGAGTACTGGGTAGATGCGTGTTAGTTCATGCATCACATTATTTGAATCACAGACTTTTATTAAAATGATGGGTTTTCTTTTTCTAGGATCTTCTCTCTGAGGTGTCAGCCTAACTTTCCAAAGCTTTCTGGAGACTCAGATAACAAGTCTACAACATAGAGTCTATCCATAAGCACATGCACACGACTTGACTTGTTTTTATTTCATGCCTGAATACATTGCTTTGATCACAAAGTATTCACCTTAATCATTTTAATCCTGATACACCAGCAGTGGTAGTTAGTAGTGTGTTTTTATATATTTCTTTCTCACATCCTCTTGATATAATTATACAGCTTTATAATACTGTACATAGTCTGGAGATAAGCAACACAGCAGGGTGAACCTATATTCTGCCCTGCAAAGCTCAGCATGCAATCCTTTATTTTATGCAGAGGGATCTTGAGAAGTTCAATCATATAACATACATTTTATATGGTAGACGGGATTGCAAAACTTGCAACAGCTATTTTTAGGGGGTGCTACTCTACTGGAAATTAGCTACTCTACTGGAAATTGCACCTATGCATGTTCAAAAGCCTTCTCTGAAGTAATGATAACCAAATACAACAGTACTTAATAATGATTAAATTGTGAATATTGTGTTTAGTTTAGAATTTCAGGCATGTCTGAAAAATATCACAACAAATTTCTTACTAGTTCACTCCAGAAATAATCATCTGCCTAGCTACAATTGACACACCTACCATAAATATTTCTGAATATCTACCAACAAAATGCTTGTTAATATCATACGATTACTAGGGGATGCTGTAAGTGCTTATTGATTAAATGGGAACCAGTTATCAGGGCTCAGAAACACCATCTACTGAGGCCTGGTATAAACTGCATGTATTGCATTTGATTTGCTTTGTTCCTGTTTATATTTGATATATTTTGATTGACTTTATCTGAAGAAGACTGATTGATTATTTTTAAGAAGAACACAAACCTATCTTACACCCTGAACTAGATCCTCAATTATAAGTTTCCATGTGGAGATTCATAAATCTTATTGTGGTTTTAATAAGACAGCAAATGGTCATTAGGCCAACAGTGTTTTTTTCTGAATTATGTCTGTATATTAGGTTACTTGCTAACAAAAATGTGCATTAACAAAACTCTTTGAGATTCATTGACCATAATCATTAGACTGATTAAGCCTTAAAACAAATATTTTCTTCCCATAGTCAGGAAACTGTTTGTAATTTATAAGTTCCCAGTAGCTAGATGAGGTTAATTAGAAAATGTTTTATTAACACTAGAACCGCCACGGCAGCCATTCGTGACTTTTGCTAAATACATGTATTAAATACACTGATGGTGTTTGAAAGGCAGGATCGCAAAAATAAAAAAAAAAAGTTATAATCCCCTACCTAGAACCGCTAGGGCCGTCATTTTGACTGCCTTTTACAATGCATGTTTTTTATTTTAAATATAACTTACAATATTCTATTTTATTTTATATACAAGCTTGTTGTTATCTCTACTGGACCTAGCAGCCATCAATTCCTTTATTTTGTACAAGGAATGCACTGGGGAGAATATCAGTAGGAGAGATTTCATCTTGAAGCTAGCCACAGCACTTCGGCAGAAACATTTCGATCAGAAAACTGCAAAGCAGCAGGCTGCTGCAAGCTCAACCTGGATTCTGTGCAGCGAGCGACATGCAAGAGAAAACTACTTTCATTTTTATAGTTTTGTATGTACATGTACCTGTTTACACTTGTTTACACACTAGTTTCTTTTGAAATGTTTATTTTATTATAGCTTAATAAGGAGTTATTAGCCAGTTTTGTATGTTGATGATGTCATCCAACGTGCCCACCATGTTTTTTTATTGTAGCAACTTCCCTTGAACAACCTTTAAAGACAACCACACTAGGATCATGTGTGTCAATTTTTGGTTCAATCAGACTAGCGGTTTGGGAGAAGACCTTTGTAGTTTGTGATTATGACGTCTGTACCGTGCGATTTTGACGTCATGCAGCATGGCCGCCATACCACACAACCTATCAGCTTCTTATGAACACCAGTTAATCTTGGACTATCCAACAAGTTTGCCAACTTTCAGCACTCTGCAATAGTGCAAAATAATTTTTACATTTAGGCAAACTTTATTTTCAATCCAATATGGCGCAAAACCATGTGACCTACGACATATGTTCAATTAACATTTACCAACTTCCCATAAGCATCTACCATCCTACCAAATTTCGTGAGTTTGAGCAACTTTTGGCGGAAAGAAGAAGAAGAATAAGAAGAAGAATCCCAGCAATAACAATAGGCTTCCCAGGCCCTTGGCCTGGAAGCCTAATTAACATGTGGCGTGAAGAGAGCGGCATTGGGGCTAAGCCAAGTTAAGATAATTAAATTAGAGCCTGTTGTCTTACAAGGAGACTAGCTTGTTACACTTTGGCCAACATCTTATATGATATTTTTAGTGGCATTTATAGTCATGTCATCTAATATCAGAAAACAATTCAGTAACATCAGCCAATCAGGTTCCGGTTCTAGGCTTCTGTCAGACGGTAGGCCCTCTGGAACATCACAGCACCAACTGTGAATCAAATTTAAAATAAATCCATGCAAGTTACGTAATGAAAGCTCAGTTCACATCTATTGGACAGCAAATACTAAACAAAGACATCTTTGGTCCAAATGGATTTTATTATCAACCAAAACCAGCCAATCAAGTTTTTGCATCAACGAACGCAACCAGTCCTGTATTTGCAAATGTCAAGTCAGCCAATCACAGCCTGTCAGCTCGACTACAGCTCAGCATCTTTCAACAACAACAAACCAAGACACGAACAATTCAGTAGTATTGCTCCATTCAGATATCTGACACTCCCCAGAGAAACTATAAGCAACCCTGACAGGTAAAAAGTTATTTTTTTTATAAAGTTATATGTTTTATTCTCTAGTTATGCCTGTGGTCCTCTATTTATAACATGGCTTGGATAAATTAAGTGCTGTGATTGGCAGAACAAGATCACATGACCGTGCAGTAATAACTGTCTTACCGCACGGCTATGACATCATAGACCAACTTACTTACCTGATCTATTAATATTAATATGCCTTAATAGTAACAGTATATAAACAGTGTTTCTGCAGGTAAAAATGTCAACATTCAACTGAAACAGCATTTAAATCACTCAACAATCTTTTTTTCATCTCTGTCACTAAGAATTACTGAAAAATTAGCAAATATACTGTGGTATTTATTTAGTCAGAGAACAGAACAAAGAAAACTCCAAGGCAAGCAGTCGCAGTAACACTATTCAAAAGCCACCTGAGAAATCACCACGCAAGTCTCACTCAGCATGCACTGTATATGCAGCAGAGGCATCTACTTATTAAACTAAATATCGCCTTATAAAACTGACCAGCGAGTATGTCATTTTTAGATACACTTTATGTAGTGCTACCCATGATAAATACTTATATTCATTTAAAAGATGTATTTATTAAAATGACTTGCCCTACTTCTTCCACAGTCCATGATGTAAAGCTCCAGAGTCCCTCAATTCATTCAGACTTTCAAATGCTTTTCTTTTCGTTGTCTTTGCTCTTTATATTAGGTTATGCTGACTCCAAGGTCACAAAGGGTCGTATCAGCAGGAGACAATCTCTGTGTTATCAGTAAAGCTAAAGTTCTGGATGCTGTTATGATGTCGACCCATCATCTAAAAAAGATACTATTATAATGTGGTATTTCTATAGATTTGTCAAATGCGTTTGATAATTTCCGAGAAAAGCAGTGAACTCTGAACTAGCATGTTGGACCCTGAACTATTGAGAATACACAACAAGCTCATATAATCCTCCTAATCCGTGATCAGAGAGAACAGAGAACGAAAATGTTTTTTAGCTGTGTTTTTTTCTCTGACCACTGGCCAATTCTTATTGTTTTCATTTTTGATTGTCAGTTTAATTATCTATATCTACCCCATCACAGGGTAAAATTTCATTTTAGCATTTTTGCACAAGAAGTAATACATGTGAGGGTCTGGCTTGGGTGTTGTAAACACCTATTGATTGATTGCTGATATAATAGCCCCAGCGGAAAGGTCAGGACAGGGTTGTATACACAATTTGTTATTAAAAATGGCCGACTGGGTTATTTACTACTATACAGTATGACATATTATATTTTATATATTATATAGCAAGTACAATGTTGGGAAAGAAAGTATTTTAAACCTATATTTAAAAGCTGAAATTGGAGAATTACTTTTCTTAGATTGAGTTCCTTAGATCATCTGCTTAGCAATGTGGTGTAATTTGGAACAGTGCGATCCACCTAGTCATTCTGTCGTTGAATTTCAATGAATGCAAGATTGCAAAATGACATCCGGTAGGACCAACAAAAATGAAACAAAGTTATTTGATGCTAGATAGCTCAAGGCTTCTAATATACATAGGAGACACACACTATATGTTTCTGGAGCACTGTAGTTATTATACACACTCCCTTAGCATTCAATCTAAATCTGAATTCAGAGGATTACTCTCTTTAGATCAAGCTCTGCATCGAGTTAGTTTGCCCACCCACTCTGTTTACCAAAGCTCAGTCTCTGGAGTGGTTCATTTTGTGGCTGTATAGTCCTGCATTTATGCTGTTCTAACCATTACATCCAAAAAAAAGTGTTACAGCCTAATGATAGCAAAGAAAACAGTTTCCTGTTGTGAGGTTTATAGAGCCATAATCAGCATTTATGTTACGGAATATGGGTTAAAACAGTTGGACATGTACAAACTTGCAACCTTTAGGCCTTTTTTTTTTCTCTGGATGATGGGGATTTTAAGCGTATGTTCTTTAGTCACAGGGTCAGAACTCCCAATAAGCAGAGTGCTCCTCTGGTTAATAAGGACTTTGCAAAGCATTTTCTGCAATCTGAAAATGTAATTATACCATTACATTTTCCACTAACTGTAACTACCCTATTCCTTCGAATTTAAGACACCCTTGAATTTAAGATGCAGCCCAAATTTACCACCCTCAATTTGAGGAAAAAATAAAACATCAAATAAATATGCATTTTGGAGGGACGGCCTGATCAAGGCAGGGTCTTGGTGGTGTCATACACCTTCCACTTCTGAACAATTGTCTTGACCTTGCTCCAAGGGATATTCAAGGCCTTTGATATTTTTTTTATACCCATCCCCTGATCTGTTTCTACTTTGTCCCGGAGTTCTTATGAAAAGCGCCTTGGTGCTCATGGTTGAGTCTTTGAAATGCACTACCCAGCAGAGGGAACCTACAGGAACGGCTGAATTTATCCTGAAATCATGTAAATCACTACAATTTAACACAGGTGGAGGCCACTTAACTTGGTGTGTGATTTTGAAGGTGATTGGTTACACCTGAGCTAATTTAGGATTGCTATTACAAGTGGGGTGGACACTTATCCAACCAAGCTATTTCAGTTTTTATTTTTAATTAATTTCTACAAATTTCTAGAATATTTTTTTCACTTGGAAATTGTGGGGTAGGATGTGTAGATAAATGAAAAAAAAACTATTTTAATGCATTTTAATTCCAGGCTATAAGGCAACAAAAGGTGAACATTTTGAAAGGGGATGTAGACTTTCTATAGGCACTGTATGTAACACCTCCACAAAAGTAATTTTTAATAAAAATAAATAAAAACTCTTCAAAAAGTAAGGAAATTCATTGCAAAAAACTGCATTAATGCAGCAGACAGGGTTGAACCCATCGCCACAAAACCAGACAACACAAGCAACTGCAGACTGCCGTAATCAGGCAAGACATAGAACATGAAACTCTTTCTAGATGACACAAGAGATAATGTCAATTACATTGTGGTCCACCAGAGCCATATGAACTTGTGTACAGGTTTCAATGGCTTGCCAGTGAGCACTGACAACACCAATATGAAGTCCCAAGGTGGCACACTGGACAGGGACAAATGGTGAGGTCTCTCATCTCCCGTACCATCATTAGCAAACTTGCCTATGCTTGACATGAAGAGATTGCTGCTGAATGCACTCTTTGGGTTGTCAACCACAGGCCAAACTGGGAAGTACCAGAGGTAATCCTGGATGCCAGCCACTGAGCAGGATTAGGGGTCGAGCTCTGTGCCCCGACACCAAATGTAAAGGTAAAGGCACACAATCAGTATTTAGGAAAAAGAGATTGCAGAACCAAGTAACACAATATGCTAATGAGAGGTACAGGTGTGTGCTGACTTCAGGCAGCAGTCCTGCAGATTTTCTGGTAGGAATGTCCCTGGATGCAGCCACTGAGCCAACAGTATATCTGGTGGAATGACCTTTAAACCCTGCAGGCTCCCTACCAGCCAACCTATATGATTATACTGAATCTTTTGAAGTGCTAGAAAACAGTAACAGTACAAATGTCAGTTATTTCCAAGCTTGCATTGGAATCAAAAGTGCATGTAAGTATAGTTTTATTTTTGCAAAGTTGATGTGGCTCTGCAGCCTTAAGCGGGCATCTGTGTTTTGAAGTGTACATAGCTGCAGTCGGTTTATGGTGCGTGCCGGGAGACCAACAGAAAGAGTTGCAGTAGTCGACTCGATAGGAGACAAATGCATGACAAAATATCTCCGCATCTGGGAGGGAAAGGTAGGGATGGACTTTGGAGATGTTTCGAAGATGGTAGAAGGAAGATTTGACCACGGAGGAGATGTGGGCATCAAAGGAGAGGGTGCTGTCAAGAAGTACATCAAGGTTTCGTACTGTGGGGGAAGGCAGCAGCAGACAGTTTCCGAGGTTGGGGGCAGCTATATTTAGATTCTTCAGTTGAGTTTTAGATCCTACTAAAAGTTCAGATTTGCAGACATCCAGGCCTCGATGTCTTGAATGCAAGTCTAGAGCTGGACCATGGCAGACGGGCTTCCAGGGTCAAGTTTTAAGTAGAGCTGGGTGTCATCAGCATTGGAGTGAAACACGAGGCTGTGTTGGCGGATGAGGTGACCCAAGGGAAGCATGTAGATATTGAAGAGAAGGAGCCCAAGAACCGATCCTTGGGGGACACCACAAGTGACTGGGTTTGCAACACCACTGCATCCAGGATAGAAAACAGACTGCATGCGTCCGGATAGGTAAGAGGACATCCAGGATAGACAGGTTCCAGTTATCCCAGGATACTTCTGAAGGCAGTCAAGAAGAATGCCATGATCTATGGTGTCAAAAGCGGCTGTTAGGTAAAGGAGGACAAGCACAGAGGGAGCACCAGCATCAGCATTACGCAGACGATCATTCACAATCCGGAGCAGAGCAGTTTCAGTACTGTGATGCGGCCGGAAGCCAGACTGTAGAGATTCAAGCAGATTGTTATCTGTAAGATGTTTCATCAGCTGACTGCTAACACCCTTTCAAGAGTTTTGGAGAGAAAAGGGAGATTGGAGATGGGACGGAAAATAGATAAGTCAGCTGGGTCGGGGGAGGGTTTTCTGAGTACCGGCGTAACTCGGGCAAGCTTAAGGGCAGCAGGAACCTAGCGAGAGTCCAGGGACAGGTTAAGAGATTGCATAATAGAAGGAGCAAGATCAGAAGCACAGAGACTGACAAGGTTAGTCGGTCAGGGGTCCAGGGGGCAGGTGGCAGTAGTTGACTTCAACAGTAAGCTGGAGAAATCAGCAATGTAGAGAGGACAGAAAGAGGAGAGGGCAGGAGGGGCAACCGGAGGAACGTCAAGGTGGTCAAGTAGTAAACTGGGTTTGTGCTGGGAGAGCGTAGAATAGATGTTGTCAATTTTGTTCCAAAAGAAAGAGGAGAAATCATGACAGGTAAGAGAGGAGGATGAATGGGAAATGGATCTGTCGGTGGCTGGATGTATGATTTCGTCAATGGTCTTAAAGAGAACATTGGGTTTACCGTGTCCCATAGTTATGATTTCAGAGAAGTACTTCACCCTGGCAGCGGCGAGCGCACGCCTGTAGCTACCAAGATGGTCGGTCCAGATCTCTCTGTGAACAGTTAGTCCAGATGACCTCCACTTCTGCTCAAGCTTGTGGCAGGCAGGCTTAAGCATTCAAAGTTTGAGGGTGTACCATGGGCAGTTTAGATCTTTCTGGACGGTTCTGGTTGTAAGCAGGGCAACTGTGTCAATGATATGAGTAAGGGTGTGTGACAAAGACGACTGAGCGGTGACGTCACGTCAGAAGCAGGAACAAAAACAACAGAGAGGAGTTTGGTGAAGCTGAGCGAATGCTTTCGCTCAGCATTTAATGAATAAACAGAACAGAAAAATAAACGGTTGTAACAACAAACACACAAAAACAGGACACGGCACTTTCGCCAAAATAAACAGACATAAACAAAACGAACTAACACTAAACAAACGGTGGACGGACAGACACACAAACACGGTGAGTAAGCGAACAAACAAGTATCGTGCTGGAGCTATCAGCACGCGATAGCAATTGTTTGTAAATATTTCACTCTCCTTCTCTCTCCCGTTCTCCACTCTCGAACACCCAACCCGAGTGAGTGAAAACATGCTGTTTTTATGCAGTTGTACGAGACTTCGATTGCTAGTCAATCATTCAATTGGAATCTCGGTACAACTGCACGTGAATTAATTAAGTGCACTCCCGTGACCACACATTACATTTTAACTAGCACGTGAAGTGATTTGTGCCCTCCGTGCCTAAATATAAATCTACATTTTTAAATCACAAGTGAAACACAGACCCGTTTATATCCCGTGTACCGATGACTATACACCAACATTTACACACAACACGTAACACAAAATACACACAGGGGGGCACTTTGCCACAGGGTGGTGTTATAGAGGGTCACCGCATCATCAACTGAGGACGGGAGAGTACCAGTTAGAGGGCTGAAGAGACACATTCAGAGAGTTTCAGAGGAATCAGCAGATTCTTGGGACGGAAGGAGATAACAGTATCAGTAGCGGAGGAAGGAGCAGGGAGATTAATATTAGCAGTGATTAAGAAATAGTCAGAGAGAGATCTGAGACAGAGAGATTTGAGGGGTCAAGACCCTTGGTGATGAGCAGATCCAGGGTGTGTCCTCAGGTGTGAGTGGGGACGTTGACAGATTGAGAGAGCCCAAGACAGTCCAGAAACGTGTTGAAGTCGGTCACTAGGGGGGAGGAAGGCAAGTCAACATGAATGTTGAAGTCATCTAGGAGTAGGATTTTGTCAGTAGAAGTGCAGATGAGTTGTTCTTAGGTGGACGGTAGATTACAGCAAGGGTGAGGGACATGGGAGAGGGGAGCTTGATGACGAGATGCTCAAATGAAGCAAAGGCAGGCAAAGAAGGAACTGAGGAAGCAAGCACAGAATTTGCAACAGTAGTGCCCCCGCCTCGGCCAGTGAGGCGAGGTTTGTCAAAGAGGGAATAGCCCTTTGGGGTGGCTAGATGCAGCGAGTGCATGTCGTTTACAGAGTGCCAGGTTTCAGCTAGACAGAGAAGATCAAGGCTAGCATCAGTTATAAGTTAACTGAGAAGCAGAGATTTGTTAGTCAGAGAACTACAATTGAAAAAGGAGACTTTCAAATTTGTAGCAGGCAGCGTAGGGGGAGAAGGAGTTAGTAATGGCATGTGCAGCAGGTACCAGTGTTCATTCTGGGAGTGGAGAAAGAGTGAGCCCGCTTTGTCCAGGGGATTCAGATGTTAGGTGTCAAAGTAGGAATGAGGCCTCTAGTAGCAATTGGGAGCGATTTGGAAAAGCTCCTCGCTCTGACTGCCACATCTCAGACTGCCCTTGAACAAGTGGCCCTTCGACTGGCTGGCGCTTAGAACGGCTGGCGTTCTAAGACACTGTTCATCAATGTATACTGTCCTGCATGTCTAGAGCTGGTCCAGTTTACACACTATCACTCGCTTGATATATACCAGTGCTGGTATATATCTATATAGCAGCACTGGAAGACCATTATGTAATTGACGTTGTCTCTTGTGTCATCTAGAAAGAGTTGCATGTTATATATATATACTGTATATATATATATATATATATATATATATATATATATATATATATATATATATATATATATATATATATATATACAGTACTGTGCAAAAGTTTTAGGCAGGTGTGAAAAAATGCTGTAAAGTATCTACATCAAATCAATATTTGGTGTGACCACCCTTTGCCTTTAAAACAGCATCAATTCTTCTAGGTACACTTGCACACAGTTTTTGAAGGAACTCGGCAGGTAGGTTGGCCCAAACATCTTGGAGAACTAACCACAGTTCTTCTGTGGATTTAGGCAGCCTCAGTTGCTTCTCTCTCTTCATGTAATCCCAGACAGACTCGATGATGTTGAGATCAGGGCTCTGTGGGGGCCATACCATCACTTCCAGGACTCCTTGTTCTTCTTTACGCTGAAGATAGTTCTTAATGACTTTCGCTGTATGTTTGGGGTCGTTGTCATGCTGCAGAATAAATTTGGGGCCAATCAGATGCCTCTGTGATGGTATTGCATGATGGATAAGTATCTGCCTGTACTTCTCAGCATTGAGGAGACCATTAATTCTGACCAAATCCCCAACTCCATTTGCAGAAATGCAGCCCCAAACTTGCAAGGAACCTCCACCATGCTTCACTGTTGCCTGCAGACACTCATTCGTGTACCGCTCTCCAGCCCTTCGGCGAACAAACTGCCTTCTGCTACAGCCAAATATTTCAAATTTTGACTCATCAGTCCAGAGCACCTGCTGCCATTTTTCTGCACCCCAGTTCCTGTGTTTTCGTGCATAGTTGAGTCGCTTGGCCTTGTTTCCACGTCGGAGGTATGGCTTTTTGCCCGCAAGTCTTCCATGAAGGCCACTTCTGACCAGACTTCTCCGGACAGTAGATGGGTGTACCAGGGTCCCACTGTTTTCTGCTAGTTCTGAGCTGATGGCACTGCTGGACATCTTCCGATTGCGAAGGAAGTAAGCATGATGTGTCTTTCATCTGCTGCAGTAAGTTTCCTTGGCCGACCACTGTGTCTACGGTCCTCAATGTTGCCCGTTTCTTTGTGCTTCTTCAAAAGAGCTTGGACAGCACATCTGGAAACCCCTGTCTGCCTTGAAATTTCTGCCTGGGAGAGACCTTGCTGATGCAGTATAACTACCTTGTGTCTTGTTGCTGTGCTCAGTCTTGCCATGGTGTATGACTTTTGACAGTAAACTGTCTTCAGCAACCTCACCTGAGTTTGACTGTTCCTCACCCAGTTTTATTCCTCCTACATAGCTGTTTCTGTTTCAGTTAATGATTGTGTTTTAACCTACATATTGAATTGATGATCATTAGCACCTGTTTGGTATAATTGTTTAATCATACACCTGACTATATGCCTACAAAATCCCTGACTTTGTGCAAGTGTACCTAGAAGAATTGATGCTGTTTTGAAGGGGCAAAAGGTTGATTTGATTTAGATTTTTCTTCTGTTCACTCACTTTGCATTTAGTTAATTGATAAATATAATCTATTAACATGTCTATTTTTGAAAGCATTCTTACTTTACAGCATTTTTCACACCTGCCTAAAACTTTTGCACAGTACTGTATATATATTATATATATATATATATATATATATATATATATATATATATATATATATATATATATATATATATATATATATATATATATATATATTGCAATAAGAACCACTCAGAATGATTGCAACCAAGACATCATAAAAAATTGTATAAAGTACAAAACAAAAGTAAGTATTAAGTTGTATTGAAAATACTCATTTATCTAAGTTTAACATTCCAGTTTAGGGGACATACCATATGTAATTTAATAATATATGAGAAATATAAATTAAGTAAGTTAAAGCTTTATGATTACGGTATGGTGGAAAATAGAGCATAGTATAACTCATTGCCTACTCATTGACAACAATACCTCTCTGGCAGGTAGCGCAGCCTTATAGTTCTTACTCATAGTATATTTATAAGAATTAGCTTATCTTCTTAGAGTAAGTGCTATGGATTTGCTATTTATCAATATTCAGGGTTTTATGCTGTTCAGTGTCTCTGGTGCTTTCTTTTCTCTTCTTTTTTTTGTTTTTGTGACAGAGATCGAATGATTCTTGGTGTTAGATCTCCCTTCCGACCTGCGAGGCACCTGCATAAAGGGAACAGAATACCCTGGACTAAATGGCAAAACAGTTTATTCCCAGGGTTACGTGGAAGTCGGCCATCTAGAAAGGGGGCAAAGCTACAGTATACGAGCTAAATGATTGGAGGAGCAGATGCGCTGAAGGGGTCACGGGTGACGTTATAAAAAGGGGGCGTAGTGATGTGATCTGTTCCTTTGTCAATGGTTATATTAAAGGACCAGAAGGAGAACCCGTATTGTGAAACGTTAGTGTTTTGTTTGTTTTTGTTTGTTGTTAATAATACTGTTTGTAATTATTCGGACGGGTAACACGATCCGTAGCTGACACCAAAGGCCAGCATTAAACTCGGATCAACAACACTGCATTTTTGTTTAATACTAAAGAACTGTATTCACCACGAGCACTAGAGCACGCACTGTGGACTGGTGTGTGTGTTTGTGTTACGTGTGGGTGAACTAAAAACGGGACTGTTATTATTTCGGGGCCAACCGGCAGATTACAAATAAGCAATACATGCCACTGCATTGCTTCATTACCATTGTTATTATTTACTGTTGTTTTGCCATCAGGCCATTGGATTTAAAAAACCATTAAACAACATTGCACCTGTCTGTTTATTGATCACCTGCACCTGCTAACCAGTTTGCCACAGTTTTCCATATAGAACTCCAAAAGGAGTATAATTTCAGTGTAATTAAATATGTATTCTCAGAAACAAATGGTTTAATATAAACTTTATAGTAAGCTTTTCTTTTTTGTACATGCATGATTTAGAGTTTTAATAATGTTTTGAAAAGCATACCAAGTTGCAAAATTGCTTTATAAAAACAGATTGCGGCAGCTTTCTCAATATCTGCTGTACATTATGTCACCCTGTGTTGCTTCAGCATTGTTTACGCCTGGGCGAGGCTCAACACACAGCATGATCCCCAGCATTCCTGCCTGTTTCTTATTATCTAAGCAGTCTTTGGCAATATTAGCGGCATGCTTTGAGACATAACCCTGATATATAGTGAATCCTGTCCAATAAGAAACATTCCAGATTTGCTTGCATGCTTGGTGAATCATTATCTGTTTGTACTTGGAAGCTGTCAGGGCAGTATCAATTGTTACTAAATCGCCAATGCCATTGTGAGAGGCAGCCCAAAACACCACTGGTTCACCAACAGTCTAGCCACTGTGCGTATCAATCCTTCTGTTTCCCCTTTATCGTTTTGGTTAAACCTCACTTATTATTAGAAACATTCTGATCCGTAGTGACCAACATTCATTTATTTAGACCATTCCGTTCTCTTTCATTGGACAGAGATATGGTTTCCTAGCTACTACTCTTTTAAGAGAGAAAAAAATCCCAGCCAGCACATGTCTTGAATGACAAAAAAACTCAAAAAGAATAAACCCCATCAGAACCGCTCATACCGTATCAGGAGAATGAACTGAATGCAACATATTTATCTTGTTCTATAGAAAATGTGCATTTGCACTTTCTTCAAACCCTACCAAAAGTACAAATTCAGTTGTTGTTTTTTTTGTCTGTGTGTAATTTATCCTATTCAGGTCCCTGCAGCCGGGGGCATTGTAGCCAGGATATAATCCTCAGCATTTATTACTCTTCTTCTGACACAAATTCTCTATGCAATCATTCATCATGTGTGCTGTCTTTCTTATTGTCACACAGCACACAGTGGCAGATTGATCTGAAAATGCTGTGTGAATCAATGCTTTAACACCATGCCCTGCTCACCGGGTCTTCAGCGACTGGCACTCTACAATCACTGTGATCAATCGCAAAGACGTGACATGGTCTATCTTTAAAGCATGTGTTTGTTCCCTCCAATATTGAATAAGTAATGTGCACTACTGATAAATAAGGTGTGTGCACAATGGTGTCTCCACAACGATTTTCAATACTAGGTCTGCTACACATTGGCTCTGAGCTCCATTAAATCCTATTCGAATCCCCTTGATAAAAGACACACCTTATTATAACATGCGAAAGTCTAAGCTCCCACGAGGCCCTTTCAAAATGAGAGCAGAATAAACATGAATTGAGAACATCATATTCATCATTTTCTTTTCTGTGTTATTTCCGGTTTTACTATTACTAGCTTCTTCCAATGTTTTTGTTATAAGCCAAAATACATCTTTATCTGATAAGTTGCCATATCCAGATTTGGAGGAACTCACAGGCTGCACATTATTCTGCCCTAAAAGGCAGTCAGGATTTAAGGAACTCTGTCAAGAGTCAACAAATGTGAAGTAAGAAAAGATTTGCAACTCCATTCCGTAGGGAAATATGCCATCAGCATTAACCCTGCAGCCCAGAGGCAGAGCTATAATGTGTCCTAAATGAATGGGCTGCAGCAGATTTTCCATTTGGCTTTCTCAGAATCACAAGTAAGAACCATGTTGCAAATCTATTTCCTAAACTAAGTAGCAACCTGTAGCTAATGGAATAGTAAATGGCTTGGTTAAATGCTGCTTTTAATATCCTGTGTGTACTGTATTCATGACTCAGAGGCTTTGAACTCCTGGAATCTTACTTCAAAAAAAAAAGAAAAAAAAAGATTTTTAGCTTATAAAAATGCTCCTTGTTCTCTAAGGCAATTACATATTCAGCGACAAACATACTGCATGTGAAAGGTACAGATGATGAAAAGGGTGTTGGGGTGTATTTGCTTGTTAATAAATATCCAAATGGTTAAGATGTTGTGCAGAATAGTCGAGATAGAGACCTGGACCAGGGGACAGTTTGAAATTGTGGACACACTCAGGGCAGACCCAGAGAGCGGTGTGTGTATGGAATGAGTTACCAAGCCACACTGCTCTTCTATGTTCTTATGTGATGCTTCAACACCAGTCATTCGTCAGATTCCAAAACAATCGAAACCTCAATGTTACTACTGCACTTGTGAGATGGCTTGTTCATTTAAATCATTTCCATACAGTATATTCAAGATCGGGCAATTATCTTTTCAGGATACTTAGTAAGCAAGCCTGGTGTGGATAAAATAGGCAACAAATGCTGTAACAGTTTCACAATTATTGATCGGCCACGTATTTTTTAAATGTACACACACCTGGAAAGCCTTATAAGTTGGGACAGCCTGCTTTTTTACAGGAGGGACCCAGTATATTGTAGAGCGGGTAATATAGTGTCAGCATGGCAATAAGTACAACACGACAACGGCAATTGAGCTTGCAGCTTTCAAACTGAATGTGACACGTGCCGATGTCCATGCCTGTGCCAATCAGCCAGGGTGAGACAGCTGAGTGAACAAGATTTTATAAATGTGCGCTGTGTGACCCATTACAAACCTTAGTTATGCACAAATGTTTTATCAAGATTTATTTTAGACAAGCTGAGTAGTGAAACATTTCAAACTCTGTTAACATTCCGAGAGGCACGAGATAAAGGATATACTGGAATTTTAACAAATCCTTAACAGTTTCTTTGATATTTGACATATAATTAGCAACACTGTAAAAACAAAAAACAGAGTTTAGAGCAAGAATTTGCCTATAGGGTTAGAGTTATATCATGCAAACATTTTCTTACACATTAACACTAAAACCGCCATGGCAGTCACTTTGACAGTTTGAGGTTTTCAAATTTAAATTTCTCTGCGTGTCTGAAAGTTATGCGGTTGTCCGTTTACGACTTTTCCTAAATACATGTATTAAATGCCTTGACGGTGTTTGAAATGCAGGATCACGAAAATAAGGAAGTGTGACAGAGAGCGAATGAATCCGAGTCAACAATCTCCCTCCCGACCTGTGAGGGCGCTGTATAACAGGAACTGTGTGCCCCGGACTGGATGGTTTGGCAGTTCATTCCAGGGTAGGTTGGAAGTCGGCCATCCAGAAAGGGGGCGGAGTCACAATACCTGAAGTCATCGCATTAATGCGGTAGGTGATGTGTCTAACCCTGATGATTGCCGATTAAAGTTCCTGAAAGCTTTAAGGATTTATGATTCACAACAAGTTTGAACAACATGTTGGAAAAAAAAATACTCTCCTTTTGGATTTCTTACTAGTGTTCAACGAGGAATGTAAACCTGAATGTGAACTCAACCAAACCTACACAAAAGAAAACAGCAATGCAATTTCATTCACTGCTCAATGTTAACCAACAAAGGATGCTTTTAGTGAATACTAAAATATAATACAGCATAACTGAGTCAACTTTGGACTTGAAAATGTTTTGCATGCAAAAAAGGAATGTTTCTTATTGTTCCCTTTCTTTGGGAGAATTGGATAACACGTTTAAAGTCCTTGTGAGATCACCCATACAGTGTCTATGGGATATGGTTCACAATGGTGACACTAATGTTGGACTATTTGGTAGCATTTTGAAGAATGGATAAAAAAAGCCCATCTGTGATAGAGAGAGAAAGGATGCTGTAAATCTCCTTCTCGATTAGAAAGGGCGCTGTGTAAGGGGGAAGGTATGCTGCCTCCTAGGTCTACCACCTCGGTGGTAGGTGGAAACCGGAAGGTGACCATATTAGGAGGGGCGCGTAGCTGCAAGTACTCAGGACAATTCCATTGCAGTCAGCTGCGGGGCAGCCCTCTATTGGAAAAAACCATGGCGACGCGTTGACTGCAGGGAGGAGTTTGCTGGGTACAAAGGGGAAGCAGCTACGTCAAAAGGTAAACAGACGGCCGAAGCCTGTATTGTTTTATTGTTTTGGATTACGTGTGTGTTTTGTGTTGCAGAGGAGGAGTGAGCCGCGGACCGGCAATATATAGAGCACGTCCCTGCACTGCACAGCACCGCACCGCACCGCACCACTCACGGCACCACGCTTCTCAGGACCGAGAGCACTGCGTGCACAGAGAACGTGGGGACGGACAAAGTCCAGTTTTTGTTTACTTTTTGTTTCAATTAAGAGAGCTGCCGTGTAACCCCCCAATACCATCGCTGGTAAAGGGGTGGACTTATTTGTGTTATTTTTATTATTTTTGTTATTATTAAACCACGCAGACTGTTTTGGGAGAAAGATTGTGTGGACCTGATTCATTCACTGCACCACTGCACCTGACCATACCATCAAAAAAATCCTCACAGTTCAGGCTGCATCAAAAGGTATCCTGAAATCACCTGCAGTTAGTTTATATGCACACCATGTAGCCATACAGACCACAATCATAAGTGTTTAGTCACAACCCGGTACTACTCAAGTGTTATCAAAAACAGATCCAAAATATTTAGCTGCTGAACCTCCTGAGCTGAAGAAGCACTTTAAATTGTGTCTTTTTTTTCTTTTGAAAAAAAAGATGACCTCTAAGGAGCTGCAAATCTCTTAATTTCACCAGCCATGTCATTCTATTTCAACGCAAGGGTATTTATCTACCAAGTTTAATATGGATATAATTGAAATTGAATTCTCAGTTGCAGTAATGTACTCACATTGTGAACTTCCTTTCAGACTGTGTGGAAGCATGCCCACAAGGGAATTGTTCACATCACTGGCACTTCATTCCATAGCAATAATTGGCTATTTTCATATTAAATAGCACGCCAGAGTATCTATATCTGCCATTGGGATGTGGCTACCCATTACTTAAATCACGACAACAGTAGCAATCTGTTTTGTAAATAAAGTTTTAAAAAATCATTAAGTAAAAGGAATTTCACATTACAAATTCAGTATTAAGTATTGCATGCAAATTTAAAACGGTGGCAACATTTGAACAGATGGGGTATTTGGAGCATTTTTTTCATATAAATATTTTGAATATTTATTTTGCAGTACATTGCTTACATCTGGTAAGGGATGAAAATAGGGACTATTGGTTTTTTTGGGCCTCATTTTAAAAATGTACACCCTTAAGTACTGATGGTGTCTGTCTGTTTGTCTCTCTCAAGCTTCACCAAGCTTTTATCATACACATTTCTGATAGCATTTGCCTTTAATTTGATTCTTTCTGGAGTCTGCATGCAATCTGGATTTTATACAAATATTGTGAGCCTGCTTATCAAGACTAGAAAGCACATCTTTGGTTACAAGCAGGTGATGACTAATGGAGTCTGAAACACATTCTCTGCACTGTAGAAGCAACAGACACTGTACAAGACACTCCTGCTTCCACTTGACCAGTGTGTCAGGAGATATGTAATCCCGCCCAGTATTTCTGCAATTTTGTGTCTCTGATTTTGGCACAGAGCCCAGTAGATGACAGCAGTAGCATGATTCCAAAATGAACCTGCCCTGCCTATACACTGCTGTAGAGCCCTTTACAGTGGAAACCATGGAAAACTATATTAAAAAAAGCTAATGCTTTGTATTGGCGTGGATGGGTATTTCAAAACTTCACACCAATGCGTGGTCAAGCTGTTGCTACAATTTTACTTGGTACTCGAAGAAGAAATGCAAATGTTTGACTGGCTGTGTGAGATAATCCCTATGACAAAAACTCAGCTGGACATCTGTCTGCTGACAATGTATTAAATTAGATAATGTGCCATCTAGGCTGGCGTAGCATAGAAACAAATACAAGGACATGGTATTCTTAATCTTCAGATTGCAATAGCTGTTGTTCAGGGTGTCTGACAGCTAGCCATTTAGGGCTTTGTTATGTTGTTTGGACAACAATGCATTCATTGTGGGCTCAATCTGGCAAGAGCAACATGGAACACCTTTTAACTTGCACAAATCAAAGGCACTGATACAACTTTAGAACATACATTACATTTATTGCATTCCCAAACTTCTTTAACTACAAGACGGGCTCCCTCAAGCTATGTCTTATTGGCAGATTCACAGATACTATTACATTTTAATGAAGAAAAGGCATTCAACTCAAGTTTGCTTAAAGCTGATGAATTCCGTCTGACTTAATCCTATCTTTTCTATTAAACAGCTGCAATTAAGGCCTGTGTTTCCCATGCAAAGTCTGTTAAGTTGTCATTTCTCATACAATTATCACATCTTCTTTATCACATAACTTAAAATGATCCAGCCACTGTAGATTTTGCTTATGAATGGCTTCAGATAAATTGCAATCTTACGTAATTGTGGTGACTGAAAGAAATTGCCTGCAATTATTACATGCATTATCAAATCAGACATTCACTCCAGGAATTCATCTTTATTAATGGGAAAACAGGAACTTTGTTCTACAGAGGGGATTGTCTTTAACAAATCCAATATTCCATACAAAACATATGTTAACATGTACTGGTAGGATCATAATCTATTTCAGGTTAGAAGGTTGTTTTTTGTCAGGAGTCTGGTCTTCGTATTTCCCCACTCTGGTTTCAGAGATAGTATAACAATCAGTAGACGAGGCATCTTTTTCTGAGAAGGAGCAAGTAGTCTTATTTCAAAGCAACTTTTACACTAAGCCAAAGCACCCATAAAAACGGAATAGTACAGTATTATTAAAGCAGTCACCTGATCTCACATAAAAAATACAACTATAGTATTTTAGTTTAACTAAAACAAACAAAGGCGGCCTTTGTCGAATTTAAAGATGTTGCAACACAGAATGGCACTTATTTCTGCTGTCACACTGGTCCCTCCTCCTTCCCCCCTGGATTGGCTCTCTACTTTTTTCATATATATATATATTTGTTCTCCAAATAACAAGTAACAGACTTGTGTATTACTCCTACTTAGAAAAATGACCAAACTTGTCACAAATGCTGGTTTGTACTAATTACTCAGCACACCCCCAATAATTATAGTTGAATTACAGTACTGAATGGCAACATATAACTAACAAGCTTGTTCTTATCATAAGCGTAGAAGGGTCTATTAGCATTGTGATGCAACTCAAACATTACGATCAGGCATTGCTGATTACTGTTTTTAAAACAGTTTTAGAAAATAAATAGTTCAGAGCTTTGCATTCAACCTATTTAAGAAGTACAAACATGTAAAAGAACAAGCCTGGAAAAGACTGTCAGAAGTGTTTTATCACAGTTGAGCCACAGGGTAGCTTCTGTCTACTGGTTATTTTAATATTAAATTGGTTTATAATTGTAGGTATCATAACTGTACACATGTAATTGTACTACTTGCTGATCATTAATGCTGACACATTTAAACATAACAACTCTTCTGTTTAGGTTCCTACTTATAGACGTTCAGAGAATGAACTATGAACTAACACTGAGCCGCGGACTGCATAATTTATCTTGGCTTGTTTTTGTATTACTTTGCAATCACATACTGACACAGTGACATTCCGGTCCATTATTAAGCCACATCCTCGTTTCCCACAAAGATTGCCTGTACATGTATTTTTCTTTAGATACGTAGAACAACCTCCACAATACACCTGACCGGGTTCCATCAACGTTCTGTCAAATGAACACTCGGGTGTGGAATGTCCTGTATGGAGATTTGCTTGCTTGTTTTTCATGATGCAGTATTGTTGATTTGCTTGCTGTTTTTCTTTTCCTGATCAACTGGCAGTGATTTTCTGAGTTGGGCAGCTTTTCAATTACTCTGTGTAAATACACTCAGCAAACCGGATCACCTCTCAACCTGGTCTATAAGCTCAGATTCCTGCATTTAGAACATGCTAAGGTAAACTCATTTGTAGCTCTAGCTGCTCAGTGTAAGGTTTGACAGCTGGCTCTTTGCAACAAATAACCACATTAATTATTTATTATTCTGCATCCAGCTCAATTACATTATTTATGGAAGACTGTGACACAGACAGAATGATTCTTGGTGATAAATCTCCTTCCCAACCTGTGAGGGTGCTGTGTAAAGGGAACAGATTGCCCTGGACTGGATAGCTAGACAATTAATTCCCAGGGTTAGGCAGAAGTCTGCATCTATAAAGGGGGTGAAGCTATGGTACACTAAATTATCGACCCGGAAGGGAAACAATGTGTCAGCCGTTGATTGGAGGAGCGGTTGCAATCGCTAACCAAGGGGGCGTGATTGGCGGTATATAAGGGGACGTAGCGAGGTGATCTGTTCCTTTGTTATGGTTAACGCTGAACTGGAAGGAGAACCGTATTGTCTATCATGAGTGTTTTGTTTGTTTTGTCATGTCTAAAGAATATACTTGTTTGTTGTTATTAGACGGCTAATACGATCTGGAGCTGTCGCTACAGGCCAGCACAAAATCTGGACAACACTGCACTTGTTTCACGATTAATTGTATTTGCACCAGTAGCACTATACCACTCACTGTGGACTTGTGATCATGTTTGTGTTAACTGTGGGTGTTTAAATACTGGGACTATTATTTCGGGACCAATCCGTGGTTTAAACAACAATACGCAAACGCTGTGTATTGCTTGTTCTCATTATTGTTTACTGTTTGTCATCAGACTTTGGATTACCAAATAAACCATCATTTCTCCAGTACTTTGTTGTTTGTCCTTGTCTTGAGCACTGCATCACCCCGACACCTGCGCACTGACAACCACTTTTGCACAAAGACAAACATGTATACACGTTTTCTTTAATACTTGTAATGCATGCTGTTGTGATTACATTTCACGTGGTTGCCAAATGAGATGTATTTTCAAGTGGCATTCATTTGCAGACACCATGCTGTTTTAACACTTGATTATTTTCAGTAATGATAACTTACTGTGTTGGCAATGGATTCCATTATAGCCAAGTGGGCACTTGCAGATGTATCCTATAAATGTGTCCCCCCTGTAAGTCTCACTTATTTCACATGTCCCTCCATTGTGGCATGGGTTAGGATGACAGGGTCCTGCAAATTTAAAAAAGGAGAGGGTTAAAATAGCTCCAGAGATGCACTTAGTTACATTTTATGCATTGTGAAGACACTCCATATTAGAAATAGTGCAATGAATCTGCCTCTTTAAGTACCATCACTTTACTACTGTGTTGCAGCCTCTGAATGTAATTACCTCTCACCTCTTAGGAGTGCATTCGTTTCTGCTTTGTAAGCGAGAGAAGCACTTCATTAGCGAGTACTTTATGTTTTCCATTTGTTTATATCTAAACATACAAATCAATCATCTATGTGTAACAAATGTATGTTTCAGAGTTCTATCCACAGCTGGGCGCCTCTCAGACATGGACCAGGTGATGCTAAGATGTATTTTTTGTATTTAACCACTGAACATATTCAGGGTTACTTGTACTGGATTTCCTTCATTGAAATGAGGCTGAACTGCTACAGTATGCAACTGATGAATAAACAAGGAACGGCTTATTTTACTTTACTGTCTAGCTTGGAGTTATTTGTACCAATTAAAAATAAAAGTGAAGACCTGAATCAGCACAAATAATATTTGCACAAAGAACTGCTTAGAGTTGATGAGAATGGCACTCAGTATTCTAATAATCTGAAACTTCAGGGAATAGTTTCACTCCCAATGTGGCAATTACACTTGTGAGGGGAAGAATTAAATGCTCTTGTGGATCTCAGATGGTGGTCAACTTGAGAAACCCCACACTGGACAAGCAAAGCCAGGAAAGCTGTGGAGGAATTTGTAGCTCTCCACAGCTGTCCCATCTCAACCTTGTCCCTATACAGGCGTCTCTTCAGTTTTACATTACAAGTTCATTGGCCCTATTTACAAAGCTTTAACTCATGTGTTTATTTAAATAGGTTGCTGCAAAGAGTTAACAATCGTCAGAACTGCTAACATGGGCTGCTAAGTGACAGCATCATTACAATTTTAGTGATGTGAGAGAAAGCATTGCAACATTACACCCAAAACTGTAGGTAAAAACTGTATATAAAGTGAAGTTGTATAAAGGGAAGTTAAGAGATTCAGCTGCTGTACGTTATTAGTATAAATGATTGATGTTGGCAGTACCTGAACAATATAAACTCTGACAATACTACTCGCAATGGTGACACAACAGGTTTTGCTCTGTTAACACAGAATCATGAGCCCACTTTAATGACATAACAAATCTATAGTTGCCGTCTAATCTACTGGGATTAGAAAATTAAACCGTAGCAAAGTAGTATTGGTGGACTGTCAATCAAAACACAACTCCGAGCTAACAGATTGTCTACCTGGAGGCTGGAACCAGAGCGAACGCTCTGGCAATAGGTCAGTGTTGTTAAGGTCATGTGATTGCTCTGCTGGCAGATACTAACAATGGATGGTAAAAATTCAGTATTAAAAAAAAAAAGTACATGCTTTTGGGATATTCATTGTTAAGTGTGTTCATGACAGTTGTTTTTTGCTTATGAGTTGTATTAAATGAATTTGCGGTATTGGCTAAGAGATGCACAGTGTTAGGGTTAGCGTGGAGGCTGTGTGGTCCAGTGGTTAAAGAAATGGGTCTGTAACCAGAAGGTCTCCGGTTTAAATACTGAAATTAACTGATCAGGTCCAATAGTACAAAGATTTACGGGTGAGCTCACTGAAAATCTATCATTCTTATATATTGCCAATCCCCCTGTTGTACTTTGCAATAACATTTGCAAATGATCTGCATTGACGTGGCAGTTTTATCTGCACCAGACTTGCACACCTCAAACGCTGAACATTCCTGGTGCAATTATTGGGGTACTGATGTTTTACTGGGGTACTGATTATTTTAAAGTTGACAAATTAGAAAAAAATAGCCTTTAACCTTTTGTTATAGAATTACAATCAATCAGTCAACCTTTATTTAATATAGCGCCTTTCACAAAAGCAATGCCTCAAAGCGCTTTACATGGCTAAAACAGAAAATACAAGCAGGAAATACAATAATCACAGTAAATGAAAATACATGAGCAGGAGAGTAAATGCATAAATAAATAAACAGAAGTAAATAAGAGGGAGAGTAAGAGGGAGTAAGAGGGAGCCAGATCATGTAAAGCTTTGTAGGTTATGAGCAGAAGCTTAAAATCAGCCCAAAACCGAACTGGAAGCCAAAGTAGGGCTGCCAATACCAGTGTAATATGGTCATAATATCTTGTTTTAGTTAAAATCCTGGCTGCAACATTTTGTACAAGTTGCAAATGGGATAAAACCTGACTTGGAATGCCGGAGAATAGACAATTACAATAATGAATTCTAGATGTTTCAAAGGCATGCATCAGTCTCTCTGCGTCTTGTAGTGAAAGAGAACCTCTTATTTCGGAAATATTTCTAAGATGACAGAAAGACACTTTAGTTACTCTCCTAATATGAGGTTCGAAAGAAACAACTGGGTCAAAAAGTACATCCAAGCTTCACATTTCAGCCTTCAGTGCAAAAAGGGAAGATGTTTCCTGTAGATGCACAAAGGTTGGTCTTACTTAATTGTTTTTTTTAACCTAGCAACATTACCTCTGTTTTATCTGAGTTTAACAATAGGAAGTTTTTTGACCTCCATAGCTTAATGTCAGCGAGGCATGTAGTCAGAATATTTACAGCTGCAGTGTCACCTGCTTTCAGAGATAGGTATAGTTGTGTGTCATCAGCATAGAAGTGAATGTTTACAACATGTCTGTGAACAATATTGCCCAAGGGTAGCATATATAAAGAAAACAAAATCGGTCCAAGAATGAAGCCCTGCGGGACACCATATGTGACTTCAGATGGAAGAGAGGAGCCGTTGCCAATTTAAAGATATTGTGACCTATTTGAGAGATTTAAACCAAGACAGAACACTTCCAGACAGTCCTATGAGGTTCTCAAGACCTTCAATCAGAATGGAATGATCAACAGTGACGAACACTGCACTTAAATCTAAAAGAATAAGAACTGAGGGGAGGCCCATATCTGAAGATAACAGCACATCATTTACCACTCTTATACGGGCAGTTTCAGTATTATGACTTGGGCGAAAACCTGACTGAAATTTATCATAAACTTTATGTACTGCAAGAAATGAATTAAGTTGGTTAACTACTACCGTCTCCAAGACTTTAGATAAGAAGGGGAGATTTGCAATAGGCCTATAGTTGTTAAAAAAACGTTTATGTCTAAAGTAGTTTTTTTAAGCAGGGGTTGTACCACAGAACAGTACAGTATTTTAAGAAGTATCTCCCTGCAGCAACAAAAGTTAAAACACGATCACCAAAAGCAGTATCAGTGCTTAAAATAAAAACTAAAAAAAACTAAAAATTAAGTTCCGACACAGATTTTAATTGCAAAATAGTTTAATTATCTAATAAGATGAGCATTCCTGGGAAAGCATGGTATAACAAAGCAGTAAAATGAGGGCTAAAAATATCTAAAATACATTTTAGGGTGGCGGTATTAAGACCAGTATTCATGTTAAGAACATTAAACTAGACCCCCCCGTAGTGGCATACTATTTTAGCATACTTCTCTCTCCCCAAATTAGTGAAATGTCTTGACATCCAATAGATTTATTGTAGCATTTTAATGCAAATAAATTCCAAATGCGTTGTTTTCCTGTTGTCTTTTGACAATCCAAGCATAATGAATAACCCACGTGGAGGCCTCAATCCACTCCACTACCCAATAATTTACAGTGCAATACTGTCTAGAAGAGCAATGTTCATTGAAGAGCAGTGCTACTTTCATCTTACCACAAAGATGGAAGCCCTCTCATGTTACTCTGCAAGAAAAGGTCATATAAATTACTGTACCTCTACCCATGTGATTGTTAGATTGATTGGATTTCACTCATTTGGTCTGCAAATCATGGATAGTGACCAAACAGAACACAATATATTGTATTTCCAGACATGTCCCTCACATGCAGGGAGTCCAATTTCACTCCACAGCGAGGGATGCAGTAGGTGCTTTCATATCTCAATAAATCCCTGTAACAACATATGCCTATTGCCAATTCCAAATAGATGCCAGAGGTTCTGCACTGATTTCCCCCCTGCAAAGCAACCACTTACCCCATCCCTCACCCTGCCACGACAATCTGGACAAAGCACTGATCTTGAGCTGGGATTTAAAGCTAGGATTTAAACAACTGACCTTCCGATGTAAAACGTCAATGTACTAAATCCACCAGTGCATTAAACCATCATGTCGTTTTCTCAAAACAGCAACCACATTAACATACTAAATCAATAACAGACATTCATGCAACTACATAATGTGGGGGCATCGCACAAGGAAGTCATTTTGTGGCAGGTCTTTAAATGTGATAAAAAGGGCAGGGGAGAGCTGTGGTTGGATATTAAAATATTTAGACTGTTTCTGGCTTTTGAAGCATGGCGTTTCCAATGATCTAGGTCTTCTCTTTGGAACACAAAGAAAAGGCTTGGATTCAAAGCTGCTTTGTGTCCCTTGTAGATATGCAACCACTGTGAGGAGCAAAGCCGAGAAACATGCCCACTCACTATGACATTCATGATATTCTGGAACCATTTAGTTAATAATGATCTCGCCCAGAGTATTTTGAGGAGTAATGAGAGTGTGGCAGAGTTGGAGGTCTGACGGATATACATTCCAAACTGCGTAACCTGAGTTTTGTATTAATTCACATGAAACCTTCAACTAGAACAAACAGTGGTTTTGGTTTAACATTAAATAATCTCACTTAAAATGAAACATAATCATCTTCAAATTATTCCTCTAAAAAAATCTCAAACCATACAAAAAATAATATAAATGTGTTGAGGGTAAAAAGATCCCATTTCATTGCTTTATAATTATTGAATTTCTTTTTTTCTTTTCTAGAAATCTATGACGATGCATGGGCCTGCAGTAAAACATATATGTTCAGGGCGAAACCTGCTGGTCTGGCGAGTTTTGCCAATCTAGTTTCGCCAAGGGCTTCTGGGCGAATCCCGAAGTTACCACTTTTTTTCGGCACTCACCTGCGACCAATCGGGCGAATCTAGATTGGCCTGGAACTTGAAAAAGACGATTGGGTGAAACCTGTTTTTTCAACAGTTTTCACTGAATTTCAGGGCTAGCCCGGGCGAGTCAAGTTTCGTCCAACACTTCAAAATTGATGCTGGCTGAATCTGGTTCGCCCATGCCATTAATTTGGGCGAGTCTAGTTTTGGGATTTACGAAACTGTTTACCAGTCACACACATTTACTTCCGGTACAAACCTTCTTTGCTACACACACACACACACACACACAATACCTTCTTTGCTACACACACACACACAATACCTTCTTTTCTATACACACACACACACACATAATACCTTCTTTGCTATACACGCACACACACACACACACACACACACACACACACACACACACACACACACACACACAGTATTTGTTCTTGTTATCAGCTCCCTAGCAGTCCTCTCTCTCATACAGCTTCAAGCTCGCTTTTTATACTCTGTGGCTCTTCCCAATTAGCACCAATTATCTCATTTGGGAACAACCACATTCTCACATGTATTTGGCAGGGATATGAATTAGCATAATCCCTGCCAACCACCACCAATACACATAACCCCCACACTTTATTTACAGACAGGGACCTGCCCTCCCACACCACATTTAATCCTATAACGCCCATTCCTGCAGCAAATATACGACATTTAGCCACTCCTCTATATTATTATTTTTAAAATCCAGCCTCCCAATTCAAAGTTTTTCATATACAGTGCATTGTGTGTGGCAGGACAGAAAAAAAATAAAGTGTTTTCTACAAGACACAGACTTTAGTTGCATAAATGAAGTAGCTTCCCTTATTAAAAAAATGATTGGACATTACAGGGATAACAAAAGAACTACATAAATTATACAGTTAGTTTAGCTACATTGATACATCATGCTGACCTTTTTTTTAATATATATTTGATAATTTTAAGAAAGCATGCATGGGTTTTATTAGACCCTGCATGGTATATTCTTGGTGGGGGTTTGAGAAAATAAAATGAGAAACACCTGCCATAGCACTGTCAACTGGATGTAGGGCAGCCAGGAGTCTGCTGATCTACTGTATACACATGATCGTCTCTATGGTTGGACATCATCATCTAAGTCTGTTCTGTCCAAGTATGGCTCACACAGTGTGAAACATCAGTAATATACACTGCCAATCTGTGTGCCTCAAGGTCTATCAAAATATAGTCAATCTGTTGTCTTGCTCATGGTGACTTGGAGTTGAAGCTTTTAAATATTACAGGCTTGTTATGGATACAATACAACACATGAATCTATCATGTTAGCCACACCCCATTTACAAAGAAAGCGTGTGCTTCTTAGTTCAGGTGTTTCTTTTCTTAATTTTTGTTATTGTACCATGTGCCATTATTAATCAGCTCTTAATAATATAGTATTGTTTATGTTTCCTATCATATTGTACAGATCAAACCTATTAGGAGGTTTGAACAATGTTTATGTTCTGAAGAAAGTTTTATTAATAATGATTCGAACTAGTCCAAGTGAAACAACCCAGTTTCGAGAATCACACACTGCTGTTCTGTCTTATGAAGGCTTCAGAGGGGCTCTGGGCTTGATTAATCGCATGCAGTGAAAACACAGCAACAGGTTACTTTGAAACTCCTATGATCATGTTTTGGGTTCTCTTGTACTGATCAGCTGGACACCTGATCACATGTTTTTATACTGCAAGCTGTTATTGCTATTTCCCCCCCTATGCATTTCTCCATTCTGTCAGATCGTATTTGCATCCGTCCATAAACCCCCCCCCCCAAAAAAAAATAAATAAAAATAAAATAAAAATAAAATCCTGATAGACTGTGCAAGGAAACTGAACAGGTCTATATAAATAAGAGATGCTAAGGACATTGGAAATGTGATTGCGTTGCCTTTAAAGATCAACCTGACATGGGCATGACATCTCAGAGTTCTGCTAACTAAGGTATTCTTTGTCTCGTTTAGATTCACTTCATGTTCTTGTTTCAGTCACCACATCCAATTGGCGTATTAATGCACCCCTGTGGCTTTCAATATGATTGTCTTTATTGATCATTATTGGAGGAAGTCTGAACTAACCACCTGAACTAAAAACCAGCACTTCTGAAAGAGTTTTAGAGTCGAGACATTTCCCCCCCCCCAAAAGTTTCAAATCCTTGTTATATCAAAGAATTAGGATATTAAACCAGTCAAGCTTCATTACATGCCCTACATCTTCGATCCCATACTGTATATTTCCTGAAAGCAATAATGTACGCGTCTGATTTTTCGGTTTTGATTTTTGGTTACTCAATTGAAGTTGACTTCACCCCTTTCCCATTAAAAAAACAAAAACAAACTACCTTTATATATATTGGTTAAAGCTCAGAAAAAAACAACTAGAAAACAGATAATCCTCTCATTTATCTACAATTTGCAGGAAATAAAAAAGATGTGTTTGTTTAGTGATGGTTTAGTTTTGGAGAAGGTGATTATGTATTTTCAGCAGACTACTTGGGTACACTGCACTGTGTAAAAAACAATTTCAAGAATGTAAGTGGGTGCAAGCAAGGCTGTATGTATATGAAGATCCCAACCAGGAGTTTACAGTAACATACCACCTGTGATCAGCAGGTAGAAAGCAAGTGTTATAATATAAATCAAGTGATTGTTGTGCGTGTGTGTCTGTGTGTCAAATGGAAAGGCGCTTAACTTTCAACAGTGAAGACATAGAGTAAAGAAAGACTGCTCTACACACTTGAAACGACAGGCTAGCCAAATGTATGTACACTAAATATTCATAACATATTCCCATTTCTATTAAAATGTTTTCTGCAAAAGAGATAGAACTTTATTATTTAGTTTTCATGAGATAGTATTTATATTACAGTTCTTAGTGCTGAAATACACAAAAATATCATTCTATACTTTAAGAGAAATGTTGAGTTCATTGACAGGGCTTCAGATTGATTGACGCTTTGGTATGAAAACAACTTGACAGCGTCAAAATATGCTGGAGGCTGATGCTTCGACGCGACGCGCTTGGTGTGAAAACACCTTAAACGAAAACAATAATTTCATAGTATATAAAATGTGAAAGCACCGAAAAAAAGATTTACATAAAACTCGAAAATAGCTAAAAATAAGCACCAAAAAATTAATAAAAACCAAACAGAAGCCTTACTTATATGATTAATTGTGAATATATTACCACAAGAAACTGTAGCAATATCAATGAATTATATCCTGTTGTTGAATGGGTGATTGTATAGAGATAAATATATACATAAAGTGCCGTCACCATGGGAGACACAGCAGTTGCCTGTTGCCAGCATCTGTTCTTGTGAAATCACTGTAGTAATCATATAGTATGAGTCACATTGGTTATGTGACCCTAATTTTAGCAACCAGGAAATCAGACAGGCATTGCACTGTTAAGCTGCCTGCAGCTCCTCCTGTGTGGTTATTTCAGAATCAAACACCTCTGAGCCTTATGAATAGTACTGGATTCAAGATTTATCAAATGTACATACTAGCGTGTAGCCCTGTACTGTATAGTGACAAACCTCAACAAAAAGAACCAAGGAGCTACGACAGTAATTTAATTACATTATGAAACAGGATTTTAAATGGCAAAATGATTCTAAACACATTGTATGACTACCTCCAAGTTCCAAGAATTCAATGTATGACCTTGCCTCCCAGTCCAATGCCACTGCTGGTAGCTTTGTTTAATGTGATGTACACTACGTCTCACACAATAATCATGTAGAGCAATGTAATCTTGAAAGAAAAAGCTGCTTTAAATGTCAAGGAGAGCTACTTTCTCTTTAAAGATAGTATTGGTTCTTGGTTCTGTTGCTGCAATAGTGTGGCATTATTTCTCTATATCTCTCTTTATCTGGCATTGACCTTGATGTAAGCTTGTGTAGGAAACTGCCTAGCACTAAACTTCATGATTTCATTCAAACCATTTGGCATTGTGACCTTTCAACTCTGCTGGCCCAGCCTAATCTACATATACAGATGCTGAGTCTGTGGGATCTGCCGATTTGAACGAAATGAGAAAGTCTCCGACAGTAAAGACAGATAGAGAAATATGATAACTCAATATTGGATAGACAGAAACCAGAACCCCTACCCCTTTATCTACTGTAAGTCCCAGGTCTTTACAGTGCCAACTGTCCTAATACTTTACCATGATTTCACTTCATGCGTTATACTGCTTTGCTATGCTTTTACTGTGCTTCTCTTTTATAAGGGGTACCATATCTGCAGTTCTTGCTTACTTGGTGCTTGAGTTTTCAATTTAAGATTTAAAAAGAAACTGCCTGGCATTTTCCAAATAAGAACTACAGCTACATTTTTTAAGACCAGCACTTTATTACAGCTTTATCTACTGCTGCGGAGCAAGGCTGTGATAATGCTTGAAGTCAGCTAGCTAGTCAGCAGATCCATCAAACACATAGTGCTGACCACTCCTTTTCAGTCCGGAATCAGATTGTACTAAACACATTATTCAATGATCGAGCTGAAACAGGATAAGATAAAAGTATAGCTCTCCACAGCCATGTTTGGCATACAACGACAATGTTCACTTATTGCAGCTGACTCTCGTACAACAGAACACGGCATAAAAACAGACAGCAACATAAGATTGGTACTTTATAAGTTCGGTCTTCAAAACATCACAAGGGTGATATTTCATGAGTTAGTACCTTTGTAAAATATTACATAATCAGAGAGTTAGTGGAGGACACACAGAAGCAGACATGTATGCAGAAAATGAAGAGTTAATATGCCACACTCAATTACAGTACATACAGGGCGATACATGCAGGGCTGTAAAAACTCAAATGACATGCATGTGCAAAATGAGGGGAGCATTGCAGTTACCAGGGGTAGTAATATCCCACCTGCTGTAGTAGGTTCCTCCCCATCTGCTGCTGTTGAATAAGAAAGACAGGTTTATTAGACATTTGTTCAGAACTATTTTAACATTCAATTGCTATGGCCCTGATTGACTAAAGCACTGCACATGTGCACAAAAACAGCAAGTGCTTCTTTGATTTTAGCAACCTGGGGTTTCCTTATTATGCGAATACTCTTCCAAACTATACTGCAGTAATAACCATCAAATGTTAGTAATATTTAGGAAGTAGTCTATGCGCTTCATCTACAGTTGGTTAAAAAGGGCTACTGTACTATTCCTTAATAAAGGTTTACCATGGCAAATTTGCACAGTCATTTTTCATTTTTTTCATGCTTAATCCGTGGTTATACTATAGTTTATACATAGCTTGCTATGGTTTGCCATGTTTTTTAATATGCTGTTCCATACTCCATGCTTTCACTATACTAAATTATCTTCAGCTACCCACAGGCTTTGGGGACATACCTGTGACATTATCCAGGTAGTTACGGTCTCAGAACCATGTCATTAGACTTCCAGTGAAGGCATAAAAGGTGTGATTTTCATGTACTTTTTTATGACCTTTACTGTAAATGTGTAACACCTTAGCAGCACAATAATGTTCTTGCAAGGTTTCCTTTTGCTATATATGGTTTTGTTTTCCCGATTTTATTTTCACTTTGACTCAGATGAAGCCTACGGCTTTTATTCACAAAGCATTTACCACCATGCCAAGTTAACATCACTTTTTCTTCCTAAAAGAAAACATTGATGTTAAAAAGCTTCAAATAAACAACTCAGGAGGCTTGTTTAAGAGCTCCTACACATATCTTAGTTGTGTCTTGATTGTTCTGTAGCCTTAACAGCTGTTGTTTTTCCTGTAGCAAAAAAGGTGCAGTGGGTTGAACATTTTTTTGTGTGTTCCTATTGTTTCATATTGTAATTATTCAGCCAGTAAGGAATATTATTTGCACTGTGTGTTTCTCATACAATACAATACAATGTGCTTTTATAAAGCACTCTTCATGCAGAACATCCCAGGAGCTTTACAGTAAAAACTAAAAATAAGAAAAAGCCATTGGCCAATCAATCCAGCTCAAAAATAAGCTGATGAAACAAACATGTTTTTCAAACTGATTTAAAAGATTCAGTTGTGCCAGCATTCCTGATGGAAATTGGGACAGAGTTCCAGAGGCACAGGGCATAGCACCTAAAGGCCCTTGTCCCTCTTGATGTTCAGCGACTTCTGGGAACCCCCAACTGTTCAGCATTTACTGAGCGCAAGCTGCGACTAGGAGCACAGCGCATCAATAATTCCTGCAAATATGGAGGACCACGGCCGTGTGGTGCCTTATAAGTAGTGAGCAGAATTTTAAAATCAATCCTACATTTATCAGAACACCAGTGCAGAGATGTAAGAATCGGAGTGATATATTGTGAACGGCTGGTGTGTGTAAGCATTCGAGCTGCAGCATTGTGAACTAATTGAAGCCGACGTAGCTTACAATCAGGAGGCCAGCAAACAGAGTAATGGTGTCAAACTCGATCTCATCTCCCTTCGATATCCAGATGCTACACAAAGGTTAAAGATTGCATAAATGTATGATGTGTTTATGTAATTGCCATTTAAATGTAAGTTATTTCATGACCCTGAGATATTTCCTTGACCGTATAACCAATTCACAGCCCTCCGTTGTGCCAACATGTTTGTTTTCTACAGTCCGAAGTTTAAAACATGCCTGTTTTCAGTGAAATGGATTGGAGACAGACTTAGGACGATGCTGAATCACTGGGATTGGTTTTTAGATCAACCAACTACTTGGAATCAGACTTGTTATTAAATGTTCTTACGTAATTATAGGTGGCCCATTGTGAAATGTATTAGCAGTCGTAGTACGGTACTTAGCCTAACTCAAGAACTGCTTTTTAAATTAATGTAATGTCCTGGATTGTGTACGCATATGTATCCGTATTTGTTGTATTTTATGCTGGTGTTTTTAAGCTGTGCAGTGCTTTGAAATGGATGAAAGTGCTAGGTAAACCAAAACATAACTACAAAATAAAAAAATTAGCAATATAAACATTTTTTTTTTTAATGATGTATTCCATTCATCAAAGGATTGATTTTGCATGAAATAAATAACGCATTCAAATTTTTCCCAATGCTTTCATATGGCAAAGGCGCTATGCTAATCACTACAGTGTTCATTGAGCAAACCAGTTATTAACTGTGACAGAAAAAAAAACTGACAGAAAATGTTTTCCTTGAAAGATAAAAGTCTTAGCTTTTCTTAAATTTGGGAATGCTCATGTTTTGTTTCAAAACTGAACTTAATCACTGCAAACAGCGTGACTTGAGATATATTTCCAGCATCAAACGGCATCACCCTGCTGCCTCATATGTGTTTTAGGTAACCAACCATGCTGGGTGGTAGAATGATAATGAATGGATGATGAGTGTGATGGAAAATATTTTTGTAACTAATCTAGCGTGACATCTTTGGATAAAATACAAGCTTGCAAATGCGTTTCCCAACATTGCAACATTTCAGATTCGGGGTCAGTTTCCCATGTGCTCTGGGCTTTGCTCACTGCTGCCTTGTTTGTGTTTAAGAAAAACTACAGAAAATTAATGTAATATTTTCACAGCCACTAAATGAAAAGAGAGAGAGCGAGAGACAGCATAACATTACTTTAAGTCGTAGCCAGACATACCACTGCTATTTCAGTTTCTGGTTACATTCTGAAAATGCATTTTAACATATTTCACCGACTTATGTCAAATAGTCAAGTTAACCGTTAACAGAACACCTTATAGAAGATAATAATTACAAACAATAATTCTTGGTTCTTAATACATGGCATGAAATCTTTCCATGAACCCCCCCCCCCTCTCACTTTGAGGTTTGTTTTTCTGCCAAGATTTTACAAGTGGCTTTGGAGAGCCATTGTGTGATAGTATTCTAACTTAGATACTGTAATTACATATTACATCCAGGATTTACCATGCCAAAATAAATATTCAGTGCTCTATACATTATCTGTGTCTAATACAAACTATGATTTTTTTTTTTCTTCCTGAGGCAATAAAGAATAATCAGAATTGGAATGTGTTTGACAGCAAGCAATTTCTACAAAACCATTGGCAAAGTCCATTACCTTACTAAAGTGAAGATGTTCTGTATTTAGTTGATGGGTTTGGGCAACTATAAATATAACAGAGGGCCTTTCCTTTCGCTATTGTCAATTATAGACTGCCGAGGACCTTTCAGCCAATCGGTGCACGTTTCTCCTGCTGTATGCCACAACACATCTCAATTAAACCCAATGCAAGACACTCGTTAATTATTAGAATTATCAGACTTTTTTTAAAGATTAGATTACATGCTTGGAAGACTGACAAAGGAAATGAAAAGTTTTTGATGTCGCAAAAAGAATTTCACTCTGATGCATTTCTGATTCATATTATTTGTACCTGGGCCATGATTACACTTACTTTTGGAGGGTACCCTTATTGTCTTTGATTCCTCATGGCTACTGTACTGCTTTTTTTGAAGATCCAGGCTAGCACCACAGTATGATTTTTATTAGCAGCAAATAATGATCCATGTCAATAAATGTCAGATCCGAGTCATGTAAAACATCAACACTGCCCTCTTTGAGAGGACATGATCCCTCTCATCAGAACACTATTAATCTGCTGTGGTTTACACAATGATTGACTGGCACTTCAAAGTAATGTTCTTTCATGCTGGGGTAGGATTGTACAAACTGTGGGCTCGTGATCGCCATAAAGCCTACATTAAACAGATAGTCATTGTGAGATTCCAAAGCTGCCACCATGCTGACATGCAGCCTATAGGGAGACAAGAAGGATGTGAAGTGGATCAAAATGCTGGGCCTCTACAGTTCAGAATACAACAGGGATTTGCGTGGGACTGACTTGAGTGCAACACCTTAGCAGCACAACAGTGTTCTCGCAAGGTCTCCTTTTGCTATAGATTTGTTTTCCAAATGTTATTTTCACTTTGACTCAGGTGAAGCCTACAGCTTTTATTCACAAAGCATTTACCACCATGCCAAGTTAATATCACTTTTTCTCCCCTAAAAGAAAAAATTGATTTTAAAAAGCTTTAAATAAACAACTCAGGAGGCTCATTTAAGTGCTCCTACATGCATCTTAGTTGTGTCTTGATTGGTGGTTAATGTTTTGTGAAGATGGTCCTATGTACCATAGCCACAACAGGTTACAATGCTGGTGACATTTTGAATCGGATTGTTTAATAAAATAAAGGTCTCATTGTCACTCACCCAACACCATACGTTTAGTTCAAGTGTTCCTTAGCTCAAGATAACCTGTTAATTAAAAAGCAATTTATGAAATAGTGTGGCAGGGTGATTGCTCTGCACAGCTGGTAATTAGTGTTGGTATAATTTGTATGTGGAAATGGGCTTATTGTGTGTCTTTTTGGAGTTGATTTGTGTGATTAAATTATAGTTTACAGACGGGCGCTCGATTGAGACTTGCTGCCTGCTAGGCTTGGTTGAGGGGAAGGGCAGCAAGTGATTGGCTGTGCTGGTCCTCAATCAACAGGTGAGCGGGTCTTGACCGAGTGTCTGTCAGTTTAAAAACATCCGGTGGAGATCGTTCTGGGCGACTGCAAAGCCATGCTACAGAGGGGAGTTGCGTATACTCGGGAGGAGAGGGTCCACTCTGCAGGAACAATAGCTATGGAACCCTGAAACTGCAAGCGGTGCGTGTGAAGGCAATACCCAGCCAAGGCCGTATGAAGCAGCAGGAGTTGACGTATGAATACCAGATCATAAGTAGGTTACTTTAGGGGATATTGATCCCAGGAAGTAATGCACAGCGAGGGTCACATAGTGTAGCAGGTTCCTGGAGCGGGGCGCCTCGTTTATAAAGCTAGCACTCACTCTTTGCAGCACCTTTTATTTGTAGTTTTTGTACTGTGTTTTATTTTTCCTTTTGTACAGCTTGCTGTATGTGTCCTCTGTGCGTTACCATCGCTGGTAACGTCACATGACCCCTTTGTTTACTTTATTTTTGTATTAAATCCTGCATGCCTGTGCTGGCGTTTCAACTCCACCTCCCATGTCTCTGTATTGCACAAGCAGCAGCAGCTACTCACACACATAAAACGAGCACCCTGTCACAAATAGTAAAACAAATTATTTCCTAGAACTGGACTTGAAGGGCAATGTGTTTTTTTTCCCCCGTACATATCAGCTTCTGCAATTGTTACAAAATGTCACAGCTGATATAAAAAGTGCTCACATTCAGCGCCACAAAACTAATTTCATAGCAATTTCTCTAACATATGAGAGATACTGAAATTGAAGAAGGGAACTATGAAAAAGACCTAGGAGTTTATGTTGACTCAGAAATGTCTTCATCTAGACAATGTGGGGAAGCTAAAAAAAAAAGGCCAACACGATGCTTGGATATATTGTGAGAAGAAATTAAATCAAGGGAAGTAAAGTTAAAACTTTACAATGCATTAGTAAGACCTCACCTAGAATATTGTGTTCAGTTCTGGTCACATCGTTACAAAAATGATATTGCTGCTCTAGAAAGAGTGCAAAGAAGAGCAACCAGAATTATCCCGGGTTTAAAAGGCATGTCGTATGCAGACAGGCTAAAAGGATTGAATCTATTCAGTCTTGAAGAAAGAAGACTACGCGGCGATCTGATTCAAACATTCCAAATCCTAAAAGGTATAGACAATGTCCACCCAGGGGACTTCTTTGACCTGAAAAAAGAAACAAGGATCAGGGGTCACAAATGGAGATTAGATAAAGGGGCATTCAGAACAGAAAATAGGAGGCACTTTTTTACAAAGAGAATTGTGAGGGTCTGGAACCAACTCCCCAGTAATGTTGTTGAAGCTGACACCCTGGGATCCTTCAAGAAGTTGCTTGATGAGATTCTGGGATCAATAAGCTACTAACAACCAAACGAGCAAGATGGGCTGAATGACCTCCTTTCGTTTGTAAACTTTATGTTCTTATGTTCTTAAATATTAAGCGTGTCCATACTGGGATCACATTTTGTGCCTGAAATTGTGGATTTTTCTGCATGTTGTACTTGCATGTTCCTGCTACCTGAACAGACTTCTAAACCCTCACATGCTTCCCCCCTGCTGGGCCCTTAGTGAAAGCAAACAGCAGGGGAGCATACAGTACTACTGGCATGATATCTTCAGCAACATAACTATCATAAACCTTACTTTATGAAGAGATACATATAGCATGATGTACTGCCTTAAAGTCCTGCTTATTCAAAGTGTTGATTAGATGGCTAACAAGTAATTTAATTTTGCATACTAAATCCAGTCCAGTAGTTTGCTTTTGGGCTCAGTACCTGCTTGCTCACCTTTATGTATTTATTTATCTTTAGCAGACAATAACAACTGGAGAACAACTTTGAAATGTTTTTGTACACTTCTCCTGCTCTGTGCCTCTCTACCACTTTATCCCTGACTTGTTTTGAAAGCTCCTTGGTCTTCATGGTTGCTTTGTTGGATCGCTATCTGAGTTGCCAGTTGAAAGTCTTTATATACCTGAGGAAAGTTATCTACAAGTTAAACCACTTTTGAGTACACACAGGCTGAAACCATTTCACTAATTTTGTGACCTTTCAAACAAATAATTTGCACATGATTAAGGTCTGCTGTAGCAAAGGGGCTGAATACTTACGCAACTGAGAAGAATCTGTTTTTCTCTGTAAATCTTACTTATTTATATTCTATATGCATTTAACGTTATCAATGTTGAGTAGTTAGTGTAGATTCTACATGTAAAGTCTAATTTGAAAGTGTTGTGGAGTACACTCAGGTGCCAAAAAAATGTGAAAAGTTTGCAGGGGAGTGAATACCTCTGCAAAACTGAAGAAATGTTGCATTAAGAGATCTTATATATATATATATATATATATATTATATATTAGAGCTGTCAATTAATCGCAGTTAACTTCTGCGATTAACACGTTCATTTTTGGGGAGATTAATTTGTTGCAAGATTATTATTATTATTTTTTTTTTTTTTAAACGCACGTTAATCGCACTCCTGTCTTGTCCCTCTTAGCATACCGTAATTAATTTCCTGCAGCACCATTTCAGTTCATGCCACAATTGAATACATATAGTCATCGTTTGAATATAAAATTAATCACAGATCTGCATTATGTAGTAAAGCACTCAAACTGAAGGACTTGTAAATGGGATGTTTATTTTTAAACTTCGACAGTTCATTGGATAGAAAAAGGGTTACTTGTATCTACTGTCAAAGTGAGTTCCAGTATCACAGAAGTGCATCTAGTCTGCTGTAGCACCTGCGTGCTAAACATGCTTTCACATCTCAAAATGCACTCTAGTAATTTTTCTGCTACAGACAACAAATGAAACCCATCAGAGTACTCTTTTAGAAACTCAGGATCGCTGCAAATCCATGAATCAAGCTCAGTACCATACTAGAAGTATAACCAGTGCTGTTAGATAGGTACCAACTGCAGACCTGTTAACATTGTGGCTTTGTTTTATTTCAATAACCACATTTACTTTAAAACAATATTATTTACAATTATGGTTCAAACAAATTTAACAAAAATGCTGGACTGGAAATAAATATAAAACTATAAAAAGGATCCAGAAATAAGAAAACAGTGTTTTTATGCTGGGGTGTGCTTGGAGGATTATTATTATTATTAATATTATTAATAATAATAATAATAATAATAATAATAATAATAATAATAGGAACATCAGTAACTAAACAAACAAATGAAATTGAAGCAGTAATTGTATCAATTAAATATGCAATTAAAACCAAATTATTTTTATTCTCAAGGTTAAATCAACAGCCTTAAATTTATATATTATATATATATATATATATATATATATATATATATATATATATATATATATATATATATATACTGTATATAGCAAACAATCTCACTTGTTGAAAGGCTCATTTGCCCCTTAGATGCAATCCCCGACACAAGATTGAGGTGTTTTAAAGCACTTTCGTGCATTGTTTTTATTACATTACAGAATTAAAAGAAACATAATCAAAACAAAAACCCTGAACTATAAAACCACACAGCTAAGCCATTTACCAGTTGCAAAACACAGACAAAAAGGTTCACACAATACCTTATTAAAACCGCAAAGGTTTCTTCACCGTGTGAGCCTCTCTCCATACAGACTGGAGGCTACCCTGAACTACCCTTTTTAAATACCTGCCTACTAATCGCAGACAAGTGGCATTCATTCCTAATTAAAGCCAGGTGAACCTTATCCTGGCTCTCTCCCATGGCATTGTGGGGGATGTAGTCCTCTTGGACTACATCTTCTTCTCTTTCTCCCCCTAGTCTATATATATACAGTACTGTGCAAAAGTTTTAGGCAGGTGTGAAAAAATGCTGTAAAGTAAGAATGCTTTCAAAAATAGACATGTTAATAGATTATATTTATCAATTAACTAAATGCAAAGTGAGTGAACATAAGAAAAATCTAAATCAAATCCATATTTGGTGTGACCACCCTTTGCCTTCAAAACAGCATCAATTCTTCTAGGTACACTTGCACAAAGTCAGGGATTTTGTAGGCATATAGTCAGGTGTATGATTAAACAATTATACCAAACAGGTGCTAATGATCATCAATTCAATATGTAGGTTGAAACACAATCATTAACTGAAACAGAAACAGCTGTGTAGGAGGAATAAAACTGGGTGAGGAACAGCCAAACTCAGCTAACAAGGTGAGGTTGCTGAAGACAGTTTACTGTCAAAAGTCATACACCATGGCAAGACTGAGCACAGCAACAAGACACAAGGTAGTTATACTGCATCAGCAAGGCCTCTCCCAGGCAGAAATTTCAAGGCAGACAGGGGTTTCCAGATGTGCTGTCCAAGCTCTTTTGAAGAAGCACAAAGAAACGGGCAACGTTGAGGACCGTAGACGCAGTGGTCGGCCAAGGAAACTAACTGCAGCAGATGAAAGACACATCATGCTTACTTCCCTTCGCAATCGGAAGATGTCCAGCAGTGCCATCAGCTCGGAATTGGCAGAAAACAGTGGGACCCTGGTACACCCATCTACTGTCCGGAGAAGTCTGGTCAGAAGTGGCCTTCATGGAAGACTTGCGGCCAAAAAGCCATACCTCCGACGTGGAAACAAGGCCAAGCGACTCAACTATGCACGAAAACACAGGAACTGGGGTGCAGAAAAATGGCAGCAGGTGCTCTGGTCTGATGAGTCAAAATTTGAAATATTTGGCTGTAGCAGAAGGCAGTTTGTTCGCCGAAGGGCTGAGAGCGGTACACGAATGAGTGTCTGCAGGCAACAGTGAAGCATGGTAGAAGTTCCTTGCAAGTTTGGGGATGCATTTCTGCAAATGGAGTTGGGGATTTGGTCAGAATTAATGGTCTCCTCAATGCTGAGAAGTACAGGCAGATACTTATCCATCATGCAATACCATCAGGGAGGCATCTGATTGGCCCCAAATTTATTCTGCAGCATGACAACGACCCCAAACATACAGCGAATGTCATTAAGAACTATCTTCAGCGTAAAGAAGAACAAGGAGTCCTGGAAGTGATGGTATGGCCCCCACAGAGCCCTGATCTCAACATCATCGAGTCTGTCTGGGATTACATGAAGAGAGAGAAGAAACTGAGATTGCCTAAATCCAC
>CM060248.1:4551756-4575605 GCA_030684275.1 Acipenser oxyrinchus oxyrinchus
TTCTTACTTTACAGCATTTTTTCACACCTGCCTAAAACTTTTGCACAGTACTGTATATATATATATATATATATATATATATATATATATATATATATATATATATATATATATATATATATACACACTGTATGACACAATTACTGTAAGTTCCTTGACAGCTGAGCTGCAGGTTAGCCAGATGTTGGGTTCACAGAGGTTACTTGAGTAATTTTTTGTGAAGAGATTTTTCTTTTTGCAGTCTCGGCTAGGAATGTGACCTGCTATTTTAGAATGTGAAAGTCACTTTTCACATGCCCTTTGGGAACGCAGCTTCTAGGTCCCAATTGAATGCCCTAATCTTCGGCACACTTTCTATAATTACTGCATGCTCAATCTGTAAAAACTGTGGAGCCGAGTCTGCAATCTGTTCCTAGTAAAACCCCAATCTATCTATCAATCTATCGCGGACAGAAAATAATTGTTCTCATTATTTTCTTTAAAACAACACTCTAAAACCGAGATTTACGTTAATCTTGTAATGATTCATCAGGTACCCTTCCGCTGAGAAGTTTTTGGAAAATAGTCCTGAAAAACATTATTAAACATAATTGTCAGAACTGCTTAGAATTTATCTGGACAGTTTATCTGAATGGAGCAATATTACTAAAATGTCTCGGTTTGTTGTTGAAAGATGCTGAGCTCCAGTTGAGCTGACAGGCTGTGATTGGCTGATTTGGCAGTTGCGGATAAAGGATTGGTTGCTGTCCTCAGTGCAAAATATTGATTGGCTGGGCTTTAAAACAAAACACGGCAAAGACACTGAACTAAATATTGAAACATTAAATACTTAATAGCCCTAAATAACCCCCCTTCCTCCCCAGCAGTGCAGTGCTCACAGTGTGTCCCTCAGGCTGTGACAGGCGGCTACATACTGGGCAGCCAGTGGGGCTGTGTTTCCCTCTCCTAGTACGACTGCCAGTTTCTCTGGGTCCGTCATGTGTTGGAAATGTGGGAGAGGAGTAATGATTTTTTAAAAAGAATGTCCTTTGTTTGGGCGTATTTAATCGCAGTGTAGGAGAAAGTGCATCTCTGTCTCGACCTCTCCTGTCTCACAGTGACCACAGAGCCTGTTGCCTCTGGGTAGCCAAGTCTGCCTATGTCGGCCTTTTTCAATGGCCAGGCTGTGGTCACTGAGCATGAACTTGGTCAGGATTTGCATCTGCTTTGTATCTTTGACAGTGAAGAGATACTCTGCTAGGGCAAACTTTCTTTGTAGGGTCCGATAGCAATCAAGTTTATTTTGGGGTTTTGTTTCTTTGTCCCAATGTTCCAGATAGGAGCTTTTGATTTGTTTTACAGTTTGATTGACTCTGATTGGCAGTGCTTTAGCAGTGCTGTCTTGAAGCTGGTTAGTGTTAGTGTGGGTTAGTGTAGTGAGCTTCAGGACCAGCTGGCTGAGGGGACTCTTTTCTGGGCTGAGCTCTTGGGTTTGCAGGGTCTTGTACTGGAGTGAGTCTGGCTCACTTTTATTTAGATGCATGCAGAATTTTAGTGCTCTTTTTTGTATGTTGATAAGCAGTGGGTAGCGGCCTAATTCAGCCCTGCATGCATGGTTTGATGTTTTCTGCTGTGCCTGTAATATGTTTTTGCAGAATTCGGCATGCAGAGTTTCTACTGGATGTTTATCCCATTTTATATAATCTTGTTGACTGACTGGACCCCATACTTCACTTTCATATAGTACAATGGGCTGGATAATACTGTCAGAGATTTCTATCCAGATTCTAACAGGTATGTTTATTTTGTACAGCCTCCTTTTGATGGCATAAAAAGCTCTGCAGGCTTTTTCTTTTAATGCATTCACTGCTAGGTTAAAGCTACCTGATGCACTAATAGTCAGGCCTAGATAATTATAATGTGTGGTGTGTTCTAGGGTGGTTTTGCCTAGAGTGAAGTGGTACCTGCTTCCATGAGCTCTGGCCTTTTTCTGGAAAACCGTAACTCTGGTCTTGTCCAGGCTGACTGTCAAGGCCCAGTTCTTACAGTACTGCTCTAGCAGTGACAGGCTCTGCTGCAGCCCCTGCTCTGTGGGGGACAGCAGGACCATGTCATCTGCGTAGAGAAGGAATTTAATTTCTTTGTCGTGTAAAGTGAGTCCAGGGACTGCAGACTGTTCCAACACCATTGCTAACTCGTTGATATAGATGTTGAACAGTGTTCGGCTCAGACTGCAGCACTGTTTCACTCCACGCTCCTGTTTGAATCATTCTGTTCTTTTGTTGCCAATATTTATTCTGCACTTGTTTTCTGAATACATCGACTTTATTAGGTCATAAATTTTCCCCCCTACACCACTTTTGGAGAATTTTATAATTTATAATGTAGACCTTCATGCCAAATGTGAGGCATTGCACATATCCAGCTTCATTCAATGTAGTCAAAGATAAGTTACCAGCAAAGTGCCACTGACAATTCAGAGTAGTGCATGTAAATTAAAATAGGACCAGGAATAAATAAATCTCTGTATACAAGAGATCTTTATTAGTTAATAGGGGAGAGTGCTGGGCAGCACAGCGCATGCAGATGATCTATGTGATCCTTGTTGTAAATGAAAAGTAGACAGGAAGCTGCCAGAATCCTCTTTGAAAAGTGCCAGCAAGTATGCCTGCAGGCTCCCGATCTTGCAACAGGTGTACAATTACTGTCACAATGACACGAACACTAGGCATTAACACTGCAAAAATACTGACACCAACACAGGCAACAAGAAAACATACACCAAGTGCACATGGAATAGCACTAAGTGAGACACTGACAGCTAGCTACAGACTGATGGCAGAAAGGTGAACAATCTGTGACAGGCCGGTGCCCCGTAAGAAACACACATGCTGCAGAGAGGTGTGGCCGTCATCTGTGGTTGCACTTACCAACCTCCACAATACTAGAACACTTGGGATCTGTGAAGCCAGCAGGACACTCACATGAAAAAGGCTCGTCAGCCAACCCCGTCAAGCAGACGCCCCCGTTCTCACATAGGTTGGGCTCACAAACTTCCCCTGTGAAGTTAAAGAAAGAAAGAGAAAAGGGGTTCAAGTAGACGTTTCAGAAAGCAAGTGTAGTAAAGAGTCCAATGTAGAACTATCTTGGTTTGGTCCATTTGACAATTGTTTAATTGACTGTATAAATGATCACATGTGGAGTGCTACAGTAGCAACTCCTCAGACTGTATAAAGTAACAACTGTAGCTTGGCTGATGAAGAAGCTCAAGAATAAAGGCTGAGAGAGACAAATGCTGTACCATATTCATGCAACCTAGCTAATGCAAAATCATATGTTTGGAGAAGACACAATACAAGGAGCTGCACCAAGCTGTCTAATCTCTAAAGGTTCAGACACCACATCTTGGACCTGACAACTAATAAGTCTGTGCTAGGAATCACACCTCTGGGCTGATATCTACAAAGACCTCAAACAATGACATTATTGCTATACTGTTGTGGGAAATCCTATAATGTTGTTGTCCATTGTCTGTTCTGCTGCCTCTACCTGACACATTGTATTGCCCTCTAGTTAACGGTTCTTTTTTCCACCATCTAGCCATTACCTGACCAATTCACGTTGATAATAATTTTAACACCACAAAGCAGAAATACTGGACAGCTTCTGATGACCTGGAAATAGCAGGTATTGAGGACTCTCAAAAAGTGGGCAAAATAAGTTTTCTTTTTGCACTTTTCCCTGTTGCAGCTGGCTGCTTTTATTTCTGAAAAGAGGGGGTGTTTTTGTTTTCTTTGCTAAAAGGAAAAGAGTGAAAACAGCAACATAAAGTATCTGAGGAATTCAAGTAAAGACTTATATAAAAAGCACATCAAACTGGCAGATTTAACCACACATTTGCAAAGAGCCCATGAGAGTTAAGAAGTGTTTTGTTGACCCAAGCTAATGGAACTACTGTACCCCATTGACTCGGGTAGAACTATTTTTAGCGGAGAGCTGACCTGGGTAAAATCCCTACTAGAGATATCTGTCCTCTCCTGGTTAACCTACAGTGCATTACACCATTTTGTTTGTTGCTGGGCTTGTAACCCATGACAACCAGCAGATTAATTTCCAGAGATTTCCTAAAAGCCCATGGATTTAATTTTGGGTGATTAGAACATGAAACTCCTACGTAAAGGACTTCCTTGAAATTAAAGACTATTTGAAGCAGGAGAAGCATCAGCAAAGTTTCTGCAGTGTAATAATAAACAGTGGGGTTTCACTTCCAAACAAAACACGCTGTCATTCGGTTACACCATGACAAGCTGGTAGGTGGAGATACTTTCCTGTCTTAAAAGGGAAAAGGTCAACAATAGAAGTAACAAGGGCAGTCGTAGTGCTGAGTACAGTACATGGAAGCTGAAGCTACTTATTCGCTAACCCAAAGGGAACAGCATGAGTGTTCACCTGGCTGTATTCCTGGGAATACATAAAATAAAATAAATACTTGAATCGTTCTAATAGTGACCCTCAATCCCATTGATTGGATGAAGGACGAAGAAATTACCTCGTGGTGGCCCAAAGGAAAACTCATTCCTACTCCTGGCACAAGAAGGACACGTTAACGGCAGACAATGCAGTCTTAACAAGGCAAAGATAAAGGATACAAAGAGAAAGACAGCCAGAATAAAGCAGAGTGAAAAAGAGCATGTTACAAAGACCTTGTAATGCAAGTCTGTGGTAGTTACTCATGACAATAGAACACGCGAAACACTTAACACTGGTCTCAAATGAAACTAGAGGTAGATACAACAAAGAGCCTTCAGACACTATGCTGGCTCCCTGTTTTATGAATCCACGGGATGCTGCTATTGCTGGCTAGCTATCAGTTGTTGAAAGCTATCCCTCTGGTATAGTAAACCAACAGGAGAATGTGGTACAGTAAATCAGCAGGAGAAACACAAGCATTGGAGATGGGAAACTTTGTTCCAAATACCTGTTTTACCAGGGGTTTCATATATTCTGTTACAAAAGAAATATTCTTTTTAAAAACATAATAGAACTGTAAACAAAAGACAAATCAGTATGAAATTCAATGATGAGACATGATTTGAATGTTTATTGTAAAGTTAATAGTTAAGAAATAGACAGGAATTTTTTTTTTGGCTACTTAAGTCAAACATACGTGTTGAACCCTCCACAAAAATCAATAACAGGTTTAATTGCCTGGTCTGTGCATCAGCTACCCTTCATGGCTAGGCCAGGTTCTGCAGGTCTTTAATCCGTCAGGGAGTGGAGAAGGTGCGGCAACCTGGAAGCATATATGTTCGGTATTTTAGTTGTTAGCTTGTTAACCTTTACCCTGCAATTTATTTTGTGCCTCAAATTAAATGTGTGCAGATGAGCGCTTTATTAATTTAACTTCTGCCTAAACTGATGTTGTTTTCCAGACCTTTGCTACACTCTTACCACTCAATCATACCTCCTGAGGTGAAACTATGAGTCTTCCATAACTTCAAAAGGTAAAACAATAACAAGAAACTTATAAGTAAACATGTTGGACAATACTTTCAACAGTGATACCTATTCTCTAAGTGGAGCCCAGAGCTTGGAAAAACAAAAAGTATTAAAAAAAAAAAAAATACTTTTAAAATAAAACAGATATTTGCTGTCTTGCCTCAGGAAACATATATTCCATCATCCCTTCTTACAAGTGTCAATTACAAATGTTTTCTCGGTCTTTGCTCTCTATACCCCTAACTGTGCTTTCTCCATGAGACGGAAAGGATGTTCAAAGCATACCCCCAAGCTTTCATTTTAAAACTCTTTAAACCTCTTTCATCTTAGTTAAAATGGTTTCCCTTGCCAAAACAGTTAAGCTGTCATTTATAAAACCTTGCTTAGTTGTATATCTGTGAGGTGCCTGCCTTCCTGCATATTCTACGTAACATTGTTGCTAGGTTATTCACTCCCATTGGCTCTCGCGTATACCAAACAGCGCAAGAGTTTAAGGTGCTTTGTTGGGATGAAGATTATTAATTATTAAGTCAAATTGTATTTTTTTTTTTCAGAAAGCCAGTCATTTAACATTTAACAGCCCGATTTGTTTGTTTTGTGGTATTAATTTCATTTTGAAGCATGGCAATGTTACATTTTTGTATGTGTAAAGACAGTGAGTAGTAGTAAAGGAGAAGATGGTTAAGACATCGGGTGTAATAATCTACATACTGTCGAAATATATTAAACTATCCACAGTTAAAAATGAATGAAGAGTCAGTTTAACAAAATGACGACTGATACCAACTAAAAGGAGTAAAATAAAACAGAATATCTGACAACTGGATCCGACCGAAGTTACAGAAAATGACTGGCCTGTACTAGAAATAAAATACCAAAACAGCGTCTTGTTTAAAATAGCAAACTGGTTCGTAATGCAAATTAATATAAACTGGAAGATATGACAAGACACCTTGATGTCCTCAGTATCTTCCATGACAGCAGGTATTTTGACAGGTGTTTTCTTTGATTTTGGTGGCACAGTGATACGTGGTTAGCACAGGTGCAGTGATTTGCCTTTATTCCTAAGTAGTTCCTAATCGTGACATTGTGCTGGATATTGTAACTGTTTGGAACCCTGATGGACCAATCAGCATGCAGCATTCTAACAATCTGTTTTATAATAAGATTTAGTCAATGTTTAACTGTAATTCCTGCTTTGTTACAGGGTATAGATTAAGTTGCCCTGCACATGTAAAATCTTACAATACTTTAAAAGGAATAGGGCTACAATTCCCTTTTTTAATTTCGTGGTTGCCAATTATTTTTTATTGCTTTCTCCGCCAATTTAGTAATGTCCAATTATTTTTTTAGGCTCAGCCCACCGCTACCACCCCTGTGCTGACTCGGGAGAGGCGAAGCCGAACACACGTTGTCCTCCGAAGTGTGTGACCTAGCCCTCCCTAACCCCGGGCGGCGCTCCCATCCTCAGTTGGTAAAGGAATAGCCTGGAGTCGAACCGGCGACGTCCAGACTATAGGGCGCATTTACTGGATGTGCCACTCGGGAGCCCCTCAATTCCCTTTTACTTGGACAAAAACAGGTGATAATGTGTCAGGCTAAATTTGCTAATTGGCCTGACCACATGCACGTAAAACAAAGGAGCTTGGATACAGGTACTCAATTCAACTTGGGACTCAAGGAGCCCATGCCAAGATACCCTTCCACAGGCTCCCATTGTTCAGCAGATTGAGGCTCTCCAGTTTAGTGTGAATTCATTTTGACACAGCACGTGCTTTTGTATAGCTAACTTACAATTAAGTCTTGCAGGGAAGCCTGGTTCGATTTTCTCAATGATGATCTTAAGCCTATAGAGCTTACAGGAGTGTTGTTGGCTTTTTGGATCAAAAGCAATGCCATCGACAAAGCCAGGCCGGTTGTAAATATAAAGTACAGTTAGTAGACCATTTCACATGAAATAACAGCAAATAAATGCTAAGTGACAGCCCCATAAGGAACTATCAGAAGCAACTATACTTTTAAATCTGTTTAGACTTTTGTCTGCAAATACACAAGTCAACAGGAAAATGTAAACAGCTAACTTTGAAAAAACTGAGTTAAATATCCATATTTTTTTTTGCCACCGAAGTCAAGAACAGCTATGGTAGCCTGTATCTGAAATAGAAATTGTAGATACAGTCCATCACAATTTTAAAAAGTGTATCTTTTCAAATGTTTTTTGATGAAAAAATGACCTATAATATCTGAACCAGGCCCATGCAGCCTTCAGCGTCATGGAACACACATAGAAAGAATCCCAGAGACAACACATTTTAACGATAAGAAATAGCTCAGCAACATGTAGAAAGTGATCCACTGGGAAAACACGCTGTTTTAAGGACAGCTTGATGACTGCCAACAGATGGATTATCACTTCCTTCAAAACTATTCCAACAGTGTTGGTGGTGCCCACATGGAGTTCCAATTTGCATATTACTATTATTGTACCTTGTAAGTTATATATTCACACTATCAATTGATATGCTGCTGTGCTAACCTGAAGTGGCCTACCTAACTTATATAAACCCTTTATGTAAAAATATATATTTATAACTGTTTTTTAAACTATGAAAAACACACTTAGGATTGCTCATGTCAGGAATACAGTGTTGAATTTCCGTTGTCGACCAGTAAGGTCATAGCGACAAAAACATTAATAATATTCAATAATAAGGAAAGTGCAAACTCCCTGCCCTGCACTTCCATTGATATTCACAGTCCTGTTACAATAGTACAATAACATGACAACAACAAACATCACTAAGCAATGTCTGATTCAGTGCGAGGTCAGACTGAGAGCAAACTGATTTCTTATATCTACAGTATTACTCCCCATAGTTATTACTTCAGGATATTCTGGGAGTAATGGAATACTAAAACAGTTACAATCCTGTGAGCCTGTAATAGGGGTGTGGAGATCTGCTGCTGGAGACTGACAGAGAGACAGAGGGGTTGTAGTCAAAACACCACATAGGAGCCTGATTTTATTTTCAATATTTACAAGGGAAATCAATTGTAGGTATTCGCTGCTACTGTACCAGCAATGGTTACTCCTAGGGCAGAATTAGGCAGGTGAAACCACATTACTACACCAGCAATGGTATGTGCGCTGGTAGAGACTTTGTTTTCTATCAAAATATTTCTTATGCTCTTTGATTAAATGCATATTGCAGTGTTGGACTAAAACACCAAAAATATTCTCTATTAAAAAGAATGACTGTTCGAAAAAGTTTCAAAGCAGGACAAAACTTGTCCCTGTGATACATTGATTAAATTATAGATACTGTATGAGGGTTATAAAACAGTTTTTTTCACAGTACAGTGATCTGCAGAATATCGAAACCAAAGCAAACTGCTGAAAGTACATGTAAAAAGATCCATCGCTTGTAATACAAAAATTACTTCAGAAATACAATATTTAATACCCCGATTGGTTCCTTGCCAGTGTATGCTACTCCTATTAACCTAGATGCCAATAAAGATGTCGAGAGCCAGGTATAATTAAGCAGTATCTACAGGGTGCATGGAGCATACGAGGAGATAACAGCCTTCTGAGTTTTATATTGGCGACTGAGTCTCCATGTACACTAGATGCTTCCTCAAGTTCTCCCTATTATATGATCTAATGAGTGTTTTGGTCTCAACCAGTTTTAATGTTCTAGGTCCGCCTTTGCTCTGCTGCTGCTCTACACAAGTGACTGAGACTGAAGAATTAGTCTTGCTTTTAAAGGCCCTGTGATAGACAGAACCAAAATAAACAAATACATGCAAGCCTTGGCTAGTTGCATATAATGAAATCATTTAACAGTTTTATCTTTAATTAAAAGCAAATGTTTTGAACCAAGCACTTGGTGCAATTAAGACTTGTATTCAATTTCCATTGTTTTAATTGTGTCATGTGAATTGGTATTGTATAATTTTAAACATTACTCTTGTTAGAAATGAATTCTGTTTAATGAATCACAGTCATGTTTTTTTTGTAATTGGCTCATGTTTTTAAGAGGTGTTTCCACTGTTCAGAACTCTGTTCTGATTATGTATGTAAGTGTTTTACTGGGTTCTGCTGTGGTGAAGTCACTGATTGAGTGATCGCCCCATCCCAACTTTTAGCTGAAAGTCAAATTTATTAAATTTGAATTATAACACACTTTGGTGTGTGCAAGTAAACATGCAACATTGATTAACAGAACTTGGTCCATATGTACAGAAGCACAGGGCTGTTTTTGATAAAAAGCAAGTTGAGAGAAGCATAACTAAATAACACTACTGTCTTTCTTTAACATGTACTGCTTTGCTCTGTTGTTTATTATGGGCAATTTCTACAGTGGAAAATCAGGTCCCCTGTGTTTTTTGGAGAAATGCAACATCTACAAATACAATTTTTTTTTTCTTCTTTAAAAACTGCTTGCATTCCTCACATTTCAGTTAATGCTCCCCCAGAACATCTCCTGAAAGATTTTGAGTTTTGAGAGGAGTGAGGTGTCCCATGTCCCATTATTATTGGATATTTTGTGGGCATAAAGATACAATATTGACATGTAACTTAGGGACAGACCTGAACATAGATTCCTATTCATATTCATTATGAATCTGGGATGAGTAGTCAAAGGAAACATTTCCAAAATGATATGTGCCTTTACGTATGGAATGGGTGTCGTAACGGCACTCCTGGTGATGGATTGCTGTGTAAATAAGTTACCACTAGCTTGTGGTAGTGGTATCTATGCTTAATCTAGCTACCCTGGAGGAGTGGACTGTTTGAATGTTGACTGGCCAAGTGTAAAAATCTGATTTAAGTTTAATGTATTTTTTCACTGATTTATTTGTTAGATTCCCAGATTTAACATGTCAGTTAAATGTTGACTCACCGAGTATAAAAGAAAAACCACAAAGAATGTGATTTCTAAATATTGGAATATATAAATTAAAGCAAATGCAGCTTTATAATAAAAACAAAATGACATGCTGTGGCAGGGATGAAGCCCTGCTGCTGTAAATAATATAAAATGTAATGTAATGTTTTGTAAATAATATTTGTATATTCATTTAATAATGTATGTGAATGGTGTTTTGACTGTTTGGCTGAGATGGGGTTAAAACCCATCCCTGCCACACATGCGTGTAATATTGCCAGAGTTAATTGTTTGACTGTTGATTAGCTCTGGACACATACTATAAAAGCATTCAGAGACTGCACCTCTGGGCGATTGATATTTTGCAGCATTCATTGATCCTTCTACAATACAACAGTCGCCAGTGCTGAGGAACAAAAGCAAGCCCATGCCACCATACAACCTCAACCATGTTTAACACTGGGCATGATGAACTTTTGATGAACTCTTCCTCCAAACATATTGTTGCTTTCTTGGTGAAAAAAGTTATGTACACATTTTCAATTTTCCATTTACTGTACTTATTTAATATAAATTCATTGTAACTGAATTTGTTGTTACACTGTGTAATGTTGTGTGTGTGTGTATATATATATATATATATATATATATATATATATATATATATATATATATATATATATATATATATATATATACAGTATATATATTATTTAAATGACACTAAGTCATCTTGGATAAAGGCGTCTGCCAAATAACTAAATAATGCACATGTATTGCAAGATACAGGTGGACTTAGTATAGAAAACCTAAACTGAATTAGTAGTATTGCCAAAAATTTTGCATAGCAATTGTTTATGCTATGGGGAACCTTAAGGGCTATAATTCAATTTGACAAATTTCAAGTTTTAGCTATTACCAAGGAGCACAGTATGTATGCTGAATAATGCTGAAAAACACTAAAGAAATGAGCAACATAACCTTAACCATATATTATAATCAAATTCACCGTTTTCCCAAGGAAATGACCTTCTATCAACAGAGGAACACATCTGAGAGATTAATGTTTGCAAAGTATTAGAGCTTGAAAAGAGGACAGGTTTATCTAATGAATGGGAACAATTGTATAACATTATATTGATTGCAAAAGCTTAAATCCAAGTTTGGCAACTGCTGTTTCCACTCTCACTTTCACCAACACCAATGTGAGAATAATTCAAGAATGACAAATGACCCAGCGGAAATGAAGGGGTAGGATTTGACGAGGATAATCTCATATGTAATTCCTTTAACATGGTTACACAGTCAAGAGGTGCAAGGGATTTGAGTTAAAAAATGAAACATTCATGCAAGATCAAAGCTGGCATAGACACCCTAATACAAAGCTCACAACAATGGAGAATCCTTAAGAAGTCACAGCTACGGAAACAGCAAATTAGGGAGATAGCAGTTCAGTTTACATGAAGGAAAGAAATTTGATAAACTGTCACTATCAATGATATTTAAAGTATTTTGTAATTGTGTTTACTTTTTAACTGAGACCCGATTCACAAAATGTTAAGGGTTGTTTAAAGGACTGTTTAGAAGTGTTCTCTTAGTTAGTAAACATTCTTTGAAAACTGAAAATCAATCTCTAATAACCTTTTTTTTTTCTTAATGATTTACACACACACACACACACACACACACACACACACACACACACACACACACACACACACACACACACACAGAGTTAAATGGGCAAATTTATCCCAACTCTGAATCAAGTATCATCAGTTGTCAAGCATCAGGAATTCCAGTTATATGGTCTGAAAGAGATGTAAAAAGACAGGTATCTTAATAAACCCCTGTAAAGATTGGTACTCTTGGTTTAGCAAGTCTACAAGTCTAGCAAGTCTACATTTTAGTCTTTTTTTTTAGTCTAAATTTAGTCTGTTTTTCGTATTTCCAGGAATCAGCTTGCAAAACTAGCACAGGATGTTACTAGGACGTTACTAGAGGCGTTCAGAGTATGTAGAAGTTATTTCAATGACATCATCTCCAAGCTTCAGACAAGAGCACTGAAGACCTTTGCAGACTGAATTGTGTACAAGCAGCTGACCTGTAGGAAAGTCAAGCAAAATAGTCAAGAGCAAGCCGACACAAGCACCTACAGTATGAGGAGGGCAGTGGGCAGGATTTTCAAAAGGTTGTAAATGATAACTCCAGTGTTAATCAACACATCGGTATGTAGCATTGATTTTGACATTTTCAAACGCTTGTTATGCCTATTTCGTTATTAATTAATCGTGCTGACGTGATTTCCGTAAGTATGTTGATTTACTAAATAATGTTAATATCTTAACGAGCAGGGCTACTTGAGACTGTTTGTTTTGTTTGTGTGGGAATTTAAAACCAAATCCGTATCAGGAGTTAATTTCCACTTGGAAAAGGAAGATTTTAATTCACAAAAAAAGTATATAAAACTCACCTTGAAACAGCATTTAAGTTCTTTGGTGTTAAAAAAAAAGAAATAAATAAACAAAAACTACGGTATGGATTTGCTGGGAGTGACAGCGGTTGCAGCAAATTTAATTTTAGAGCTTCAGTGCGAGCCTGAGATTGACAGACCCTGACTGCGGCGCCAACAATACAAAGAGAGGGTGTGCAGGATGGGGGTTAATTTCTTAGATTTAACTGGTGATGATCTAAAAACTCGATTGCGCCTGTATAGGGCATTGAGTCGACCTCTGTCAGACTGCTGGAGGACCTTGAATTGCCTACGAAAAGGCATATGAAGGTGTTGGCAGCATTGCCCTTCTATGTCTCTGGGTCATTTCAAAGGGTCACGGGTGACTTGATAAAGAGGGTTAATGATAATATCAGTATCCCACTTAATCAGGAGCAGCTGCAAAATATTAAAAGAGAGTTTTATGACATTTCATTTCCCAGAGTAATGGGAGCTATCGATTGCACACATGTTGCACTCAAATCCCTGCAGCACCATGCATATAAAGATATGTGAACAGGAAGGGGCTCCATTCACTAAACGTGCAGGTGATTTGTGATGCATCCTATAACATCTGGAACGTATGTGGAAATTTCCCTGGCTCCTGTCATGACTTACATTTTGGCACAATCCACTGTGTTTCATTTTCAGATACCCAATACACCAGATGGCATATTAGCAGGTAAGTATAATAGGTAAGACTACCTAGATAATATTTGTATTTATCTTTTTTATACTTGTGGTTATGAATGACATTTATTCACTTGTTTTAACCATTTGTAACCTTACAGAACATTTGTTGCATTGCTAAAATGATATTGACGTTATTTGAACCCAGTGTAATGTTACTACCAAGAAATGATCAATGCAACTGTAGCCTAGCTGAACTCTGATATATACATTATATGGCAACTGACCTCTACTGTAGATTTTACTTGAATTATACAAAGAAACCGAAGAGTAAATGATAAAATCTTGGTATAGAAAATGGTATAGCCATTTGGCTACTGCTCGCAGGTAGGAGAGCTGCCTCCCTGTATGCTAGTAGTTTCCATAACAGCGCATTCTGCTTCCATTCATTTTTCTTGATATCGTCAACATGCATTTTGATTAACGAGTACCCCTTATCTAGTCAATGAGACAGGAAGTGATGTACATGGCCTGCGACAATTAAGCTTTTTAACAAGAAATGCGTTCATTAACAACCTCATTGACTCAATTTCAAAGCATTAACACATTCATTTTATTAACAGACTTTGTTTAAAAATCACTTGCTATTAAAGCTGTTGTTACTATACCGCAAGTTCAATACAATAACGCTGATGTTTGAAAATCCTGCCCAGCGTGTCTTAATGTTATGGGTTAATGGTTTATAGGGCTAGCGGGTTTGGATTTGTTTACATTTGGCCTCGCAAAAAAAACAAAAAGCCCACATGAAGACTAGCTAAACAGTCAATAACCTCTTTAAACAATAACAGATAACTGAAACACAATAGAAAATACTGAAAGCATGTCTTACAAATGTATCGAGTTGTTTATCACATTAAATGCTAACAACAGGAAATATTGATTTTAAGCATTTTCATTGCGGTATGAAAAGAATCACAGCCATTTTGACCTTTAAATGAGAATTTTCATTTCAATGTATTCCCTTTTGTTGAACAGAATGAAATCTTTAAGTCATGTTGTATGTGTCTACCATAAAATAACTCTATTCTTAGGCAAGACATGCTTGTTTTCTAAGAGTGACAGCTACACTGCCGTGTAAGATGAACTTGTGACCCCCATCTTTTTTGATGCAGAGGTTGAAACGCTTTACATACTAAATGTGAACGAAGACAGCTTCAGAGAAAAACTCCCACTATGTACAACCCTCCAATTGCCTGAATCTGTCAGCTCATATCATATCACCAGGTGTCCAGATAGGAGCCAGCTCTAGATTTACTCTCAAATGGAATGCGTACCTGTCAGCTTTTGAAAATACAAACTCGAGAATGAGAGGATGGTGGTGTAATCCGTGATACCTTTTTTACTGTTTCCCCTGTAGAGCGGGGGTTAAGTATGTGAACTTGCCTCATGCACTGAATGCATGCCTGCCACAGGGCTCCCCTGGGTCCTAAGCCCTGCTAGGTACAGACTGGTATTGCAGTAACCACACACCGACCATGACTTTTGCAGACATTAAACATCTGCTGACATAAGGGGGTTTAACAGTAGAGTTTTGAGCAAAATATAGGAGAAATCTGTCCCAGAAGATATCCGGGAGAAAAGTCCAAAATACAGGAGACTCCCAGTGAATACGGGAGAGTTGGCAGGTCTGGGAATGTTCACATAAAAATAATTATTCTTTTTTTTTTTTTTAAACTTGGAATTGCCAGTTATTTGTTTTCTCATTTTCTCCCTAATTTGGAAAGCCCAATTTTTTTTATTTCAACCCGGGAGAAATAAACTCGGGAGAGACGAAGACGGACACACACGTCCTTTGAAACGTGTGCTGTCAGCTTCTTTTCACTCTGCAAGCCCGCCATGCAGCCACTTCAGAGCTACAGCATCGGTGGACCACGTAGCTCTGGGCAAATTACAGGCAGGCCCACAGGCGCCCAGCCAGTCTACAGGGGTCGCTAGTGCAGGGTGAGCCGGGGACACCCTGGCCAACTTAAGCCCTCCCCACCTGGGTGGCGCTCGGCCAATTGTGTGCCTCCCCCTGGCAACTCGACAGTCGGCAGTGGAATAGCCTGGACTCAAACCAGCGATCTCCAGGCTATAGGGCGCATCCTGCACTCCATGCGGAGTGCCTTTACCAGATGCGCCACTCAGGAGGCCTTAAAAATATTGATTCTAGTGGTAAGAATTAGGCGTTCATGCAATATTCATCAACAAGTTCCTGGCTACAACATCAGTGTTTGGCCATGTTTGATAACCTACTTAACACACAAATGTCTTGTTCTCTAAAACTGCTAATCTGATCGAAGCAAAACTTGGCATACATGAAGTTTGACCAAATGAAACTGCTACAATAAAAAAAACATGGCTGCAGTGGGCCAATCAAATTTCAGTATTGCTCTAGTTGCATATATTGAGCATAAAATGAACACTGTTTTATTTCCTATATTTACCTATAGGAACCCATATGGGCGCTATTAAAAAAATACCTTGATCGTGACCATTGACCTCTCAGGGTCAAAAGTGTTGTTACTATTAATGTCAAGTTTGTAAAAAAGGCCTACAACTGACTGAATGGCAACCAATGGATGGCAACCAATCAACATGCTTACATTTCACAATATCTCCTTAGAAGCTGTAAAGTTATTATTATTATTATTATTATTATTATTATTATTATTAGTATATACTAAAATAACCAAAGCAATTTCTTATTTTAGTATTTCTAGCTTGTTTAAACCATGTGCATACAGACCGTATTAATTTCAGTCCACTGTTTCTGCAGGCTATAGTCTTCTAGATCTAGATCTGTAACTGTATTATGTATTGCATAAGAATCCATTTCACCCTTGTACATCAATCACAGAATATGTAATATTCTGTTCAGGAAACCTGCAAAAATGCATGATATGTACAAACACAAAATTATGGTTGTAAAATGAAAATGGTTTATTCTAATCCTAAAATTAATAACATCATCTACCTGTTATGTACTAACGTGTCAGGGGTTGGGGGGGGTTACAGTCGTGCATTTTGGCAGTGCAGTTGTAGCTAGTTCTCAACTGGGGACTAGGTTGTCAGACTTGTTAAGAGTAGGAATACATTAACTGACCTGGGAGTGCACTGTCAGGTTAAGAATTGGAAGAGCTCCCCTGCTAAACTAGTCCCTGTTTATGTTGGTCACTGGCTTGTTTTATTGTCACTGTAGGCTGAGCATGGGGGTGGTTATCTAGGGGGTGGATGTGATTGGGTTGGGATTTTATCCATCACTCGGTTAAGTCAGCAAGGGGGGCTGCATACATTTGGCTGGAGCAGCTGAACCAGACAGAGAGAAGCAAGAAAGCGCAACGAGAGGCAAGAGGTGTGCCCAAAGGGAAAGCTATTTCGTGTCACTCAGCCCTTGTATTAAACCTCCTTGTGGTGATTTCCCTGTGCTTGTGAGACAGCCCCCACTTCAGTGCTGCACAAAGGACCATGTCTCCTCTTCTTTATTGGAAGCTTCCTCAGTTTCCGCTTGGTCCAAATAAAACTTGTATTCATATGGCATTAAGCTGACAAAAAATGTCATGCCGGCAATACCTTTTTAAAACAATAAGTACAAGAGAGTTGCAATACTCTTAAAATAATCATTGCTTAAGCAAACATGGAAAGTTTTACGGCTTTCCACAAGTTTTGATGCTATAAATTTCCCTTCCAAGTTGAAGAAAGTATAAAATGTAACACATCTAATTAAAAATGAGTTTATAATACAAACCCAAATTGATACTATGGTGTAGGAAATACAGACGGAAGCCAGGTCTGGTTCTGTTCATATGATTAAATCAAATCAGAAAACACGGTTGTGATCCAGGGTAGAAATCCCTGACATTAAGTAAGAAGCTCTGCCACTAAGCCTAATATATTTTCTACCTGGCTAAGCCAATAGAAACCACTATACAGTATCTCACCTACACTCATATGGTCCTACTGTTATACACCACAGTTAATCAGTGTTAACTGGAGTTCGTGCTTTTAGGTTTTAACTGATAAACCCCAATACAAAGTTGTGCACTGAAAGTATGATTGTCAGTATGCATTCATTATGCAGTTATTTTGATTTGAGCAGTTGTCAGGATACCTCAACTCATCATAACTCCACAGGAGTAGATTTGGGACAGATATCCACAGTCATACATATAGGAGGCTGTGTGGTCCAGTGGTTAAAGAAAAGGGCTTGTAACCAGGAGGTCCCCGGTTCAAATCCCACCTCAGCCACTGACTCATTGTGCGACCCTGAGCAAGTCACTTAACCTCCTTGTGCTCCGTCTTTCGGGTGAGACGTAATTGTAAGTGACTCTGCAGTTGATGCATAGTTCACACACCCTAGTCTCTGTAAGTCGCCTTGGATAAAGGTGTCTGCTAAATAAACAAATACATACTTGAGCAGGGGCATTGCTTCAAATATAATATAAAGCAGTTTTCAAGTAAAACAAACAAAACAAAGAAAAAAAGGAATTCCCCTAACTTCAACTACCACTACACTTGATTGCGTCTCAGGACTTGTGTAACACGTAACTGCATTCCATAAAATTAATACATACATTCTGGCAAGTAATAGAACATGCATATATTACTATTTTACTGCAAATTCAGATTCAAATTTAGACAAAATAATTAATTAACTAGATTTTTAATTGTGCACACCTGTCACTGCTGTTGACTCTAATGTGCTTGGGGTTTGGGTTTTCTGAAGACAGCTCCACTGGCAGAGTGGAATAGACACCACCAGTATAGATGCTACAATATGCCTAAGCACTTCTTAAACCAGTTTGGGAGGCTTGAACAGAATGCAGATTTAAAAGTTATGTAACAAAAAGTCAATTTTCTCCTAATATCACCACAACTGCACAGAAGAAACATAAGCTTTTTTAAATCTCTCCGGGTGGTTAGTGAGTTTTATTAATGCACATTAGGAATGGGATATTTCTAGCTGTTTTAAAGTGAAGTATTAGTAATAAATAAATAACAAAAAAGTCTTTTCAACAGAATGTTACCGGCAATGGCATTTTCCATTAGTCAACAAACCACCCACTGGAAACTGCAAGCAGGGAAAGTGTGTCTCATTGAAGTTAGCACTATACAATGAATAAAAATGTATTATTAAAAATAAAAAAGACCGCAGTCACCAGTTTCCAACTGTCCATTGAATTTAAAATACATATTGATGGCCAACTTTTTATCTGAAAACTTTTAAACACTAGCAAGAAACAACTTGGGTTTAGGCTGGGGCAATTAAATTAATGTTTTGAGTTTTTTTAACAAATACTTAGAAAATGTCATTACTTGGTCAGAATCTGATCTTGTGAGTCAGTCACAGACATCAACTGTGCCGCAGAGACCAAAACAATAGGCACATCCCAGCTCAAGTCCAATTTGCTAAGGACATGATTCTGCTGCCCAGGAACTGCTGCTCTACTCAACACCACAGAACAGTAAATTGGTCATGAAAATGAATGAGTAAATTTTAATCCAATTTCCCAAGCAAGTGTTGTTTTGCTGAGAATGAGAAGGTGTTTCTATTCTTCACCACTGAAAGCTCACTGAACCACCTGCATTAACCCTGGCGTCAAGAGCCACATTATAACAAATCATTTTATTCAGCAAAGGTTCCTTTATAAACATACCAGGACACCTGCTGCGTCTAGGTGCTGTAAAACTACCAGACACGCGATCGCAGACACATTCAAGAAACCTCCCTATACCCTTTATTTCTCATTTCTCAGGAAAGATATCAGGCTTTCTGAAAGCCTGAAGGTGCAGTTACCAAAACTGTAGTGTGTAAAACAGTATCAAACAACTTGAAGTTTACCAAGTCAACCCTAGCCAATGCTTCAAGTACAGAAAACAGGACCACAGGACACAGTTTGAAATGAAGTGGAGACAGACTTAGGACAGAGGTGAAGAGAATGGATTACCTAATTACGTTATTGATGCATATCATTGGGATTTATAAAGAGCCGACTTGACAAAGTTTGAAAACCAACCATCTACTTGGAACCGGGTGAGCACTGCTGGGCCAAATGGCCTCCTCTCATTTGTACATTTTCTTATGTTCTTATCTTAACCTTTTTTTCATTTTTTCTAATATTTCTTCCAATAGTAACGATTTTATTGAAACGCTGACATGGTGTAAAACATAGCACTGAACCCCCACTCCTTACCACTGCCTCTTTAAGTTAACTGCTACTCTGTATACTGCTAAGCACCAGTGGTTTTCACTGTAGAAAAAAATTAAACTGAAAGAATTATAAATCAGTTCCAGCTCCCATTACTCCATCACAGACACTAAAGACATGTTTGCTTGAGGGGAACTAAATAAGTAACTACAGTATACAAGTAATTCAGTTCTAACTGTTTTTGCAGTGATTATTCTTGTGAATTGTGTGTGTATAAAATAACTAAATTAGACATTATTTAGTGACAGGGTGGCATTACACTTTTAATTGTAATCCGTGTTGTCCATGTCACAGATTTTTTTAAATATTCTCCAATGTAAGTAAATCAACGAGGGAATAACTTTATTTTCAAATTTTACTTGGGAACATTCGCCAGGAGAAAGATAATTTTTCTTCTGAGCATCGCAGTGTATCCAGTTAATGCTCCCTCCTGCAACAGTGCTGCTGCTCTGATTGAAACGAGGGGGTACAGAAAACCAGCATTGTTGCAGGAGGGAGCGTGATCTTGATACACTGCGATCCTTGGACGCTAGCCAATGCTCCTGAGTACATTTTGAGAAATGCAAGACTCATGATGGTGATGAAGGATTTCAAAAGAGTCAGCAATATGTTTAAAAATACAATGCTGCGACATGGATAGCACTGATAAAGTAATGAGTTTCTTGTAAACTTTGCAGGGTTTAACTAAAGTTAAACAAGGCAAATCTACAGCAACGGATTGAGAAACATTGCCACCAATTTCACTTCAAACTTTCACAAACCTACTGCATAGCTTCTGTTGCGGTGAAAAGCAATCTAAAATCTGTTTGCTCATTTGGGAGCTTCCAGAAGTCACCAGGAAGGTTGCTAAAGATTACAGGTGTGGAAATAAAGGCTGTATTTGATCCCTGATCACCTTTCATGTTTATTTAGTACAGTATAGTAGCCTGTATAGTAGGTACATTAACTGCATATAGTTACACAGTAGTTACCATGTGCTGGCATTTATTAAATGCAATGTAATATACATATCTTTAAACATGTTAATAATCATGCTATTAACAGTTATAGATTATGGTTAGAAATACTAACACTGAATAGCCTTTACAGTACTAATTATTCCAGAAAGAGTGACGTTAAAAACGTATTAGAGAGAATATAAGAAGTACTTTAGGAAGAATATACAGTGTTGACTAAAAATAGGATAATATAAAGTATGTACCTTGTGTCTATATTATAAGAATGTTATAATATATATTTTTTGTAAAATATATATATATATATATATATATATATATATATATATATATATATATATATATATATATATATATATATATATATATATAGCCAGTTATAATGTTCCCTAAACTAAAGTGTTACAGTTCCGCTTTCAAAGATTTGATGTGTTTTTACAACACTTGGAAAACAGAGGAGATGCATATTTATCAAAATTACTTTTTATTCATTGTCTTTTATAGTCTACATTTTTATTGTTTTTACTGGTTTTTGTTGTTTTATTGTACTGTTTGTATTTATTTGTACAAAATGTATTTATTTGTATTATATTTACTCCTATCTGCCTTTTTATTGTAATCTTTGATGTTCTGCATATATTAAGGGGCTTTGCGGCAACTTGTTGCGAAAGGCGCTATACTAAATATAGTTTTGAGTGATTGATTGATCGATTGATTGATTGATTGATTGGTTGATCTACCCAACACCCACTAGTCTTTTAGCAGTCACGTTTCCGTAACATCTCAATAGCAGCCATTAGAATAACACCTGTACAGTGAAGCATGGGTGATTAATCGAGGCTGCACTGAAATGCATTCTGTCAATTATCTAAAAATTACAATCCCCTAATGCAAGCACTGTGGAGCATCTTCATAAAAATCCTCAGAAACTTTGGAAAATGGATAAGTGCTGTTAGTGAACATCCAGCAATAAATAGTTACATTTTCCTTTATCCTAAGACCTCAGTATCACCTATTTTTTCAGACCATGTGACCAACATCAGTCTATAACAGTTTAAAATCAAACTAGATTGGGGCTCCCGAGTGGCGCATCCAGTAAAAGGCGCTCCACGTGGAGTGCAGGACGCGCTCTATAGTCTGGACGTAGCGAGTTCGAGTCCAGGCTAATCCTTTGCTGACTGAGGACGGGAGCTTCCAGGGGGCGGCGCCCGGGGGGAGGGAGGGTTAGGTCGGTCAGGGTGTCCTCGGCTCACCGCGCACCAGCGACCCCTGTAGTCTGGCCGGGCGCCTGTGGGCTTGCCTGTAAGCTGCTCGAGAGCTGCGTTGTCCTCCGATGCTGTAGCTCTTGGGTGGCTGCATGGTGAGTCCGCAGTGTGAAAAAAGCAGTCGGCTGATGGCACACGCTTCGGAGGACAGCGTGTGTTCGTCTTCCCCCCTCCCGAGTCAGCACAGGGGTGGTAGCGGTGAGCTGAGCATAATAATAAAACAATTGGCCATTCCAAATTGGGAGAAAATAATAAAAAATAATTGGCAACGACTAAAAAATTAAAAAAACAAAAAACAAACTAGACCTTAGTTATAAAAAATAAAGAAAAAATTGAAAAGTTATTGCTTTTGAATAAATCACTCCTACCCCAAAATAAACACGATTCACAGAATATGTAGTATCATCTAAAATACAATGTCTTTGACAAACGACTAGAAGTCTTGCTCAACGTCTTCAATTATTTACAGAATACAAAGCATCACATTGCTGTACAAAGGTAAAAATGAGGGACCTGCCTACATATTTTATCTTCCATATAACATACTGTAGCGACCGGACAACTGGGAGCGCAGAAGATCCCCTGCTGTGGGTGTTATGTGTTGTACGTGTTGTGTGTATTGTTAAGCTGGTATGCATGCGAGTGTGTATGCTAGCCGGGAGTGAATGGGGTTAGTTAGATTGCACGGCTGCGGAGGACTGCATCTGTGCGCGTGTCTGTGGTGCGCGTGAGTGCTGTATGTTAGGTTTTAAAAAGTGCGTGTGACAGTTACAGTTCTGTTTGGTGGTGAATAAATAAAAGAAGACTAAACGACACTCACCTTGTCAGCGACTTTATTGCTGGCGCTGTAAAGAAAAGGGATGGCGCTACAATACATTCAATTAAAAATGTATTCTAGAGAATATAAGAATTATTTTAGGAAGAATATATGGTGTTGACTAAAAAAATGAAAATATAAAGTATGTACCTTTTATTGAATCCAAGTGTCTGTTGATCTAAGTGGTGTTTTATTAACTACATTTATTTAACTAGCATTATTTACAACATTTACAACTACATTTTATTAACTAGCATTATTGAAAATGCTGCTGTCACTAACAACAGGGCCTGGTGATCCAGGCTCTCAGGCCAAGCTTGAGTGCTCCTCATGCATTATTTGTTTAAGTTAACATAGGCAAATCAATACAGTAATTTCTCATCATACCGACATATTTCTATCCAAATGGTGTTTGATTCTGCTTTGCTGTGACCATATGGTTGTTAAGCCTCAGGAAGAATATGCTTGGAATAGTACATATCCTCAAAACGTACAGCATACTGGTTCTGTGCATTTCATTTTTCAAACCTTCCGCATCTCATGAGACTTGGCTATGACACAGGAGCAGCTGCCGACTATCTGATATTGCAGGCCTAGCCCCTGGGTGACATTCAGACTAGTTTTTAAGGGAAGACCGAATGAACTGCAGGGTGAGAGCAGATAGAGGGACATATAAGATATTTCCTCAGCTACATGCTCCATGTTTAGCCTTTTATATAAATTAATGTTTCAGTCAAATTCAAATGTGCTGCAATTTAGGACTCTGTTATTTGAATCAAATAGTATTTCCCACTTTCAAGCAAATCCATCATCTTTTTTTTTTCACTAGTGCTTATTTCGGAGTGCAAGATTTCAGACAAGGGGGATTCAGAACCACAGCACTATTTCACGTTTTTGTATTACCTGCCTGTTTATGTGTTGATTTGTGAGTTTTCAGTAGAGGGATTATTGCTGTCAAACTGGTGCAGCCACCAACAATGCCTTCAAAGCTACTGTAATACAGAGACTTGTGTAAAACTGAGGATTAGAACGCTGCCATTTCAACCCGTGCACTAGAACAGCTTTTATTCAG
>CM060248.1:4576105-4802224 GCA_030684275.1 Acipenser oxyrinchus oxyrinchus
CACTGCATGAAAAATTAGGTTTACTAAGTTTAGGAAAATTGTAAACCTTATCAAACTTTAAGGTTTACAAACTATTACAAAGGTATTGTAAACTGTTTAGCAAACATAATTTTTACAAACCGTTTACAATTATGATAACACATAACACCTTGATTTTACATAGTTTACACATAATATGTAAACTATACAAAAATCCTACACTTTGTTTACAGATATTTGCATAAGGTCATGTAAACCTATAGTGAAAATTACATTTACATGGTTTACACACAATCATTTTGAAGGATAACTACATTTTACTTTGTTCATGAAACAAGTAAACCTAATTAAAAAAGTTGGATTTACAAGTGGTTTAAAAGGTAGCATAACTGCCACAAACCTGAGGACAGTGCCATGTCTTACTACATTCCGTTGTCTACAGAAGACCCACTTTGGACTGGTCCTACCTTTAACTCCTTCCCTTCCATTACCTTACCTAGAGTTTCCTGTAGTGAGCAAATGTGTTGTGAAATAAGGATTGCTACTGTGTGTCATATTAAACAAAACTTTGACTCGCCCACTAACACAGCATCGAACTACAAACCTTTACTGGTCTAGTCATCTGACAAAAAATAAATAAACCTGCCATTGAGAACAGGTTTGTAGTTTGCTATTAGAGGCTGGGTCAAAGTTTTGTTTTAAGACATGCTTGTATAACATATGTATAACCTAGAGTACTGATTAAATAATCTTGTAAATCAGCAAAATTATTTAATAAGAATATTAATTTCCAAATAAGAGAAAAAAAACTACCACTATAAAAATAGCCTAGATTACTAAACTATTTGCTTATTCTGCAAATATACAGTATATATGAATCTTAAAATTGGAACGATTTTCCTTACATCAAGACTTTATATATTAATAAAATCATTAGGGTTTGTTTCCTATAATTCAATACTACTTGGGGTTGGGGAAAGGGGGAATGAATGAACAACAGTGATTTGAAAAAGTAATGTTTATTTATAATATAAATGTCAACTTAATTGTGATTTAAATCAAGTGATTCAAGTTAATAAAAACATTTGTTTTATTATTCTCAAGTTAATGTGAATTTAAAACATCCGATACAAAGGAAAAAAAGGCAAAGAAACAAATCACTTGCATAGTGCGACTGACCGCTCAAAGGCGTGCGTCCACACATGCTCCTGATTCACAGAAAAGAAACAAATCACTTGCATAGTGCGACTGACCGCTCAAAGGCGTGCGTCCACACATGCTCCTGATTCACAGAAAAGAAACAAATCACTTGCATAGTGCGACTGACCGCTCAAAGGCGTGCGTCCACACATAACATATGTATAACCTAGAGTACTGATTAAATAATCTTGTAAATCAGCAAAATTATTTAATAAGAATATTAATTTCCAAATAAGAGAAAAAACTACCACTATAAAAATAGCCTAGATTACTAAACTATTTGCTTATTCTGCAAATATACAGTATATATGAATCTTAAAATTGGAACGATTTTCCTTACATCAAGACTTTATATATTAATAAAATCATTAGGGTTTGTTTCCTATAATTCAATACTACTTGGGGTTGGGGAAAGGGGGAATGAATGAACAACAGTGATTTGAAAAAGTAATGTTTATTTATAATATAAATGTCAACTTAATTGTGATTTAAATCAAGTGATTCAAGTTAATAAAAACATTTGTTTTATTATTCTCAAGTTAATGTGAATTTAAAACATCCGATACAAAGGAAAAAAAGGCAAAGAAACAAATCACTTGCATAGTGCGACTGACCGCTCAAAGACGTGCGTCCACACATGCTCCTGATTCACAGAAAAGAAACAAATCACTTGCATAGTGCGACTGACCGCTCAAAGACGTGCGTCCACACATGCTCCTGATTCACAGAAAAGAAACAAATCACTTGCATAGTGCGACTGACCGCTCAAAGACGTGCGTCCACACATGCTCCTGATTCACAGAAAAGAAACAAATCACTTGCATAGTGCGACTGACCGCTCAAAGACGTGCGTCCACACATGCTCCTGATTCACAGAAAAGAAACAAATCACTTGCATAGTGCGACTGACCGCTCAAAGACGTGCGTCCACACATGCTCCTGATTCACAGAAAAGAAGATCTGTATCGTGTTTACAAGTCACATAACCCTAACAAAATATCTATAGCCTCAAAACAGTGCCACAACATAGCAGTTTAAGTAAAAACAGTAACCTAATCAAAATACAGTTATTGGAGGAAAACACAGTACAACCAAACAAAAGCAACACAACAAAGACTCACTTTTTTACTACACCCCCCTCCAACCGCCATCTTCTCTTTAAACTCCAGCAAAATGATCCCTCGGAACAGTAATCAGTGCTTGCCTTGTCAAGTGTTGTCTTTTCAACGTTTCTGTCTTTCTTACAATTTTACATTTAATCCTTTGCACAGGAATGAAACTTGCACTGTTTTCTTGTCTATAAATGTTTGGATAAAATACAGACACTGGGAAACCGTAGTAGTCTTTAAACACAGGCTCCATTTCTAGGTACCACTGAACTTCGCGCAAGAATGTGCTTTTTAATTGTTCCATCATGGAAAAGAAGATTGTGCTCAATGAAAAATAAGATCTGCCCAGCTGCAAGCTCCTGATGGTGACCAGGAGTGGAGTAAATTACACCATTCACATCTGTCCAGTAGGCCATTATAAATGAAGATGAATTTGTTTTTGATCCTTTACTTCCTAAAAGAAGACCTCCATTTCTGAGCTGTTTAACCTTAAAACATGATGCCACAACAGTGAAAGTATTTGCTGCATAGATTGCTTGGTACATAGATTCAAGCTTTTGGACTTCAAGTGGTGGTAAATCCCAAATAGTTTTTTCATATAGGATATTAAATTTGTTACTGACATGTTAACCTCACGAATGCAAGTCAAGCGTGATGAAATCCTGCACACATCCAGTAAGTCAGATACCATCATATCCTGCAGTGAGCCTCGAGACGGTGGGTCTTGCATCATATTTAGGTGATTTGCTAAAGTCTCTTCTCCTTGTGCCACTTCTAGTACTTGACCAAAAATAATCCATCTCTTAAAAATCGTCTCATGAACTGAAGCTCTACTGACCTTTGGTTTGACGGTTCATTTCCTAAAATACCATTGTATCTCTCAAAACTGAAGAGCCAAAAAGCATACACAGGCCCGTAGCCTATTATACATTCTTTAATGTGACCATGCAAGTGCATGTTAGGAGTAACGTAGTCAGATCCATACTTTTCTTCAAACATCTTGCAGAATGTAATAAGCTCCAGGTCAGCCTCAACAAGCATTTCATGTGTCATTACATATGAACATAACAAATAGCATGCTTTCACAAAGTGTTTCCAAACCTCCAGGTGTGGAGAAGGTAAAATGCCTGTTAAGCAAGGAATGGAAAAATAAAGTGTCCAGTTTTTCCATTGATCGGCAGTAAAGCTTGCGAATCGATTGAATTTTATTGGGTATTCTTCCTAAATCACTGGGCACTTCAAAGTCATCAATTTTCTCTTGAATACTTTTCATATCTTTATCTGTAAGAATACCTTGTTCCTTCCAAATTTCAATTACATGTTTTGCAGTACCTAGAAACAGGTTATGCATTGGGTCTATAACATGCATCTGAACTATATCAAAATACGGCAGTTCCAGTAGTACAGAGTAACGCACCCCATATTCACGTTCAAGAAGTTTTACATCCTGCTTTGTCTTTTTATCCAGAATTTGCGCACACCATTCCAAATGTCTTTCATGAGTTCTTTGCGGCCATGCATCTCTTGCAAATCCACTGTAGTCCTTCTGTCCAACCTGACCAGGGAAAAGCTTCCAACATTTAGAACAGCCACGATTAGCAGCATGTCCTAAAAAACCACAAACCTTACGACAGGCTGGAATGTCACAAGTAACAGCAAGCAGAGCAAGACAAAAGGTTGCAGTTCTGCCTTGTTTCACTGACTGCAGACTAAATCCATGTAGCCAGGCTTCTTTTAATTCTTCCACAAGATAAGACAGAAATGTGTTGGTTTTTGGCTCACTGCCCATATGTGGTATAATGCCTGCTAGAATTACATTTTTCCTTTTATAACGTTCTGGTTTTGGCAAGTTCAAGATTGTCAAATAAACAGCTCCCACAGAATACTGAACATGTTTGAATGGCCGAAACCAATCCACATTTAACATCAAGCCATAACACCGTTCCTGGGTAAAAAAATTGTACTTTTTTCCATTGAATTCCTTCCATACTTTACCATCCATAACATCTTCTTGTTTTCCTTCTGGGATGTTTCTGTCTCTCCATTTTTCACATAGGTCTTCAAATCCAGGACGGTTAACCATTTCTCTCAATGATTCTTTTATGGATCTACAACAAAACCACTTAAAGGGATAGAATCTTCTAGTTCCTGAAGGCAAGGTCACTTCTTTTAGCAAGGGTTGAGCACACAAATTCCGTTGGAGTTGATGTCTCTGCCATGGATATTTTACTGAATGAACATTTTTTGTCTCTGTTAGTCCTTCAATAATTTGCAAACAATCCTTAATGTTATACATTGTGTAACATTTCCTACATACAACAAGCTTTCTAAAGGGGTCTTTGGAATGTCCAAACAGTTTGTATATGCCATAGACACCTGAAGGGAAGACTGCAAGTATCAATCAAGGATATTTCCTGGTTCAGCAAACACAGACAACATCTCTCTAAAAATGTCATCCAGGTATTTATTGCCAGATCAGAAATAAAAAATCGGGCTTGCCACACCATTAAAAAACGCAGAACCATCTAGTAAACTTTTGCACTTTATCTTGAACTGTAGTTGGCCTTGAGGATAGTTGTTCTGCTACCTCATCTAAATCCTGAGCAATTCCTTCTTCCATATTTTCAGCCATTTCTCTTTCTTCAGTTGCTTCCCATTGTTCTTCATGTTCACTATCAGACAGGTTTTCAGAATTTAATTCTACTGCAGGAAAGAATGAAAAAAGGTCTTCATCAGACACATTACTGGGGACATCTAGCTTTCCGCTCGTTTTGTAACTCTCTTTCATATGGGCATAGCTGCTTCTCCAATCACTCTCTACATCATCTGCTTCTGGACATGGAATTTCAAAGGATGCAATAGGAACAGAACTCTCTTCAGACCATGTACTGGTTTCACCTTCTTGAAGCCTTCTCGGTGCTTGAAAGCTTTCAGTAGTAGTTTCTGTTTTGCAGCGATGTTTGTGGTATTGCTCATAATGGTGAGCACCATAGCTTACTTTACAGATTTCACAAATCACTCTTCTTTCATCTGGTACCGCTTCTCTTCTTGCCCCAGAAACCCTGATAGACAAAAAAGGAAGATGTTAAATTGGTTAAAACTGTCAGCCCTGCCTCTTTTAAGACAATTGCAACACGGAAGGTATAATGCTACAGTAGTCAAATGTCCCTTTAAAATTGTTTGCTGCAGTATAACATTTAAAAAAAAGGTAACTGAACCAAAAATGTTTTAGAAAACATTAACAAACTGTAGAAAAACTACCTGATAATTCATGAGAAGTGACTTGCTCCTTGTTGTTATGCTTTTGATTATGAACAGACATACCGAGTGATTTTAAATTAATAAGAGCAGAGATTGTGAAAATAACAATCAGTAGGCTTCATATTGGTGGTACTTGGTGTGGCAAACAAACCATTAAGTAATGTCCAAAGCAACTCTTATGTGCGCAGATCAAAAGAGCCAAACATACATAGTAAACACATACACAGTAATGTTATATGTAAATATTGTGAAATGCATTTTGAATAATTCAAAGAGTATGCTCAATTAACAATAGGCTTCACCTTCCACAAGGCATTTTATCTGGCAAAAATTACTTGTTGGATCAAATTATTAAAAGTTTAATAGCACTGCAGAAGTAGATCAATGGTTCTCAAACCCACCCTTGCTACCCACCATGTCTGCTGGTTTTCATTCCAACTGTGCTCTGAATTACTTCATCAAACCCTTCATTTTACTAATAAAGTTATTAATTAGACATTTCTTTGGTTTCAGCTTTTAAACACTTATTAATAATTCAGTTAAGGGTTCAATTTTGCAATTGAGCGCTCTGTTGGAATGAAAACAGATACAGGGGTCGCCAGAACCAGGATTGAAACCGACTGGAATATAGAAATTGCACACCTATTTCAAGACACACCCACAAACTCCTCCATGAATTTATCAGAAGGTAATTAAGCACTTAAGTTTACATTTATGCTTGTCTCAGTATATCATTCTCTATTAGGGCCCTAATTAGTTTGAAAATAGGGCCCAGAGAGTTTGGAAAAAAGTATTTGTACTAGCTTTGCCTCACTACCTAGTACACTTGTATGCTATTATACTTCTTATTGTACTTGCAAATATGTGTTTAATTGTAACTGTCTTAGTACAAGTTGTCTTTACCCATTTTCATTCCTGACACTAACAGTTTGAACATGTGATATTATTTTATTAGCACAGTCCATACCCAGAATACTTTGTCAGCAGAAATGATATAAAGTGGGGTTACTTCATTTCACAAACAATATTCCTTCTGAGCTTAAACCCTGTAGCCCATGTTTTTAAAACATCAATTTGTACATATTGTATAAGACGTGTTATTTTATTACACGTAAACAAACTGTGAATAACACTTAATTGTGTATAATGATGTGATTAGTGTGATCACTTATAAATATTTTGCAAGTAGGTGCTAACATCTCATTCTCATTTTTACTCAATAAGAGTTTATTCTTCAGGTCGTGGTGACAGGTTTGCTTTAAGATACAGGAGGCTGTGTGGTCCAGTGGTTAAAGAAAAGGGCTTGTAACCAGGAGGTCTCCGGTTCAAACCCCACCTCAGCCACTGACTCATTGTGTGACCCTGAGCAAGTCACTTAACCTCCTTGTGCTCCGTCTTTCGGGTGAGACGTAGTTGTAAGTGACTCTGCAGCTGATGCATAGTTCACACACCCTAGTCTCTGTAAGTCGCCTTGGATAAAGGCGTCTGCTAAATAAATAATAAATAAACAAATAATAACATGAATACAGGTGGACAGTGACAGAGCTCTGTATATCAACAACATGTAATAGTTCAGTAAAATACAACATTAATAACTTACCCTCTACGATAATGTTTTTCATCTTGATGTATTCTGTGCTTTGAAGACTATAAAAGAAAAATAAGATAACATTAGAGGGTGAACCAATTTAATTAAAAATAATTTAAAACTTATAAATTACATATCATTCTACCATTACGCCAAGACCTAACTGTTGTTTGAGCCTGCTCAATAAAATCTGGACAAAAAATGTGTTAACTTACTCCCAGAATCCACAAACGCAACAATATAGACGTATTGTTATTTAAGTATTAAAATAAGTCTTGAAATAATCCATAGGTCGTTTAATATATATACATGGACTCACATAGGCTAAGTGTTAGGCCCATACATTAGCTCAAAATAAAATAAAAAAAAATAATGCTCTCATTGTAGAAACAAAAGCGATGTTGTTTTCTGACTGGATCAGAGCCTGAGTGCTCGTGTTCACAGCCAAACAGTGTTTGAAGCAGACGGGATCGTAAACTATATCTGCGATGTCAAAAAAGTAGTTTTGGACGCGCCACCTTTATTTTGGTTTACATCGATGAACAACATGTTAATATAAACAAACGTATTTACTTGTTGAGCTAGACATATATTTAGAAAACAATAATAATGCAAAATACATTGAAAGATTTTGTTTGTTTTACCTGAAAAACACGCCGATGTCCCTGTTATTGGCCTTCGTTCGTCTACAATCGGAGTTGCTTTCTGATCCTTTCTTTCTGGACTGGGTTCCGCCGACAATGTAGACATTCACCTCCAGCAGTTTGATTGGTTTCTGCACTGCGCCAGTAACCATCAATCATCTGCCTCATCCGCGGAAATGAGGACCTGATGATGACACTGTTTCCTGTGACCGCCAAATTATACTTCTTCGCGCTCAACAGTACGAAAAGATTTATTTACTGCACCAGTGATCACCATCATCCTGAAGCCACTGTAATGAAGCCGAGAAGCAAGGCAGCTACTAAAAATAAAAGGTATATTAAATACAAGTTTTTGTTATCATTCTGATATTTTTATGCATGTTTAAAGTTTCTGGGATACCGTTTTTATGTATATGTATTTTGTATTAAAACCTCCCGCTTACATTACCGAGTCGGATTGCTCGGTATGTAAAAATGCCCCACTGTATAAAATGGTTCATATCCTAAATCGCTTTGGATAAAAGCGTCAGCCAAATAAATTAATAAAATGTGGTTTAAATATCCCACTTTCTTGACACTTCTAGAGGTGACGAACCCTTCCTATTACGATGGATTACAAAACAAATAATAATTATTTACCTACATTGTTATTTATGTTCGTTAAATGTATTTCTTTTAAATACTCTTGACATAGGCTTGGTACTTTTCAACTATTATTTCTGTTCCCTCTACCTCCCTTTAAAACTGTAACTAGCATTGTTAATCCATGTCAGTTTCTTAATTAAATGAAGGCTATCTGGTGATGTCGAAACAATTTTTCCGTTTTTTTCCTAGCTATACAAAGGTAATTGATCGCTTTACTCTCATGGTGAAAAGGACGCAGTCACTGCAATGCACTCTGCACTGAATCACGTATTTTGAGAAAAACATAAACGCTTATTTTGTAAAACACGTTCTGTCTGGAGACAAACCTCTTTTTAAACTTAGCAAATAACAACAAAAATGCAGAAATAGAAGAAAAAATGTTGTAATGAATGATGCGTTTCGATTAAAATAGTACATTTTACATTGCAATCAGGTCATACAAATTCGTACTTCTTATTTGTTTTATAACGTTTTGCATATGGTATCCTGGGTCTGCTGACAAATATTGTAAAGAAACACATTAAAAAATTTTTTTTTAAAATGAAATATATATATATATATATATATATATATATATATATATATATATATATATATATATATATATATATATATATGCTACAATAACTAATATATAATATTTAAAGTACGAATTACATAAATATACATACAAGGGGCAAGATGACACTGTTGCTCACCCTTTTATTCTCTCTCTTTGAAAATGCTGATCTTCCATCTGGTAAGCGTTTCTTTAATTTGGGGGTCGCAGTGAATACTGTGGAAAAACTGGGGTCCATCTTTGTGGGTCAAAGAAACAGCAGCTGACGCCAGTAAGGTGACACCTAAGCAGGCATACCCGCAGACAAGCCCTCACTGGTATCGAAATCAGACTCGCTCAGCCCACTGTGTTTTGTCCAGAGGCTCACACAGTACTTATCAATTCTGTTTTAGTTAGTAGTTTGGTGTAAAGTTAGGTAGAGGCGTTATTTAAATGTATTTAAATTTATAACACATTTGCCACTATATGTGCTACTTAAAAAGGTTCTACTTTTTCACGCCCCAAAATAATTCTCAGATCTGTGTTATGCCATAGCAAACGGATTCTTGCATTCCCTTCCGATGAGGAATTTCCCCTGAAGAGCCTGCCCATGAAGTTTCTAACACTTCAACACAATTATTGTTACTTTCAAGGTAATTGTGACAATTAATTTTGAATTTTAATGAAAGTTCACTTTAATAATTGTGGAAGCATTGAGTTGATTTTTTTTATTAATTATTCATCAAATATTACAGTGAAGATGAGTGTGAAGTTCAGGTTCAATTACCTGGTACCTCAACACCACAGGAACCATCGTTGCTCAGTGTGGATACAGCCAGTGACTTGGATGGTTATGGGTAGGTATTGGGAAATTTGTGATTGCACAGTAGTGTAGCATGTAGTTTATTCTCGATTTAAACTTGTTTTAGTTAAAATACATACCTGTATTCTGTTCCCTATACCCCTCCCTCTGAAACATCTACATTTTTATTTCATTGTGTATTTTCCAAATTCTTATCTACCTATAAGTGAGTAGTACTTTGCTACCTCTTCTGGACTTTTGTAAGCATATTGTGCTCTCCCAGAATTCTTTTAACACCTTTTTAAAAGTATGGACTTGGGGGGATTTTGCATTCCTCATTCTATTCCAGCCATGTGAGAATTTCCTCATCAATGTCTTTATAGTTTTTAAGACAAAGCCAGTTGTCTGTTGTTGGCTACCAAGACGTTTAATTCAGGGGTCTGATTGAAGAAGAATAAGCAATAATATTCGCACCGCTTTTTTTTCCTTTCCTTTTAAAATTAAATGTTGTCTTTTGCAAATAGGTCTCCCAACGACACTGAGGATCCACACCCTGCACTGAATCACTCTGTTGTTTCCAGCCACTGCAACAGCCTAACGGGTATGAAACTTTGTAATTTATATACTGTACATTATTTAACAAGTTTACAAGTGGCAACCATGAAGTTTCCCTTTTCTGATTACATGAAATAGTGTCCTCACCAAACAGATAATTATTCCCTCCTCTTGAAACATGCCATTTCATTTTTTCTCTATATATATATATATATATATATATATATATATATATATATATATATATATATATATATATATATATTATGCACACATTAGCCTCCAGAATTATTCACACCCTTGATATATTCAGTACGTTTACATGCACACTAATATTCTGTTATTCGAATACTCGAGTATTCGAAATATGTAATCTGTCATATAAACACCTTATTCGAATGTGATCAGCAGTATTCGAATATGAGTATTCCAAATAAGATAAGTGGAATATTAAACTATCCCATGGATTATTACTGGAATAGCAGGTCATGTAAACACTTTATTCAGAATACTTGGGTTTGCCTACATTTATGCATGCCTGTGATTTTTGCAAAGAATCTTGGGTTGATGCTTTGTACGGAAGGAAAGATGGGTAGCATTTGGGGAATGTGATGCACTCTCTCAAAACGTGCTTCTATTTTACAACATTTTTCCACAACTGGCACCTTGATCAGCTGCTTTATTAGGGAATTTACCATCCCCTTGCAGAACATGTACACAGACTTATACACGGCATAGTAATATATATGTGTGTGTGTGTATATATATATATATATATATTTATTTTAAAAGTGCTTTTGACCAAGCAGTATTCAAGTGGTCTTGCCTGCCTTTTGTAAAGGAATATTATCTACTTTTGAAGAGCTTTGTGCATTTTGAAAATTTACGTTAAGGTTAAGCTATGTCTTTTGTATTCGTTGGTGGGTGGGGGGTTGGTTACTGTTATTTTGGGGAACATGTTTTTATTCTTGTCAATGTCAATTTCAGATCAGACACTCCCTCATCATCCACAACTGTCTCCATGAGGTAATATCTAATGCCTAATTCATTTGATATAAAGAAGCATTTCCATTTCAGTAGCACTTTTTTAGTGATCTATTAGTTATATTTTATCATCTTAAGTATAATTTTCCACAATAGGAAAAGAAAGCGTTCCCGTGAAAAAATACAACTCAGGAGGAGAAAGAGAAGACTGCCTGTTCCGTTGAATGGACAAGGTGTATCCGTTACTTGTCCAATCGACAAGTCTGACAATGCAACATTTGAATACAAAAGACTATCTGCCCACACTAAAAAAACAATGAGCACTCAAAAACGGATTACTTGTGCTTTTGAAGAGTTTAATCTAGCTTTAGGTGCTGGCATTATTCCTGTTTTATCAGAACACTATAAGTTTAGAAAACAAAAAAAAGTCATGTTAAATGATAGTGTAGTGTGTATTAACTGGGAACATTTGTAAAAAAGTCGACATGGTGGCACACTGGTAGCCCACTACATAATGTCAACAATTATTATCTTACTGTTAAATATTTTTGAAAGTGTATTTGTAGGACATGAAGGGCTAATTTTATGTATTTTCTTTAATGCAAATCATTCATCTGACCACAGAGTTAAAAAAAACATATACAGTACTGTGCAAAAGTTTTAGGCAGGTGTGAAAAAATGCTGTAAAGTAAGAATGCTTTCAAAAATAGACATGTTAATAGTTTATATTTATCAATTAACAAAATGCAAAGTGAGTGAACAGAAGAAAAATCTACTCAATATTTCAATATTTGGTCAATCAATATTTGGTGTGACCACCCTTTGCCTTTAAAACAGCATCAATTCTTCTAGGTACACTTGCACACAGTTTTTGAAGGAACTCGGCAGGTAGGTTGGCCCAAACATCTTGGAGAACTAACCACAGTTCTTCTGTGGATTTAGGCAGCCTCAGTTGCTTCTCTCTCTTCATGTAATCCCAGACAGATTCCAGGACTCCTTGTTCTTCTTTACGCTGAAGATAGTTCTTAATGACTTTCGCTGTATGTTTGGGGTCGTGGTCATGCTGCAGAATAAATTTGGGGCCAATCAGATGCCTCCCTGATGGTATTGCATGATGGATAAGTATCTGCCTGTACTTCTCAGCATTGAGGAGACCATTAATTCTGACCAAATCCCCAACTCCATTTGCAGAAATGCAGCCCCAAACTTGCAAGGAACCTCCACCATGCTTCACTGTTGCCTGCAGACACTCATTCGTAACGCTCTCCAGCCCTTCGCGAACAAACTGCCTTTTGCTACAGCCAAATATTTCAAATTTTGACTCATCAGTCCAGAGCACCTGCTGCCATTTTTCTGCACCCCAGTTCCTGTGTTTTCATGCATAGTTGAGTCGCTTGGCCTTGTTTCCACGCCGGAGGTATGGCTTTTGGCCGCAAGTCTTCCATGAAGGCCACTTCTGACCAGACTTCTCCGGACAGTAGATGGGTGTACCAGGGTCCCACTGTTTTCTGCCAATTCTGAGCTGATGGCACTGCTGGACATCTTCCGATTGCGAAGGGAAGTAAGCATGATGTGTCTTTCATCTGCTGCAGTAAGTTTCCTTGGCCGACCACTGCGTCTACGGTCCTCAACGTTGCCCGTTTCTTTGTGCTTCTTCAAAAGAGCTTGGACAGCACATCTGGAAACCCCTGTCTGCCTTGAAATTTCTGCCTGGGAGAGACCTTGCTGATGCAGTATAACTACCTTGTGTCTTGTTGCTGTGCTCAGTCTTGCCATGGTGTATGACTTTTGACAGTAAACTGTCTTCAGCAACCTCACCTTGTTAGCTGAGTTTGGCTGTTCCTCACCCAGTTTTATTCCTCCTACACAGCTGTTTCTGTTTCAGTTAATGATTGTGTTTCAACCTACATATTGAATTGATGATCATTAGCACCTGTTTGGTATAATTGTTTAATCATACACCTGACTATATGCCTACAAAATCCCTGACTTTGTGCAAGTGTACCTAGAAGAATTGATGCTGTTTTGAAGGTAAAGGGTAGTCACACCAAATATGGATTTGATTTAGATTTTTCTTCTGTTCACTCACTTTGCATTTAGTTAATTGATAAATATAATCTATTAACATGTCTATTTTTGAAAGCATTCTTACTTTACAGCATTTTTTCACACCTGCCTAAAACTTTTGCACAGTACTGTATATATACTGTATATATATATATATATATATATATATATATATATATATATATATATATATATATATATATATATTAAGTGTGTGTATATATGACTGTAAGTACGTTCCAACTTGTGTATATGTATATAAACACGCATTAATGCACTTGAATCTTGTCAATACAATCACCAACATATGTTTATAATAAAGTTTGTTTCTGCATTCTGTACTTTACAAGGTGTGTGTTTTATATTTTCTCACTTAAAATTATCTCTAATGGTGTAGGTTAACTAAAACAATTAACATGCAAAGTGCTTTTGTTTCACAATTTATGTTAACTTATAATTATTATCGTTATCCAAAAATATTGAATAGATCCTTTTTGTTTTGCATTTTTACCATATTGTTCTCTATTTCCTTAGTGATGATTTATGGAAGCAGACATGTGCTGATCTAGGGCTCGATTCTGGAAGTCCGAAGCTACAAAATCTATGATGGCTTATATATTAAAAAGCCAAAAAGAATTCATTGACACTCAGGTATTAGATTTCTGTTTTAAGTACACAATTAAGTGACATTAAAATACATTCATATTTGAAATAACTTTAACATTAAGAAATTAAAATAAAACTGACTATATGGGGGTTATCATTATTTCTGATATCAAATTGGTTTATGTTAAGACTACTGTATTTTACAGAAAGCAGTAGTACCGTTTTGATCGACCAGTCTTTAACAAAATGCTGTAAATCCAGAAATATTTGAGATTTTTATTACAAGAATTTGGCGTATAATAATACAATAAAAAATAAAAAAATCTCAAACATTTTTGCCGCAAGCATATTTTTTACGACTAGTAAATGCTTTTAAGGTAACAGCTCGCCCAAATTTCTGGAGCCAAATTAGTCTCCTGGTGTGATATTTCTGAATTGTCAGTATTGGAAGGTCACATATGCATACAATATTTTACTTGTATTAAAAACAGACTTTGAATGACAAAAATGCTTTTGTTTTACTTAGAAAAAACAATGGAACTTATTCAAAGTGAAATGACAAAGAAGAATAAAAGAAACTCAAAAGTGGCACTGAAAACATCTCCATTAACACAGGTATAATGTGTTATCATTTTTAGAGCAGGACAATAAATTGTAGCTTAAATATAGTTACTCAACAAATGTGTCTTGTACTTTACAGAACCTTGTGCGAAGAGGGTACAAGTATTTGACAAACTCGAATGGTCTGCCCCACTGGGATACAAGCGAAGAGTAAGTTTCCCCTTTTCCATTAGTTTGTAACACTGACATTTTGGTTTATTTAAAGATGAAAAACATACTGCATGGTGTAGTATTAGGCAGCAGCGTGGAGTAGTGATTAGGGCTCTGGAAACTCGACCAGAGGTCATGAGATCAGTCCCAGGTGGGGGACACTTGAGCAAGTAGCTACTTTATCTCCTAGATTGCTCTAGTATAAACCCAAATGTATAAATAGGTAATTGTATGTAAAAAAATAATTTAATTAAGAAATGTATTAATAATAATAATAATAATAATAATAATAATAATAATAATAATAATAATAATATTGAAGGTGCTATTTTTGGTAGAACAGCATTCTTTGGCATTCAGATTCACAAATAATTTTTATTTATTGATATATAATATAAAGTCAGGTTGTTACCCAAGGAGACTTCAACGATCAGACTGGTGAAAGCACTGGTGTGAGCACTCAAAAGTAACCTTTAGTAAATTTTATTAAAGCACACTTTTATTCCATAGTAATGATCAGATGCAAGATGTCCATTTGATAAAGCTGACATTTCCCTTGTATTCACGTCTCCATAGAGCATTCTGGGGGGGGTTCAACCATAAGTCTAAATAAAGCCCTATGGTTGAAATGGTTGAATTGTTCATTCAATTCATTAGCAATCTGAAACATATCTTTATATATGTATTATTCTTTAAATCCTACCAGCCTATGTTTGGTAAAATGTTTACTGCCCTCCCTCCCTCCCTCCCTCCCTTCCTTTATAGAACACAATCAGGAAACTCATTGGTGCTTGTATTCTTTTTATGTAGAGTCCTCAGTTCCAAAAATTCCACTCTAACAAAGAAAATGAAAGAATACGTGAAAGGGGGAATCCAGACGTCTCCAATGAAGAAATATGTGGTGAGTTAAAAGTGTAATTTGGCCATTTTCAAATAACTATGTAGACTGAGCAAAAAAACCAAATCCTTTATTTATTTATTTATTTATTTATTTATTTATTTATTTTATCAGTTCATATTATTATTTTTTTTTTAAATGCTCCAATGTTCAGCATACTTTACAGTTTTGTAAAATATTGGCACACTAAACTTTGATAATTTAATTATATAGATTTTGACAAATGAAACCCCAGAATCACAAAACCAACACTTGAAAAAACTGATGCACCTGCCAAATGTTGTTATGAAACGGGTATATCTGCAATTCTTTTCATTAGTCTATATAATGTACCATGTTTTATTTAAATATATTTTTATTTTAGGTTTTATTTTAAATTGTCCAAGTTAAACGGTTGCAGTATTTTTTTATTTTAGCGTGGTCACATTTTTCAGATCAGCAGTTTGGAATCCCCTTTCACAAACTACACATAAAGAAAATATATATGTGATCATTTTTAATTTTTATTTTTTTATTAGTGGCCATAAAGAACTATTGGCGAAATATCCGCAGACAAAACAATGAAAAAGACAAATGGGAGCGCAGACAGCTGGAGGCTCGTCGGAGGAAAAGCAAGAGAGATGTAAGTTGTCCTTCTTCCATGAATACCAGCCATATTTGGCTGTACTGGTATTGTTGTTGTAATGTTTACCGGTACTGGTAAACATTACATTGAACAAGTAAACGACAATAGTAAGAAATATTCGCTTTACATAATATATTCAAAGCAGAGTATCTGCAAACAATGCTGTCAGATATTCCTTTCTTTTAATGTAGTATTTTTTTAATGTTGGTCACAATTGTTACTGAATTGTACGCTCTTAATCTACTACTTTTTCATAAAAGCATGTGTGAAAGTTGTCTGTTGGAATTCCAATTAAATGGTATTTCCCAGGTTTGGTTTATGCCATAAAGACTGTCAAATATATATCGTAGCACATATGACAGTCCAAAACAGCTCAGAATGCATTTAAGAACATCTAGAACCCCAGAGCTAGGCCCCAATCATTACTAAAAGGTGTATTCTTCAGTTGATTGTTTAAATTTTTTTTTCTTTTTAGAAATGCCAATGTCGTATACAAGGGGTCCCTCACTCCTCTTTGTCAGAGATGGACAAGAAAACCATGGCAAATGCGCTTCAAGTTCTTCCTGTAGAAGTGACGATGAGCACGGAAGAGTCTGGGGAGGAAGACAATCCATTTAACCAGGGAGAACAAATGGCTGTGAAGGTGGTCAGACCACGGAAGTGGGAATCAGGAAAGTTTAGAGAGTACAAAAGGGCATGTGATATAGCATACAGCATGATCAAAAAGAAAAGAAAGTGCAAACTTCCTCGAAAAAGAGGTTCTTTTCAAAGTACAATAGGCCAGATTTACCTGACGAATTTTCATGGTTGGCTAATTCGATTTAATAAAAAAATATTGGGGAAAAAAAATGTTTGAGTAAGCTGTTTAAATTGTATAACTGCTACAACTGACTTTTCTGTTTTTCACCTTTTTACTACTTTTATTTGGTAAGGTTTTTCTAAAATCCTAAATGTTATTTAATATTGTTTAAATGTTCTTTTTAATGTTGTTTTTAACACTAATAAAGTATATTTGAAATACAATAAAAAAAGTCTTATTATTTGAAATACGTTTAACACATTTTTTAAATGGTGTTTACTTTTTCTAAACACAAGTTTGCAATCTTGTGAACTGTATTGCACAGTATGTTTACCTGCTCCTAAAAGGATATGTGTAAACCATTCACAAAAACATGTTTGCAATCTTGTAAACTGTACTGCACAATAAGTTTACCTGCTGTTTGTAAACCGTATTTAAACAACCAAAACTGGTTTACTTTAAATCATGTAAATCTTTGTAAACGGGATATGCGCTAATGTTTGCACAGATTGTAAACCAATGTTTTACAAATGTGTAAACCTGATGTCCAAATGGACATGATGACCTTCATTTGGTTTCTAGTCTTTGCAAACCATTTGTAAACATTATTTACAAACTGTTTGCACCCTTTGCAAACTTATGAAACCATATGTTTGTATGTGTTTACAATATGTTTACTCCATTGTTAAACCATATTTTTCGTGCAGTGTCAGTATTCATCATGATGCCCACTTCCATATTGCAGCACCTCTCAAGTGCTTAAATGCCTGATACCACCTGCTTCAAGAGGCTACACTGGAGCAGATGCTGCTGTCTATGAACATTTCACTGATCTGTATGTCATATTAACTGTCTGACATTTTAGGTATCTGACAGTCAACATGCATCATTAAACAGAAAGATTCTAGAGTCTAATAGTGGGCAGGATTTTGCAATCATCAGTATTATTTTTATTTTTCATTTTAATGTAAATCATTATCACAATCCATAACCCATACTGTTATTTGTGTTTGCTTTGTCTAAAACTATAATAGGATGAACATTTTCTAACTGCAATACATATGGGTTGCTTTTCTGTTACCAGCTTTCTTTTTAAGTACTGGTACTGTATTATGTGGGCAAGGACCAAATGTTGGTAAACATAGTACAACAGAACGTGTTTGGCTGCTAGTTTTATTTCTTTTTACAAATCTTGTCCAAATTGCACAGCTTTGAACCCTACAAATGAATACGTTGAATAATCAACTATACTGAGTGGCCAAAAAAGTGAGACAATGTAAGTAAAATCCCCCAGTCTGCAATGTATGCAAATGTATTTAATAATATCCACTACTGTATATAAGATGTGTGCATTTTCTAGCAACAATCAAGAAACACAAAGGACACGACAGTGAGGGTCCGTGCAACGGAATTGCTCCTCCATGCGGTGACTGCATTGATCGATGTGTCCATAAAGACAGTCTCCTGCGAGTTCCTGGAATGGCAACGTTTGTAAAACACCACCACCAGGACACGACAGTGGGTCCTGACTGTCCAGCCTGTGTGTATGTCAAGCCTTGTGACAAGCACCTGACGTACCTCAGTGGTCCTAATCACTGCACCCTTCAACACCGGACGAGACACCCCTGAACACTGTACCTGGAGCTATGTGGACCTACCCACTGTGAAGCCCAGCTCTTAAGGAAAGAGATTCAACAGGGTTACTAAAACAATCAAGAACAACATTGGAATAACAACCTACTGTAGCCCTTGAGCACAAGATCAGCTGGTTCAGATTACTCAGCCATAACAGTTCATTGCAGTTCAACTGTTTCATATGTTATTTAATACAACACATCCCCATTTATTGATAGTAACATGAACTAAGTGGTTACCTGTTCTTACCATCTAGTATGCAGTTCTAGCACATTCAATGGATCTAAACACAGGTGGATCTAAATACTGTTCTGCTGTTCTTCACTAAACAGTACCCTCCCTTGGCAATTTACATTTTGCACTTGCACCATTAGATGCTTGGTACATACATGCTCAATTATCTCAGAACCACTGATTTTAGAACTGCTGATTTTTAGAGCAATGGATTAGACAGATTTCTGCATTCTTTTTTTGTTTGCATGTAAACACACCAAATGAGAGAGAAAGTGTAAAACAATGGCCCACCTAAGGCTGACAGGCACTGAAATTTCCCTATGGGTTTATGCTATCCAAGGGCGTAGTGTTTATGATTCATATACTTTCCACCCACTCAACTTCAGTAATGACCTATTCTGGCCTGCCTATCTCCTGTCAGATGCGTATCTTTTTAATATAAGAACCAAATAGTTACAATGATAATATGCTCCTAAAAACACAGCACTTTTTGAACTCCAAGCTCAGCTTTCACTGACGGCATTTTTTGTTATGTATTACCATGATGAGAACTTGAAGGTAACCTGCCCTCCCTCCCTCTTCTTCTCATCTTATTATTGCAGCCTATTTCAGTGTATTATAAAATAATTTGCTGCCATTTAATGGCACCTTTTGAAGAGCGGTTTAAAAATGCATGATCTTAGATGCAAGAAACACATTCCCAGGTGAGATGGTTGCTTCACTTTGATGGATTTAATGAAAACGATTTCTGTCACAAAAAGCTCATATGGAAAAGTGTTTGCTTGTTGTCATGAGACACAGAAATACAGTCTGCTGACATCTCAGCAGATGTCTGGAATACAGGAGCTCTAAGGTAGCAGCGATTTTTTAAATGATTAAAAAAAAAAGTCTAAAAAAGTCTGGCACAACTGAGCAAATAATTCTTTACTTAGGCCCAGCCTGCAACATAAAACAGTTTTCACAAAACATTTCTGTGAAACATTTGTAAGCAACAAGTTGTGTATCATACTGTGCAGTCCATAAATGGAAGAAAATTGTACATTAATATGACATTGAGTGATGCCACTTTGATGATAGAATTGTGTGAACAAGGAACTGAAGACTTGCTTAAAAAAATCAAGGAACATATGTTTATTAACTGAAATACCTTATTTTCAGTTATTTTTTTAAAATGTAACTTTCATAAAATTCTTTAAAATGTACTAATGCATATCTTTCATGGCAACAATTCTGAAGCTGACCCTATGATCCTATTTTGCAATAGCAAATCTGCTGCCAGCTGATTCAAAAGAAAGTGCTTGATAAGCCTTTTTATTTTTGCTCTTGCCCACTGGACTTTCCTTTCTGAAGTATTTTTTAAAACGATAATTATTCTAATCAATATATTAAGTGCAGCATACTGTGAGAGACTGGTTTCATTGAGATTCAAGGACTAATACAGTCTGTGTTTCAAAAGTTGACAGACCCGATTTCTGAAATCACCTTTTATGAATACTTTTCACCAGCACACCCACATATATACAATATGAATCCAAATGATCTGTCACCTACATTATAAGAGGAAAGTTTGCTGATTGCTCCTTGAACACACAGTATCTCATTGTTTCTAGCTCGTCTCCACATTTAACTTCGAAAGGTCACAAGAAGAATGCATGAATGCTGAAAACACATTAACCATTGGAAAGCAGCAAGAGGTTATAGAAGAATCCTTCTGGGAATTGTAAAAGAAGTCAGGACTCCCACAAGCCTCGCACTCTTAGCAGTAAATAGGAGTTATTTAAAGATGGAGGAAATGCTTTGAAAATATGGTCCCAAATACAGTATATACATAAGAGCTCCAAATGGTCTGACTTTTAAGGACTCTGACAACATCAGTAAATTGTTAAAGTTAGCCCCCTTTAATTCATAACTGTTACCATGTGTGTAAGTCGCAGACATGTCCCCCCTCAATACAGTTACTAACACAATGCAGGTGTCAGTATTGTGAACCATGACCTACACCCACAACAGACATAACTGAATCTCATAACAAATTCCCTTCCATACGCTACTTCATCAACTTGTCAGAGCTATTTTTAACAAAAATAAATAAATAAATAAATAAATAAATAATCTATCTATCTATCTATCTATCTATCTATCTATCTATCTATCTATCTATCTATATATATATATATATATATATATATATATATATATATATATATATATATATATATATAATTTTAGACCAAATCCATTTTATTCAGCAGTTGCTTGTGTTTTGTTGTGTTATTTTGCCCTAGAGTGGTCGAAAACATCAATTACCCATCAAAACTTAAAACATCCATTTGGGGGAGATTAGTGGCAGGGAAGTCAAATGCTGTCGTTTGCATAAAGTGCTCAGTTTGTTCCAAAACTAAGATCTGGTTCTCCTGAATAATAAGAAGGACAGTTGCCTCCTGAGGAAGAATATGGAACAGTAGCTCCCATCCATTTTATTTAGGGCATAGATATTATTTATAATAGAGTTTTTTTTGTTTGTTTGTTTGTTTTACTTTATTTAAGCTTGAAACACATGGAAACTGTAGCAACATTATGGGTTTTCTTTTCACATATTTAAGATTGTGCAGAATATATATATATAGACTCACCATGGGTGTTCTTTACCCCATAAGAGTCTGACAGCTTAATTACTTCAAAGAGGGAAATAAGTAAATAAAAAAAGAGATATTAGAAAATTAGACCATCACCTTTTTTCCAAAGATTGCACATGTAACAATGTATGTGACATATAGACATACATACAGGTACATACATAAATACATATATACAAATGGACAGATAGGAGCTAATTGATATTGCCAATATAAACAATAATACCTGTTTCCTTAAATATCTACTTACACCTCAAGAAGAGACCTTAGGTCTTGAAAACGGGTGTTTGCATAGCACAGTTAATCTAAGAAACAATATCAACTCCTCAAATATACTATCACTGTCACCTTGATAAACAGCATAAACACAAATCTCCTTCTTATCCCCAGATTATGACCCTCATAACATGTGTTAAACAAAATAATAAGATTTATCACAATTGGTTCTCTAGATAAATGTAAAATCCTGAATTGTAATAAGGCTGCATTCAGGCAGTGACTTTGATGATGAGCCAAGTGCTGCTATAAGTGCCAGTATCGGCTAACCAGGAAAGAGACTGTAAAAGTAAGACTTGCATCAATGCTCTATACTCGGCTCTGAAAGAGTCGTAAATTATGTGCAGTCTTGTGACCCAAAAACTGAGGGCCAATTTAGTTTCAAAGGCACTATTAATACACTAAATGCATGTAACAGGACTATAATTCTTTTCACAGCCCAATCCCATAGAAATAAAAAAAAAACCTGCAGGACCTGCAAAACCACTCAGAATCACAATTACCATTTACTGTTTTTCCAGTTAACCCCAGCAGATGATTTCACTAACCCCCTGTGCTAGCAGACAGCAGCTCCACTCCGCTGAACCCATTTGAATGCACAGTCTCTCCACAGAAGAACAACTGGCCTAGCACTGACACAATCTGTATTTGTTTTTCAATGAACAATCGGTTTTCACAGGCTTTCATTGCTTGTAGTCATCTATTATGGTTGCAAGTAGTTCAGTTATCAATTCTATATACCTTTTATTAGCATGAGCGGAATACATATAGAAAATACACTGGCTTTTGAGAACACAGAGGTGACAAGAAAGTTCGTCCTACAGGTCAGTTCAGCCTCTTCGTTGTTTGTTGTGCTGCTGCGTCAGTCTCTACTTAAGGAACGTGAACTTGATTACCTCACTGAAAATGAGACATAATAAGCCGCAGGGTTACAGAACTGCAAGCCTGGGTTCTGCAACTGCGTAAGCAGTGACCCAGATACTAGGATAATAATAATAATAATAATAATAATAATAATAATAATAATAATAATAATAATAATAATAATAATAATAATATTTTTATATAGCGCCTTTCATAGTGGACCACCATCTCAAAGCACTTTTTTGTATACTTAATGTTTTCCATGCTGCTGTAAATATATAGTTTGGATTAAATTTGAGAATTTGGGGCATTTGCCCACACACTGGTCAAAGCTAAATTTGACAAACTACCGGTGCAAAAATCCCACGCTGAGAAACATTTTTTTCTACTAGGTTTAACTGATTTTAACAAAAATATTTTATTTCATGTCTGCAGCCAAATTCCAGATTCTGATCTTGTATAATCTGAAAATCTACGAGGAGGTGTGGATAATCAGTAAAATAGTATAGTGGTAAATCAAGACTATCCAATTAGTGGACATTAAAAATCCCATGGAAATATTCCAAAGAGAAGAGGTGTTTATCCAGATGTTCTGCTAAAATACAGATTAAATTCTGATTTGGCTAAATCCCTTGTCCTCAAAAGCCTTCAATTCTACTACAGAAAATTGGGAAGAATTCCACTGTGGGTGTATCCTGTATCCTCAACTTTAAACAAACATGTTTGGAATATAGTCAGTACACCTGTAGTGATTGTTGTCGCTTCGTCCACAGGAAAATGCTCCAGAAACACCCATCTGCACATTAACCTAATTCTAACCTTATTCAATATTTTACCCCAGACCTTAAAGTCACTATCAGATTACTACATTGGTATTCAGTCCCTGAGTGGAATGATTGAAGTGAAAGTCTCCATGCTACAGATGAAATTCAAGGTGTGAATACTTTCTTACCATTAATAATACAGGATGAATTGACCAAGTGCAACTATAATGGCTGGTACTATCATTCAGCCCAACAGTTTTCAGCCTTCTTATTATCTTTCCCTTTCAAAAATACTGTTATCCAAATGTGTGTGTGTGTGTGTGTGTGTGTGTGTGTGTGTGTGTGTGTGTGTGTGTGTGTGTGTGTGTGTGTGTGTGTGTGAGTGTGTGTCATTAATGTTGATAAATGTAGCTATTTCCGTTTATTGCTGATTAAAGCCCAATGTACTGTACTATGCAATACAGCTAAAATGAATGGCCTGTGCTTGTCGATTAAAGCACTCTAAACTGACCTCCATTTTGCTGGTAACCTAATGTACTGTTCTGTTCCCAATCCTTAACTCAAGGAAAATATGTGGTTTCTTCCTGAACTACTGTATGATTTACAATCAAGTTTCACAAACTGTTAAACATCTCTGTATAAGAGACCAGCATAACTGTGTTTATAATGGATCAACAACTGTCCACTTAAGTGTTTTGTATAATGGCAGGTAAAACAGCAGTTGCTACATCATTTCCATTTCATTATTATTTGAATTAGCCATTTAATCAATGTTGCATAAACGTTTTGGGGAATATAATCTATTTAAATGCATGTGGCAAAGTGGTTATGCATATCAAAAAACAGTATGGTACTTTATACAATGCAAATATGAAATAGTTTAATAAAAGTTGAATGAGTACCTGCCATACACAGACATTTAAAAACCACCCATATTCATCCTTTTTTAGCTTGTTAGTGGGGAAATAAAAATAAAAGCTTCATCCCTTCTCATGGAAAAATAAATAGAAAGACCGCAGAGCTACACCGAGCCAAGTTACACAACTTACTGTAATGATTTTATTTCTCAAATTAGGTTGCACTTGGGCCAAGAGACTCCTCCTGTGCAGCCTTCTACAACTCAGGAAAAAAAGAGTCTGATTGCATTCCCCAGAGGTTCAGAGCTACATTAACAGGAAGTAGGTGAAGCCAATAGGTCCTCCCAATATGCACAGATATGTTGTATTATTATTTCAGTCAGCTTCTCATTGTAATTATATGCAGTACTTCACAGACAGTCTCAGCCAATCGTGTTCACAGTAGAGCACAGTTATCCCGCAGGCACCGGTCTTTTCCATATGGTTTCACAATCCTAGAGGTCTCTCAGAAAAAGAAGGATGGCATCACAAGTTTCATATACTGTGGGCTTGATATATCAAGATCTTTACACCATAAATGTATTTACACATTAAGGAAATGTATTATTAGAAAACTAGTAACAAGTAAATCACAAGATTAATTGAAGGCTGGGATAGGGCAACTCTGGCACTTACTGAACAGGGTTTGTTTCCAACCAAGTAATCATTATTTATGTACTGAACAAATAAATCCTCCATCCAGTTGCTACTGCAGCTACTACATTATACTGAACCTGTGAAATCTGGTGTTGAATGGCACTCCAGGACTGGTGTTGCCCATGCCAGATTTTAGGAGTGCAAGGCTATGACTAAGGTGTTGGTACCAGTTTTGTAACATCAATAGTTTGATTTTCCATTCACAAATAAACGTGTCCAGACCTTGATGAATCAGGCCCAAGTGTCAGCATGCTTGTTAAAGGAATATGTCGTATCAGCACATGTGTAAGTCCCGGGCCATTTGTCAAATAGGGCAAAGAACACATTCCATAAAAAATATCAGCAAGATCTTGGAATTACAGAGAGAAACCCTCACATGGACACCATATTCCCAATGGTGTATTGCAATGAAAGCTCCTCTTGAAAACCTTGCTGAGAATGTTTTAAAAGCAAAACCAACTGCAGCAGGGTTGGATGGTTGAGTGTTTACTTGGCTGCACCACTGAGAATATGACATTCATCTGAAAAAGATTCTCACGTTTATTCCAAGCACTATATGTATGGAAGGCCATTGACTGCATTCCCCAGTTTATCCAGAAACTGTGAGAGAAAAATCATAAAACAATGGAGATCAATATGTTGAAAGGGATATTGTGCATTTATCTGTGCAATGCGCAGACAGCAATTTGAGAGTGCAATGATATGATCGGCACCCTGATATGTAGTTTGTAATATGATATGTACTGTATCACAATACATGTGCTGGTGCTGACGGGCCATTTTGTTTGATTAGGAGCCACTGCTCGTGTTCAGGAAACAGCTCAAATCGTACAGGGGTCAGTGCATTAGTTAAGTCCTGGGCAAAAGAACAACAGAGTCTACTCGGTTTTGTTTTTATTATTTGCTTGTAGATATTGATACTTCATTATTTTTTGATGTCTCAACATGAATTCTGCTATATCAAATTAAAAGATGAATGATGGACTATTTTGTCAAAATACCTCATTTTAATGAGATCCATAAGAAGTGTGATCGTTCTTTTGATTTAAGCAGCTTCTCAAGATTACACAAAAAGAATGACAAATGAATGTGCTCATTACACTTTTACATGATGAGCATGGCTCCCCATTCAGAGCCTCTGGCTGGGGCTCACCTAAAAGGCTGCACTCTCTAGTTAGCAAAAAATGGGAAAACATGATTTTTTTGTTTCTTTTTATATTCCAGTCCTTTAACTTAACAAAAGATTGTGTTATATGATGTTTAATACACATGGTTTCCCAAAATGAACTAATTAAATAAATAAGCTAAATAAATTGGTTGTTCTGAACAACTAAAAACCTTATTTGCCTAGCACTGAAGTGAAGCACCAACTAAAAGGGATTCTGCCCCTGTAAGCTGCGATGTATGGCCCAAATACACAGAAGAACAAGGCAGTCCTGCTTTGAGAAATGCTGTATGGTGCTTCTGTTTTTTGGTGACTACAGCACTCAGTTTGTGCTATTTACAGGATTTGCAAAAGACAGTGTTCTTTTGGGTCACTTATTTAACACAGCAGGAATTACTTTGTAGCTAAGAATGTATCATGCAGCCTTTGTATGCTAGAACATGAAGGCTAACTGTAAGTAGCCATGTATAGCACAACTACTTAAGAGAATATAGCGAGGGTGATAAAACAGCAATTGTGCATTTATTGTAAAGCAGCATGAATCGTGACAGGCCACTGTGTTTAGAGCATATGTTTAGTGTATCTTTGAAGCCTCTAAAGGCAATTGTAACCTAAGCCACCTAAGAAGGATTTAAGAGAATTACGAAGGATTGAAAGACCCACAAGAAAACCATTTAATAACACTGCTGGGAGTGCATTCTATGTACCTTGACACATCATTTTACATGCAATTGCTGTGATTGCTATTCTAAAATAAAACACAGCATATTACACAGCCTTAAACCACAAAACAGAATCCAATCAAATAGTATAAATAAACAGATACAGGTGTTTGTGTGAGGATTTGTGACTTGTAAAATAAGCACTAATAAAAATAACAGGTGAACATGCACCAGTGCTCTGGTAAACAGCACACATACAGCTCTAACATGCATATTAAAGGACTACTCTCCGCCACACACCACATTGTTGCTTTGGTCCAGGACCAAGAACTTATGTTCTTATGAATCTTCAGGGAATGCTTTTTAAAAAATTAATTAAAAAGTAATTCATATTTAAACTCATTTTAGGAGATGGCAGATCTTTCTGTTTGATTGCCTGTTGTCTTTTTTCCATCAGTTAAGACAGAGACCTTGCAAATCTTGTCAACATTTCTAAGAAGCATTTGTGCAGTATAAGAAAAACGTGTTAGTGTTAGTGGAGACAACCTCTTCTCTAGTTGAACAAAGTAGCCTTAACTTTGGTCCCTGTGGGCAATTATACAAACCACTTTAAAAGTCTGTCTCCTCAGCACAGAAATCTGTCACAGAGGCTGAATCCAGCAAGGCTGGGAATCAAACTTGAAAGGAGTCTTAAAGGCACCCATGCTAACCACCAATCAATTCAATATGGTCACAGTACGTTTTAAGGGGAGTTTAAAGTGGGTTCACAGAAAAGGAAGACAAAAACGTACATGTCAAATAAACCAATTAACCAATCCAGTGAAGTTTCATACAAGTGTGCCTGTAGCTACTTACAGAAGCATATACAGTCTGCAAGCCCAGTGGAAGGCATCCTTGCCACACCCCTGACCGTGTCCTGAAGTACTTCATCATTTAATGTATATTTATAAAATTTGGAATGAAACGCTCCAGGACCAAAGTTGCCTCCCCTGCTCTTCATGTTAAATTACTGGAATATCCAACTAACTCTGTATACAATGCATTGCATTATACTGTATACATTAATAAGCTCTGTGAGGCCAGCAGTGCATAATTATATTAAAATACTTTTAAACACATATTCTGAGCCATTATAGTGACTATAATCTGTTAATAATGTGTTTCAGTGTATAAGGAGCTGCAGGTCATATGTGAATTCTACATTATTGGTTTTTAGCTTAACCTTAGAACCCATTTTAGCAGACTATCTGCAACAGCATTCTGCTTTTTTTAGTTTACTTATTTGGACAAACAAACATACTGAGCATAAGAAATTAAACTGCACTAAATAAAGCCATTAATCAAAGGTGTGACTAATTATCATTTAGAGAATGCACACGCTTATGCTGAGAATGTGTGAAACTCTTTTGTATATGACAACTTCACATAAAGAAATTACAGAATTGTACAGCACCATCATTTACCAAAGAATCAGCTATTGACATAGCATTTGGCTTTTTTTAGTTTACTTATTTGGACAAACAAACATACTGAGCATAAGAAATTAAACTGCACTAAATAAAGCCATTAATCAAAGGTGTGACTAATTATCATTTAGAGAATGCACACGCTTATGCTGAGAATGTGTGAAACTCTTTTGTATATGACAACTTCACATAAAGAAATTACAGAATTGTACAGCACCATCATTTACCAAAGAATCAGCTATTGACATAGCATTTGGCCAGGACTCAATTTCATTTACTGCATCATACATCATCCTTTAATCCACAGGAGTCCCTGCAAGAGCATTCTGTGAACTGCTATCTTCAATGTGTTGTGTTCTGCATGAAAAGGATCTCTCTCTTTATCTTAAACCATAGACAGTACAGATACACATACATATGTATTTGTCTTCAGACCTAGCCCTTACCAAGCAATTAATTTACACCCCAAAGGTAGCTGACACATTGCAAATACATATAGGAAAGATTACATTATAAGGGCTTGTTGTTGTTTGTTTTAGTGAAGCACCCTATTGTATTGATGTATTAATGTACTACACTAGAAGGCTTCTCTTTAGACATCTAACATGTACTAGACAAAAAAATCTGAATTCTATATCTGCACATTTTAAAAGCTTTTTCACAGGTTGAATTTGGTAAGTGGTATGACAGTCATAGAATGACTTTATCTAACTACATATAGTAAACACGACGGGAAACAATATTTAAAAGACTTAAAGAACGCAACAATGTGCTAAAGCAGTTCTTACAGTATTTACATGTACAGTATGTAGACTACACTATGGTGTGTGCTTCTTCTGTAACATCTGTATTTACCACAAGTATTTACCAGCTATGCATTTTACAACTGTTTACTACTGCTGCAGAAAACAGCATTTGGTACAGTAGAATATTGAAGTAAACTGACGTTTTTCAAAAGAATTCTGTCCTTTTGACATATATTTCTAAGTTCTGAATTCCAGTTTTTAACGACTGTACCATTTTATATAATGATCAAATTTACCCCAAATCATCTGCTGCTTAATGTTTTAAAGGTTATTAGGACTTTTACCAAATCTGCCTAAAATATATAACAAGTTAGAATTAGATGTTTTTTTAAGTTGTATATATGAGATCAGGGCTCTGTGGGGGCCATACCATCACCTCCAGGACTCCTTGTTCTTCTTTACGCTGAAGATAGTTCTTAAGGACTTTCGCTGTATGTTTGGGGTCGTTGTCATGCTGCAGAATAAATTTGGGGCCAATCAGATGCCTCCCTGATGGTATTGCATGATGGATAAGTATCTGCCTGTACTTCTCAGCATTGAGAAGACCATTAATTCTAACCAAATCCCCAACTCCATTTGCAGAAATGCAGCCCCAAACTTGCAAGGAACCCTCCACCATGCTTCACTGTTGCCTGCAGACACTCATTCGTGTACGCTCTCCCCTTCGGCGAACAAACTGCCTTCTGCTACAGCCAAATATTTCAAATTTTGACTCATCAGTCCAGAGCACCTGCTGCCATTTTTCTGCACCCCAGTTCCTGTGTTTTCGTGCATAGTTGAGTCGCTTGGCCTTGTTTCCACGTCGGAGGTATGGCTTTTGGCCGCAAGTCTTCCATGAAGGCCACTTCTGACCAGACTTCTCCAGACAGTAGATGGGTGTACCAGGGTCCCACTGTTTTCTGCCAGTTCTGAGCTGATGGCACTGCTGGACATCTTCCGATTGCGAAGGAAATAAGCATGATGTGTCTTTCATCTGCTGCAGTAAGTTTCCTTGGCCGACCACTGCGCTCACGGTCCTCAACGTTGCCCGTTTCTTTGTGCTTCTTCAAAAGAGCTTGGACAGCACATCTGGAAACCCCTGTCTGCCTTGAAATTTCTGCCTGGGAGAGACCATGCTGATGCAGTATAACTACCTTGTGTCTTGTTGCTGTGCTCAGTCTTGCCATGGTGTATGACTTTTGACAGTAAACTGTCTTCAGCAACCTCATCTTGTTAGCTGAGTTTGGCTGTTCCTCACCCAGTTTTATTCCTCCTACACAGCTGTTTCTGTTTCAGTTAATGATTGTGTTTCAACCTACATATTGAATTGATGATCATTAGCACCTGTTTGGTATAATTGTTTAATCATACACCTGACTATATGCCTACAAAATCCCTGACTTTGTGCAAGTGTACCTAGAAGAATTGATGCTGTTTTGAAGGCAAAGGGTGGTCACACCAAATATGGATTTGATTTAGATTTTTCTTCTGTTCATTCACTTTGCATTTAGTTAATTGATAAATATAATCTATTAACATGTCTATTTTGAAAGCATTCTTACTTTACAGCATTTTTCACACCTGCCTAAAACTTTTGCACAGTACTGTATATATATATATATATATATATATATATATATATATATATATATATATATATATATATATATATATATATAATCAGTGGCACTGTATTCAACAAATAATGCTCATGGATAATAATAATAATAATAATAATAATATATTTTTTAAAGTTTAATTTAGAATAACATCATTGTTTAGTATTCATGTTGTAATGAAAGGGGCTCTGCATTTACCAAGGTTATTACCAGTGTGCCTGTGCTTCTAGCAAGTTCAGGCTGCTTGGGAAAGACCACGGGCAAATCGTGGAAGAATATTTTACACTGCCTGCAAATGGTTATGAAAGTTATTGGATTTTGAAGCAGCAATTTGATTAATAATTTAGGAGCGGATTTAATATTCAGTTTGATGATCGTTCCGCTACTTTAATTTGAAAATGAAAGCCTTGATAAATATAGTTCTCTTGCGAAACAGTTTCCCAAAGAATCAAAGCATATTAATCACAGGGATTACAAAATAATAATCCGCATCATTGCAAATGTTATGATTTAGTTACCGAGTGTAGAAGGCTTTTTTTATGAATAAACTAAGTAGCAATAACATGACATTGGCATCTAACCAAACATGCAATTATTTGCGTTAAATTGTCGCAGTGTGTCCTCTATACGCAAGTCGATTACAGATACTACAATTCAATGATCTATAATAGTTTACAGATGCTATTATATTGGACACATTCTTCTATAATGTGCATAATGTGTTGTGGTCGTTGTTGTGTTAAGAATCTAAATCAAAACTAGATAATTAACACGCACATTTGATTGCCCCGCTTTCAGTATTCCTGTGATTTATTATAGTGGCGCTCAGTGACCGCAGCTCTACCCGACACAATGGGATCACCGAGGGACTATGCAGACGAGACTCGTACTTTCCAGTCGCATTCTCAGTCATGCGGTATCAGACATATGGGCAAATAATCCATCAGGAGGACTCTGGAAACCGTACAAATATTTCGGTTTTCAGACGAAATGAATGTGAGCATTAACACGCACTCTCACATACAGTATAAATTCCACACACTAATATGTCTAGGTTGACAGCACAGTAATTACGATCATGCATCTGTAATCAATTGAAAGATTGGATTTATGTTAAAACAAACATACCAAAAAACACTGTACTCTACAATAAATAAATAAATAACTACTTCTACAGTTTTACTTACAGTGGCTAAAACCGCAAGAGTTACTGAATATGGGGTTTGTGATGTCATGTTGGAACTAGGTGCATTAGGTGTAAGTGCTTTGCATGTTAGGCAGTTCACACATTAGTAAAGGCTCATTTGCATTTTTAAATACAGTTGGGATGGTATCTGTGATTTTAGGGACATGCAGAGTCGACTCATCCTGACTTCAAACTGTAACAAAACTGCTCCTTCCCTCCGGGGTTTCATATAATCAATACAATGGTAAAAGTCACCGTTCTGTTTAAATCCATTTAAGGGCAGGGTATAATAAAAAACGTGTTGGTTTGTTTCTTAAAAGACAACTACCCCCCATGGAATTTAGAGCACTCTACATTTAACTGTACTTTACGGATTACCACAACCAAAATACAAACAGTGCTGGGTGTAGTAACGGAATAGGAATGAAATGTAACCCATGACATTGCTGGGTAGTAACGGAATAGGAATGAAATGTAACCCCGAAAGTTGCTCGCTGCATACTGTGCTTATGTAGTGACAGTTAAGAGAATATCTTAAACGCCACGTTCGAATAAGAAGAAAAGGTTCTAAACGCACAACCCAGACAACACAAACCACACCACACTTTACTATATCTTTAGCATCCTGCAGAAAAAAAACCCATTACTTCAATTTTAACCCACTTGCTTCTTACCTTTAGCTAGAAGCGGGACAGAGGCGCTTACGCAGAGGATGAGAAAAGTAAATAAAGGTCTCATCCTTTTAAATTTGTGGATTTTGTTTCCACAGTCACCAGAAATGTTCTTCTGCTCCCCTTCGACACTTTTTGTCTGGATAATGATAACAATATTAATAATGATCCCGTCAGTTGTTTTCTGTAAGTCCTGTTGGAGAAGGCACCTGCACAAAGCTACAGCTCCGTGTTACTGCAGCCCCTGCACTAGGTTTCCAGTCACTGCAGTGGTGCACTAACTATGCCATAAATAAAGAAGAGAATGCAAGCTAGCCCCTATTAGACAGCGCACTGTATACAAACAGAAAGACTTAACAGCAGCGAACGCTACAGACTATCTCAGTGTTCCAACTGGGGCGCTGTCTTACCGACAGACACAACCCCTGCTCCTCCCTTACACGTGCTGCTGCTGCCAATACAAAGGCATTTTAAATTAGTCTGGGTAGGGCCAGCACTGCCTTACTTCTCTACATCCCATACCGTATCCCCCGTCCCCCCCACTTTTTTTTTTTTTTTTTAATCGTCGACATCACCAGCAGACAGAGACAGAGGTGAAGGGATGCTAGGAGGCAGAACATTCACCTTCAGTTCATAATACAGAACGCATTGTTTAAGCAGTGCTTTATTTTACCTAAATGCGTAAGTTCACATTCAGCATACATATCCTGTTGAAAATTCCAGCACCTGCTGGCTTTGAATTGGGACACATATTAATTGGCTTCTTTCTTACTGGGCACCCAGCAGGTATATGCAGTAGAATCACATAGAAGGTTTGCAGCAAATAGACCAATTTAGTTTTATAGACAACAAACAGTTCTTTGAAATGTTACAGAAACAGGTTTTTTTTCTAATAGACCTGTTGTGTCTCCAATGATCTATCATACAATTAAGAACAAAAATCTACCATTTAAGAAGCTGACAACTAGCCTGAATACAATCCTTCCTCAAGCAATTTCTTTGTTGTAAACACTGATGTGTGTTTTTTTTCTTCACTATAAATTACAAACACCAACAAAGGTGAAACATTTTTCTATTTGACTCGGGAGTTGATTTGATAAAGCTACAATATTCTTTTGGGAAAAGCCACTCAGCTGGCTCTTATTGGAGCCTTTCACCTGGGATTCCTCTTGGAATGCATCAACCACCTATCCCTGGATATCCAGGGATTTCTCATGAGATGTGCTTTTTAAGTTACAGATGAATATTATTTTCATAATTGTTCATTTACCTCAAAACAAGAATATATACAGAGCACCAGAAACATAACTATACAATTGAGATCTAACTTTGAAAGATTATAGTCACGTTTTAAAGAACAGTGTCTTGATGTGAAATAAATCCATGTCATCTTATAACACAATCAGGAAAGCACTGCACATAATCATATCCCCGTCTTCTGTCTGGTGAACCTTGTGCCAGTTCAGAACTGTTTATCTCGTTAACTGGGTAGCTAGAGTGTTAACCTTTTAGTTCTGTATCTTTGCCATTAACGTAGCATTTTAAACTTATACATAGCAACTGCTGTAACACTGTCAATAGGGTCTAGGCAGCTCGACATCACTGATTCAGCATGAGAAGTCTTCAAAACAGTTACATTCATTTTCTGGAGAGACCGCAAGCATTCCTCAATGATTACTGCCATCAATTCCTTACGGGAAACTGGGGGCGGAAAACTGCAGTGAAGTCTGTATCCCTGGAATATTGAAATATACCCTGCCCGCTGTCTTGCCCATCATGACTGAAACGAGTGCCTTATGCACACAACCTAAATATTGGTGATCATCACATGTTGAAAATGGGAATAAAGAAAATGGGTTTGTACATGTATGCACGTTGATTGCACGTCATCATCCCCTGCAGGGGATTCAATCTCCGGTGATGGGGATATAGTGCAGGCGTAAGTACATGTGCCACACTTAACATTTCTCTATATATCTGGAAAAGCGTTTATCCAATTGGGATGAAGCGTGGTAATAACATTATTTAACGTAAGGTTTTAAGAGTATTACATTCTGCAGATATGTCAAGGGGCTTGTACATCGGCCCGTCTGTCACAAGATTCACATTTTACATGTATCTTGAGAACGCAAGTTCTTACACATTATTATAATTAATACTCAAATGACATCTAGCTCTTAAATTCTGGTGATTCTTATTCTATACCATTCTATGCTGTTGATTTATCGCATGGTCATCAACTCTGTAGTCATAGGGATAGCTCGGATTTTGAAGTTACAGCCTTTGCGGAGGAAGTGAAATACAATTCTTGTTTAGGAAGTGTGGATGGGGTTACTTGCAACAGGAGTGGGTTTTAAAGTAACAGAATACATGTCAGGGTATTTATTTGCATAACAGATTCACATCATGTGAGGGACAGCCAGATTAAACAGCCCTTGTGCTTACTGTACGTATTACTTAATGCACTTCACTGTTAGTTTTGAAGACACCTGTTACAAAAACTGGGTGTGATTCATAAGTACCCAGTTATTTTCACTATGTTCTCTCTCCTTATTTGAACCTTACAGTTGGTGGATAGGATTATTAGGAATTTGCTAACTCAGTTTGGCATTTTGTTATTTATTTGTATTGTCCTAAGTACAGATATTTATCTGTAGGCATGTAGACAGCATTTGAAAGCATTTACATATAATACCAGTGTTTAGTGTTCCCCATTTTTGTGTTTAATTTATTTTCCTCATGAATGCCATGGGATTTCATTACCTGTTTTTAAAATCTCAAATTGGTGGATCTGCCCTCACTCTGCATCAAGGTTTTGTAAATGAACGCACTCTGGCAATCCTTGTCATTGGAAATGTTTTCAGTTAATCACAGCTACATCACAACACTACAGTGTCTAACTTTTTTTCTGTTTTTGTCTCATCAGTTAGACTGGCAATATTTTCCTACTACTGCTCTAAAATTATATAAACCAAACCTGTATTTTAGATTACAAGTAGCACTATCTATTTGGAATGCAGTCTGGTAATTATTGTGCGTTGTATATTTATGTAGTTTATTATTTGTTATCAGATATACAGGATTATACCAGAAAGAAAGACCAAATGAAAAAAAAATAAAACAGCAAATATGAAGGCAAATATTCAGAGAGAGGAATAAAACAATTGTCATGGTAAGAAAATACTTCCTGACTGGAAAAAATTAAAACAATGTGCAATATATATAGCTACAGCATTAATATTACAGTGGTGCTATAATTTAGATGTATTTCAGGGTATTGTGGCTCTCTCAGGAGCCCCTGGCTGTGAAAGACATTGCTCACATTTAACATATAACTCCTCTTTATATGTTTCTTTTCTTAAACAAGTAATAAGAAATGTACACTACCTTCTGGTAATAGATGCTAAAAACGCATTCAGTGGATCTGGTGGATGGACTGACCTGTTTTAGATGGTCTTTTTGGTACATCTTTTTTAAACAAATCATTTTCCACTAATTAAAATGCTTCACTGGTAGGTGATTTTAGCTTTTGCTAAGAATACTAATTAAGTCTCTATGGAAACAAACTGTGACACAATAAACCTGTGGGTTGAGGTTTTGCTTTAGTAGAAACTTGGTGTATTTCGGGGGTCAGTCACACTTAATTACCTGTCAGTCACTCTATTTAATGTAGCCAGCTTCCTAATTCTTGTCTTGCTTTTCAGTTTGCGGTTACCACGCAGACTTGCAGACACAATCTTAAAACAAAAAAAACTTTGCTTTCAATCTGTTTAAAATGACTACTCACCTGAGGCAGCTTTCGTTTTCATCTGACTCAGATGAAGATGTTTTCTCTCCTTCTGGCTTTCTTCCTTCAACAAATAATCCACCGAAAAAACTCTCAAAGAAATCCGCCCGTCCTGCTTCTCCTCCACCTGACAATGCTGCCGAAGACTTCCATAAAGCCTCCACCAATACAGCTGCTTCAACTTCCGCTTATCCAGCTGTGCCCGCTGCCATTCCTCTTCACCTCTCTGAATGCATCAAACCTCAAGAAGATTCTCCAGCACAACTTTTTTACAAGGATTGGCCAATCGACAAACTCGTGAAAGCTCTTTTCAAAAAAGGATTGGCCATTGAAGCAGGGAGCAATCAGGCTGCTTTATTTGTTTCATATTACAATTCCATATTGGCCAAACCTGTTTTCCCCCTCAAAAGTCACAAGAGAGATCCAAACTTGTCAGTTCACGCTCCACCCCCGCTGCTGTGCAAGCGTCACTCGCCTCTGATCCAGCGACTGCAACCCCTCAGTTTTCAATTTCATCTGATCCTTCCTCTGATTTGCATTATCAGATTTTTAACACTATCAAGCAACTCATTCATCTTCTTTACACCTCAATTTCAAAAGTATCTGATCGCCTGGATGCGCTAGATAGCAGGATCACTCACCTGGAACTGGCAGCCATTACTTCCTCATCAGTGGGAACAGCAGCAGTGCTCGTCTCTCCTGCTGCTTCTGCCACACCCACACTTACTCTTGAGTTGCCAATCTTCATGCCTCCCATTCAGGAACCTCCTTTGCTTCAGTTGTTCATTGCCACTCTCTCACTCTTCAACTGAGACACAATATTATTGAAGGTAAAGACGTTAATTTGGTCTTTATTCTTATTGCAACCTCAGAATCTTTGGATCACAGGGTAGTTGACTGTGGAGATCTGTCTGTTACTCTAAAATCTCTGGATCCTCGGCTGTGTAAAAAACGTACTCTTGGAGAATTTGTGCTTGCATTTTCTGTTTTTCGCAATCTCTCCGTCAGATATGGTGGTACCAATTTTTATGAGTGTCATAAAGCTTTTTCTGCCAAAGCAGCTTCTATGTTAGCATTGGACAATACACTGATTGACTGGTCTTACCCCGATCCTGATCTCTTTAATAGATCCTTCAGTGGTCTCCGTGTTAATGCTTGCAAAGTTTGTGCTTCCACCACCCATTCTACCTCTTTGTGTCCAGAAGCAGCCTCCTCTTCAGCCTCAAATTATTCTTCCCCTGCTCTTGAAAACACTCCTTTTTTTAGGAATCGTGCGTCTGCAGTTTCTCCTATTCATTCCTCAGCTCTGCCTGCTTTTTCAACAAGCAAAGATTCTCATTGAAGACCCATCAAATATTCCGGTGGCAGACAGCTGTGCAATAATTTCAATTCCTCATTCTGCATTTCCAAAGCATGCCATTTTTTTACATATGTGCAGTTTCTGTGGGGATGCTCATTCACATTCCATCTGCCCTCTTTCATCTAAATGACATTCAGCATTACTAATCACCATCTATCAGATGCTCTTCAATATCATCCTGATAATTTTTTTGTTAATTATCTAATTTCTGGTCTTACTAATAGTTTTCCTACTGGTTTAAAATCCATCCCTTCTTCTATAACTTGTAAAAACCTTCAATCTTCTATAAAGGAACCAGAAGTTGTCTATTCTCTCATCAGTTCTCTGATCTCAAAGGTATTCATGGAGGGCCCGGTTTCAGCTCCTCCCTTCCCTCAATTCCACATCAATCCTATTGGAGTAGCTACAAGGAAAATGTCAGGCAAGAAGAGCCTCATCATTGACCTCTCTGCCCCTCGCAGCTCTTCTATCAGCAGCATTAATTCTCTCATTCCCTCAGATCAGTTTTCTCACCATCTGATGCTATCCATTCCATCAAAATATCTGGATTCCTGGTTAGCTAAAGCAGACATTTCTGAAGCCTTCAAAGTTATGCCTATACTACCTTCTCTCTGTCATCTTTTTGGTATCTGTTGGAAGGGGCAATTTTACTTTGCTACTATACTAAGTTTTGGATGCTGCAGTAGCCCTATGATCTTTGATTCACTCTCTGAAGCCCTCTGCTGGATTCTACTCAATATTAATCGCATCCCCTTTCTGCTGCACTTATTAGACGACTTTCTGCTCCATCAGCCTCTCCAGCTGAAGCACTCCTAGAACTCACTACCGATAAACTGGAACACATTCTATCTGTCATTCAATCCTTTGAGATCAACCATTCCATTTCTAAACAGAACCTTCTTTCACTCCTGGGACATTTCAATTTTTCAATTTGCATTATTCCTCAAGGTAGGGCATTTATTTCTCATATTCTTGCTCTCTCTACAACAGCTAAAAATCTCAACTCTCACATTAATATTACGGCCGAAGAAAGACATTAGAATGTGGCCCTTTCTCCTACAGCACTGGGACAGCCTTTCTCTGTTTTATGATGAAGTAATTTCTGCCCCCCATGACCTCTCACTCCATATGGATGCTTCTTCTATCGGTTTGGTAGAATTTTTCTTCACATTTGTTTATTTAGCAGACACCTTTATCCAAGGCGACTTACAGAGATTAGGGTGTGTGAACTATACATCAGCTGCAGAGTCACTTACAATTACGTCTCACCCGAAAGACAGAGCACAAGGAGGTTAAGTGACTTGCTCAGGGTCACACAATGAGTCAGTGGCTGAGGGGGGATTTGAACCGGGGTCAGATGTCTGGCCTCCAGAAATCAACAATCTTCCTCCTCAGCTTAAATCCACAGCCTTACGTGAGGTATTCCCTATTGTCCTTGCAGCCTATCTTTGGGGCCCATTTTGGCAGAAAAAATGTATCTTAATCTTTTGTGATAATCAATCTACTGTTCATATTAATAAAGGCCGCTCCTCTTCCCCTCTAATTATGAAACTTCTTCACCGGCTAGTCTGGATTTTAGTTATCAATCATTTTATTTTGAAAGCCCAACAGCTTCCAGGTATCACTAATAACACTGCTGATGCTGTTTCTTATTTACAGATCTGTCAATTCAGACGTCTGGCTCCCTCAGCTCAACCTTTCCCTCTACCCATTCCTCCATTCAGCAAACTTGTTTTCAACTAAATTCATACATTTTCAATCTTCTGTCTTCAGCTCAAGATTATAGGGCAATGCCCTCACTCCTTCTACCAGCTCCTCTCAACCGGCTGGTCCACTTTCACAACCTCCTACAAGCAAAATCACATCTCCCCTTCCCCCTTCAACCAAGATTTCATTCTTTCTTTTCTCATTCATGCAAAAGACAGGCCGCATCTCTCCCTGGGAACTATCAAATCTTTTCTAGCTGGAATTCAATATCATTATCACCTATCGTGCATTTCCTGTCCCCCTCTTTCACCTATCCCTGCTGATTGCCTTCTTCTACTCATCTTTCCTCACTCATTTCTAAAGCTGGTCTTCCTCCCCAATTGTATTCCCCAATTCATTTTGTATAGATGCAGCAACATCAGCAGCCAAAGTTAAATCAACTTGGCTGCTGATCTTGGTCTTCCTCTTCAGTGGAATCTTACATTCGCTCTTCTCTCCTTGATATTATTTCCGCTCAGCAAAGTATTGCAAGCATGCCCGGAGTGGGGCCATCTCTCCACCAGGACCACCAAAGGTTTCCTCCCACAAAAATGAATTAATCACTAACAATCATTTATAACTCTCTTCTTTGCATTGGTGTTGCAATTGGGAGGAGCTGGGGGTCCTCTTTTGGGGGCAAGTGAAGCTCACTTCCCAACCTTAGAGGCCAACAACATCATCTCACCCTCCGAGAGGAAGGTTCCCGCTGGTCAGAGGGGAACTTCATTTCATTTTGCATTCTCCTGCTTAAATCTATTCATTTGCACCTGTACCAGTGAGACCCCTTGCCCTCTTTATGTATTTCTTTCTTTATTCTCTTTTCCAGCGCTTATGTTCTTCCTGCATAGATCGCGAGGCTCTCCATGAGGCCTTGAAGCATCAGCCGAGTCTGACCTCCCTCAATTAGACATCTCATTCATAACAGTATTTCATTAAGGTTTAAGTGAATAGAAGACGTCATAAAAATCAGTGATGTGGAAGGTATACCGTTCAGCTACTTGTGCATTCATACTGTGAATTTTGTACAAGTAGAATTTTAGTTGAACCATCATAGGTCTGTGTGATAGGGTAGTGTCACGGCAAGGCTGTTTCCATCAGGGAGAGAGACACAGACTCTAGACGCTGCAGGTTTAGCACTATTGCGCATGTTTATTACATAAACTAGACAAACAAACACTAATAAACAAAACAAATAGGCACCGTGGCCAAAATAAAAGGTTTCACCAAACAACACGAAAAGCTGCTGTACAATCAATCCATTCTTTGGAAGACACATAGGTTTTCCTTATTTTTTCTCTTCCAGATGTTGGTTGGTGTGACCTGGAATCAGAGCTACAAGCCAAAACACTTAAATCTATTCATTTGCCTAAAAAGAAATCAAAGTGATTTCCTATTTTAGTCTGGCACAATAAAACTATTTACAGTGAAAATTGAAGAATCATACTGTTTCTACAGTATGCATCATTTCTGAGCAATTTTTAAAACAAACTGTGGACTTATGTTTGAAATATTTAGTGTTATTAGTTGTGAGTATGTTCCTGTTACACTTTAATAAAAGAATATTGAATAAGATTTTCTTTCTTTTTTTTGCTATTATTATTTTATCGTGAGGTTAATTGCAATTTCAAGCTTAGGGAGTTGTATGCAGTTTGCTACAAAAACTACTGTATACCTCAGTGGTTTGAATAACCAAATGTGCACAGATTTATATGACAATCTTGACATTTTATTTTCTAACCAAGGCTACATATTAAAAACTATATCTGTGGGAGGCAGTACCTAAATTGTCAGTAACATTTTCAGATAACAAATTCATGTGCTTCAGAACAAGTGTTTTATCTCCAGACAGACACGACCAACTGCCATTCACAGTATTGATTTTTTTTGATAATTTAAGCTCCCGGGCCCTTATTACATTTTCAAACAGTTGATTTGAAGGGTGTGCCTCTTTTAGAACTATCTAACCCAGGTTTTTGCAGTCTTTTATTTAGCTGTTGTGCACATTTTTTAGTTAAATCTATATCAGTTGTAGCTTTTTCTCATTAAGTTGGAGGATGACATGTCGATGTGCTGAGAATACACTACTCCTAAGCTCAGATATTGAACACTATGACATTCCTCTAAAGTAAAACCAAGCTCTGCAGGTTATCATTTGGTTATAACTTCACAAACTGGTTGGCCTTTTATAGCCAGACCTGTATAATAAGCTGTGAAGGCGGTGCAATCTGAGGAAGAACAGGAACTTTTCCTTCACAAAATTGTACACAACAATTTCCGAAAACATTTGTGTGGTAAGATTGTGATTCCTGCAACCAAAAAGACACTTTGCCAAGTTGATCCCTGACTCCACCTGTTGGATAACAATGCAGTAATTGATTTAATAAGCCACATTTCAACATTTCTGAACGTCTGTGGAGTGTCCCGCCCCTATTATTATTATTTGTATTTTTGTTTGCGGCGCGGATAAAAGCGCCGCATCTTTTGTTATTGCTTTTTATTATTTATATTTAAAAACCTCGTGAGGATGCATGACTGATCAGCTACTGATTATTTAAGTAGCTGACAGTCATGCATCCTTACCAAATGCGTGCAGACTCTGGCCGAGGGGTAATAAGATAATTAACAACTAGTTAATCCCTCGGCCAGAGTATAAGAAGCGGCAGCTGTCCGTTCTGCAGGGGTGGAGTGTACAGAGGAGAGCACGGGAGAGCACGGGAGAGCGAGCAAAAACGAGCAAAAACAATTGCTATATTTAATATACTTGTTGCTGTTTATTTGTTTGGCCAACGCGCCTTTTTGTTTTGTTGTTTGTTTAAATCTTTTATTTTTGTTTTGTTTATTAATAAATACACTCGCCTCCCGAGGGTCCGCTGCGGCTGCCGTAGCCTCCCGAGGGTCCGCTGCTGCTGCCGTTGCCTGAGGGTCTCTTTGACTGTGGGGCCATGTTCAGGGCCCTTGCCCGATCTCAGTTGCACAGCTGGCGACATGGCCGTCGACCAGTGGGCTGCTGCCTGTCTTGGGGTCGCTAGTTTCACTTCCCGGCGGTCTGAGCTAGCTGGCTGCCACTGAGCAGTCGTGTCCTGCCACTGGCTTTTAAATAGGCTGCCGTTGCCTGCGAGGTCTGCAGCTGCTACCTTCGCCTCCCGAGGGTCCTGTTTTGCCTGGGGTCGCTACCAGTCCTGCCATGCGGCAGGAAATACTGTGGCTGGAGTCCCATGAAGGGGAGCTGCCGACCACGGAAAAGGGGGGGGAGGTCAGGAGACCAGCTCCCCCAGCCGCACTTTCGCGGCAGGAAATAATATGGCTAGAACCCCATGAAGGGCAGCTGCCGGCCACGAAGAAGTGGGGGAAGGTCAGAAGACCAGCTCCCCCAGCCGCACTTTCACGGCAGGAAATACTGTGGCTGGAGCCCCATGAAGGGCAGCTGCCAGCCATGAAGAAGGGGGGGGAGGTCAGGAGACCAGCTCCCCCTGCAGCAATTTCGCTGCAGGAGAGATGGTGGCCGGAGCGCCACGGAGGGGAGCTGCCGGCCATGAAGAAGGGGGGGCAGGTCTGGAGACCACCCCCAAAATTTTTCTGGCCAGAGGAGCCGGCCTGTGCGTGGTCCACTGGGACGCTACAGTTGTTGGGGTGGGAGGAGGACATCCCACCGTGGCCGCCACCTTAGGCCCGTTGCTGCCCCTGTTCCTGCGCCGGGACTGCTAGCCGAGGCTTTAGGGAATAAGGGGGGAGGTGGCCGAAAAGGCCATGTGTGCTGCCCACAAGGGGGGGCATGTGTGGCAGAGTGTCCCGCCCCTGTTATTATTATTTGTATTTTTGTTTGCGGCGCGGATAAAAGCGCCGCATCTTTTGTTATTGCTTTTTATTATTTATATTTAAAAACCTCGTGAGGATGCATGACTGATCAGCTTCTGATTATTTAAGTAGCTGACAGTCATGCATCCTTACCAAACGCTTGCAGACTCTGGCCGAGGGGTAATAAGATAATTAACAACTAGTTAACCCCTCGGCCAGAGTATAAGAAGCAGCAGCTGTCCGTTCTGCAGGGGTGGAGTGTACAGAGGAGAGTACGGGAGAGCACGGGGAGAGCGAGCAAAAATGAGCAAAAACGAGCAAAAACGAGCAAAAACAATTGCTATATTTAATATACTTGTTGCTGTTTATTTGTTTGGCCAATGCGCCTTTTTGTTTTGTTGTTTGTTTAAATCTTTTATTTTTGTTTTGTTTATTAATAAATACGCTGAGTGCCATTGCACTCAGCTTCACCCGCCCATCCATTGTTTTGGTTTCTGTACTTCCTGGTCTGTGACGTCACCACTGCGAGCCAGCCTGTCACAACGTCATTTGCTGAATTGAGTAGGAATTTGACTCCACACCGAGGATAAAAATATAGCAGCAAAAATAGGCATCTACTTTCACTGCCACATCCTTATGCACTCTTGATCAGTTACCAAGATATGTGCTTAGGACTTTAGTAATTCATTATTCAATGCATTAATTAGGTTAATTCTGCACTGTACTGTATCTGGAGTAGACAAATTAAGCAAGTGCCATGGGACCGACTTTGTTAAGAAATGGCAGACAGAGGGATGTCAAGACACTTTTTAAAAAGGACAGTTTGGGGTTGACTTGATCAACCTATACACCACCGTGATAAGTGTAAGTGTCCTGGCTTAAAGGGTAAAAGCTGATCAAATCAAACCCTTAGAGATAAACTTACCAAACATACTCGACAAAAGCATTTTCAAAACTATTTTCAAACAAAGAATGTAATATTCAGCATTTACATTATTGTAACTGTAGTCAATATTTGCCTCAGAACTTATGATTTATTTACACTTTACACTATAAACTTTTTTATCTATATCTATATCTATCAAAATTGCAAAGTAAAACAAGATGACAAATGTTTCAACTAGTGTCGCCTAAAGTATATCGAAGTCACTGAAGAAGGCAGTAGCTGAAACGTTTGTCTACTTGACTTAGCTTCTTATACTTTTACTTGAACCTTTATTTTTAGTAACAAAAGGCATGTCAAAGTCATCATTGGTGCATCGTTAGGAGACACAAAAACTACAAAGATATGAACATTTAAATGTTTAAATAGTTAAAGCTCAGCAAGATACCAGTAAAGAAATATAATTTAGACCCAAGAAAGACAAAAAATTATAAAATCCCAAAATATGAACACCAAAACCAGCCCCATCTCAAATAAACATAAATATGTGGTCAACAGCAGGGGGCTCAGTGAGACACAGGGATTATAAAAAGACACAACAAGACCAAGGATAGGTTTCAGAGCACAGACAGATAGGAGACAATAAAGTCTGCTACAGGCCAAGGGCTGCTACAAATGAAAGGGCCTTCCAAACTGGGCACTAAGAATGCCCATTGCACAACCTATTGACAGCCAACTAAACAAGCAAGACAAGCATTTACAAACTGAATTATTTGTTTATTTAGCAGACGCCTTCATCCAAGGCGACTTACAGAGACTAGGGTGTGTGAACTATGCATCAGCTGCAGAGTCACTTACAACTACGTCTCACCCGAAAGACAGAGCACAAGGAGGTTAAGTGACTTGCTCATGGTCACACAATGAGTCAGTGGCTGAGGTGGGATTTGAACCGGGGACCTCCTGGTTAGAAGCCCTTTCTTTAACCACTGGACCACACACCCTCTCCTTTATATTACGGACAGCTGTCTGCAGTGACCAGTCAAATTAATGCCCAAATAGAAATACATTTCCCATGTTAACAACAGGACCATCTTTCTACAAAGTCCACTTTTAAGAGGATTTGACTGTGTTTGAAAACTGTGCATGGTTCAAAACAAATCTGTAACTACACAGGAAAAGCTTAAAACTGGTTGCATTCAGTTGACAGACTCAGAATTAAGTTTAATGCTTTGGGCTGCCATATTGTTACAGTGGCACCCAATGGGCAAAAGCCTATCCCCCTACTTGTAATTAACCTTCATAATTACCATGTTAAAACTGAGATATGCTTCCTCACTGTAAAGTGCCTTTGTACTTGGCTGCTAATGGGACGTGGATTGGGCTCCAGTCTATGTGGATTTCCTTCAGGTGCTGTTGTGTATTGCATTGACATGTTCTTAACCACTCCATTACAGAGCCTGCTCTTTATCTGATTGGTAAGGTGCTGTGTGGTTGATGGTTTGCATTCACCCCCTGGCCTCTATATTTAGTTTAATGGGCTGGGATTATTACAACATCCATCACACATCACATCACATTCAGTGTTATCCGCAAATTTTACTGAAACTCTGTTAATACCAAAATCCTATTTACAGTATTCCCGATCTAATATAACAGCAGCAACAGGCATTGAGCATGGTATAGTGCAACATTCCTCATTATATGTCCCGCGGGCCAAAAGTGGCCCTCGATGTCCCAAGGATTGGCCCTCCAGCTGCCTCTGTATAATCCCGCCGCGTTTTCTACATCTTTATTATATTACATTACTTTTTATTTCTAGTTGTAAAGATAAAAGAAGGGGAACTCTCTCAAGTCATAGATCTTGTTGTGAAAACAGTAAACTACCTGCGTGCACGAGCCTTGAACCACCGCCTCTTCCGTGAGTTTCTCAGTCACTGCGATGCAGAGTATAACGACATCATTCTGCACAGTGAGATTCATTGGTTGTCTCCAGTAGTTCGGGATTTTTTAACCGAGCAAGGCAAAAACGAAGCAAAGTTTTCCAACCCTAACTGGATATCAAAACTAGCTTTTCTCACAGATATGTCTGGGCATTTAAACACCCTGAATCTCTCCCTGCAAGGAAAATGTAAAATGGTGAGTGACATGCTGCAGTGTGTGTTTTCATTCCAAAGCAAAGTGCAGAGTTCACACATCATTTCCCCAAACTTGCGTGTATCACCACTGAATGACCTGAGCTGAAGGATCACTACAGACCTGACATATTTGTGACGTACATGACTCAACTGAGGGAGAGGTTTGAAGCACGATTTGGTGACTTTTGCAATAGGAAGGTTTTGCAAAATCCTTTTGTTGTACCAGTGAGAGCCACCTCTACTGAACTGGCACAAATGGGGGCAGCAACTGTCAATTCAGACTCTGAACTTTTGGAACTGCTAGCTGACTTTGACATGCAAGCGATACATTTGACTTGTTCCGTGCCTGAATTCTGGTTTAAAGTTCCTCAAGAAAAAAAAAAACCACATTGATATCCTGTGCTTTTAAGGGACTGTCCATGTTTGGTAGCACATATGTGTGTGAAGCCAGCTTTTCGGCAATGAACTCAATAAAGAACAAGCACCATAACAGACTGAGGCAACATTGTTTGCGCACCGCAACCACCTCCTACGAACCACATTATCAGAATATTACAAGCAAGTTCACTTGTTTCCGAAATTCCAACGAGTAAAGGTAAGTTAAAAACGTATTCCATTGCTAATGTTTGGGGATAAGGGGGTTATGATATGTCTATGTGGCCTGCCAGTGATCACAGAGTTACTTATGTGGCCCTCCACAATATTATAGTGGGGAACACTAGTATAGTGTTTAATGGCTACATTTGTATGAAAGGTGTATGGATATAAAATACATTATTTATTTTGAAAGATCTGGACTGGTAAAGACAAGACAAGTGCACCACTGCCTGTTGAGTATTTAATTTCACAGAGAAATAGAAAATGTCCAGCATGTGTGACATGGCTATACATAACTATTAGTTTCCAATTGCTGGTTTAAAGTGTAGGTGGTAATGTCGTAATTGATGAAATAGGTGGGATAGAGGCACCATTAGGGTTGTTCTGAAAATTTCACATGTTTCCAGTTAACTTGTATAAGAGTTCTGATGTAAAGATGCTTGTGGCAAAGTGCCCCCCCTGTGTATATTGTATGTTACGTGTTGTGTGTAAATGTTGGTGTATAGGTATTGGTACACGGGATATAAGCGGGTCTGTGTTTCACGTGTGTTTAAATTGTATATTTGTATTTAGGCACGAGGATGGCACATCACATCACGTGCAAGTAAAAAGTAATACTATGTGAGCACGGGGAATTGCACTTTAATTAATTCACGTGCAGTTGTACCGAGATTCCAATTGAATGATTGACTAGCAATCGAGTCTCGGTACAACTGCATAAAAGCTGCATGTTTTCACTCACTCGGGGTTGTGTGTTCGATGAGTGGAGAACGGGTGTGTAGAGGAGGATAACTAAAATATAATAAGAAGAATAATAAGTGTTTTCTTACTCACCGTGTTTGTCTGTTCGTGTTTACTGTATAGTCCGTTTTGTTTGTCTATTTATTTTGGCGCAAGTGCCGTGTCCTGTGTTTTTGTAACAACTGTTTATTTTCTGTCTGTTTATTCATTAAATGCTGAGCGAAAGCATTCGCTCAGCTCCACCAAACTCCACCTCTCTCTGTTGTTTTTGTTCCTGTTTCTGCCGTGACGTCACCGCCCAGTCATCCTGTCACACGTGGTGTCCAGAAGAGGGATCACCAGCGCCTCCTGGACTCAGGCAGAAGTAGGGTACTGCAGTTTTTTTCGTGTTTTTTTTTCTCATTGTGTGGAGAAAAGGAGTGAGGAGGAAGAAGAAAGAGGAGGATGAGAAGGCAGCAGTCACAACACCAGCCGGAGGAACAGCAGCCCGGGTGTTACTGCTGCGCTAAGCCTGGGCATTCCAGCACCAACTGCCCCTGGTACCCCCTCGGACAGCTACCCCAGCTATGCCCCATCTGCGGAGGTAAGCACTACGTGGCCCGCTGCCCTGTCCAGGAGAGGGAGGAGCAGGGGTCGCCTCAGTCTCCACCACCAGCAGGGGGAGGTAGACTGCTGCTCCCACCGCCCCAACAACAGCGGCAACAACAGCAACCACAGCAGCTGAACAAGAGGTGGTGGTCCCGGGTGCCAACTAAGTTTGGACCCCTGGACTGGGCAGCTGAACAGGAGCAGTGGAGGAAGGAGGGGGCTCCCATGTGCGGCGCCTGTCTCGAGTTTGGGCACGTCAGGGAGGACTGCCCTTACGGGGATCCCCAGTTTGAAGAGGCGTGGAACCAGGGTCGAGTGGGGGATGCTGCAGAGTGGTTCTGGGCAGTGGACCAGACCCGGCCATCTCCAGCACCCAAGAGGGAGGAGCCCGAACGTCCTACGCCTGAGTGGGAGGAGCCCGAACGTCCTACGCCTGAATGGGAGGAGTCGGTGCGTCCACAGCCCAAGAGGGAGGAGTCGGTGTGTCCACAGCCCAAGAGGGAGGAGTCGGTGCGTCCACGGCCCAAAAAGGGGAAGATAGAGCATCCACAGCCCCAGTCTCCACCAGCAGAGGGTGAATTCCTGCTGGTTCCACCTCCATTGCCATGGGAGGACTGCTTGCAGCTCCCACCTCCACCAGCAGAGGGTGAATTCCTGCTGGCCCCGCCTCCGCCACTTCCACCGCCAGGAGCAGAGCAGCAGGAGCTGCCTCTGCCTCCTCCACCAGCAGAGGGTGAATGCCTGCTGGGTCCCTGTCCCCCAGCAGAGGGTGAATGCCTGCTGGGTCCCTGTCCCCCAGCAGAGGGTGAATGCCTGCTGGGTCCCTGTCCCCCAGCAGAGGGTGAATTCCTGCTGGGTCCCTGTCCACCAGCAGAGCGTGAATGCCTGCTGGGTCCCTGTCCACCAGCAGAGGGTGAATGCCTGCTGGGTCCCTGTCCACCAGCAGAGCGTGAATGCCTGCTGGGTCCCTGTCCACCAGCAGAGGGTGAATGCCTGCTGGGTCCCTGTCCACCAGCAGAGGGTGAATGCCTGCTGGTCTCCCCTTCCGAGGCGGAGCCGCACCAGTCCCCTGCAAGAGAGGGAGGGCCGCACCAGTCCCCTGAAACAAGGGTAGACTACACGCTGCTCCCACCTCTGCCGCCAGGAGACTACACGCCGCTCCCACCTCCACTGGCAGGAGCAGAGCAGCAGGAGCTGCCTCTGCCTCCGCCACCTCCATCGGCAGGAGCAGAGCAGCAGGAGCTGCCTCTGCCTCCGCCACCTTCACTGGCAGGAGCAGAGCAGCAGGAGCTGCCTCTGCCTCCGCCACCTTCACTGGCAGGAGCAGAGCAGCAGGAGCTGCCTCTGCCTCCGCCAACCCCACCAGCAGAGGATGAATGCCTGCTGGTAACACTTCCCCGACCAGCAGGGGATGAATGCCTGCTGGTATCACTTCCCCCACTGTCACGAGGAGAGGAGCAGGAGCTGCCTCTCCCTTCACCAGAGAAACCAGGACTAGATGCTGGCGGTCCTCAGCAGCCCTTGCATAGGCTGCTGAGGAAAGCATGGGGAAGAACCGCCCGGCCGCAGTGGCCGAGAAGAGGGCCAAAACCCGCACCCCAGCTTGTCCTGACTCCCTGCCTCGCTTCGCCCAAGGATGCCTGCCTCGCTTCGCCCAAGGATGCCAGCCTCGCTTCGCCCAAGGATGCTTGCCTCGCATCGCCTGGGGCTGCCTGTGGCTCCGCATCGCCTGGGGCTGCCTGTGGCTCCGCATCGCCTGGGGCTGCCTGTGGCTCCGCATCGCCTGGGGCTGCCTGTGGCTCCGCATCGCCTGGGGCTGCCTGTGGCTCCGCATCGCCTGGGGCTGCCTGTGGCTCCGCATCGCCTGGGGCTGCCAGTCGCTCCGCATCGCCTGGGGCTGCCAGCCGCTCCGCATCGCCTGGGGTTGCCAGCCGCACCGCATCGCCTGGGGTTGCCAGCCGCTCCGCATCGCCTGGGGTATCCAGCCGCTCCACATCGCCTGGGGTTGCCAGCCGCTCTGCATCGCCTGGGGTTGCCAGCCGCTCTGCATCGCCTGGGGTTGCCAGCCGCTCCGCATCGCCTGGGGTTGCCAGCCGCTCCGCATCGCCTGGGGTTGCCAGCCGCTCCGCATCGCCTGGGGCTGCCTGTCGCTCCGCATCGCCTGGGGCTGCCTTTTGCTCCACACAGGGCACAGGGTACGAGGGAGAAGTGGAGCTCCGCTGCCGCCTCTATGGCCAGGGGCTCCCCTCCCGAGTTCGCCTCCCGAGGGTCCGCTGCTGCTGCCGTCGCCTCCCGAGGGTCCGCTGCTGCTGCCGTCGCCTCCCGAGGGTCCGCTGCTGCTGCCGTCGCCTCCCGAGGGTCCGCTGCTGCTGCCGTCGCCTGGGGTCGCCAGGGATCCTGCTTCGCCTGGGGTCGTCGAGGGTCCTGCTTCGCCTGGGGTCGCTACACTGTGGCCAGAACCCCATGAAGGGGAGCTACCGGCCATGAAGAAAGGGGGGGAGGTCAGGAGACCAGCTCCCCCAGCCGCATTTCCGTGGCAGGAAACACGGTGGCCAGAGCCCCACGGAGGGGAGCTGGCGGCCACGAAGGAGGGGGGGGAGGTCAGGAGACCAGCTCCCCTCGCAGCAGTTTCGCTGCTGGAGATCGTGTGGTCTGAGCCCCACGGAGGGGAAATGCCGGCCATGAAGAAGGGGGGGGAGGTCAGGAGACCAGCTCCCCTCGCAGCAGTTTCGCTGCCGGAGATCGTGTGGTCGGAGCCCCACGGAGGGGAAATGCCGGCCATGAAGAAGGGGGGGGAGGTCAGGAGACCAGCTTCCCCAGCCGCACTTTCGCGGCAGGGTAGTGTGTGGCGGGAGCCCCGGAAGAGGGAGCTGATAGCCACGAAGAAGTGGGGAGTGGAGGACATTCCACCATGGCCACCCCCCAGAAACACCTTGCTTCTCCCTCTTCCGGGACTTTAAGACTGAGGGGGGAGGTGGCCATTGAGGCCATGTGTGCTTTGCACAAGGGGGGGTATATGTGGCAAAGTGCCCCCCCTGTGTATATTGTATGTTACGTGTTGTGTGTAAATGTTGGTGTATAGGTATTGGTACACGGGATATAAGCGGGTCTGTGTTTCACGTGTGTTTAAATTGTATATTTGTATTTAGGCACGAGGATGGCACATCACATCACGTGCAAGTAAAAAGTAATACTATGTGAGCACGGGGAATTGCACTTTAATTAATTCACGTGCAGTTGTACCGAGATTCCAATTGAATGATTGACTAGCAATCGAGTCTCGGTACAACTGCATAAAAGCTGCATGTTTTCACTCACTCGGGGTTGTGTGTTCGGTGAGTGGAGAACGGGTGTGTAGAGGAGGATAACTAAAATATAATAAGAAGAATAATAAGTGTTTTCTTACTCACCTGTCTGTTTACTGTATAGTCCGTTTTGTTTGTCTATTTATTTTGGCGCAAGTGCCGTGTCCTGTGTTTTTGTTACAACTGTTTATTTTCTGCCTGTTTATTCATTAAATGCTGAGCGAAAGCATTCGCTCAGCTCCACCAAACTCCACCTCTCTCTGTCGTTTTTGTTCCTGTTTCTGCCGTGACATCACCGCCCAGTCATCCTGTCACATGCTGTATTGAAGGAATTCAGAATGGAAGGCATGTGGGTGGACAGTGAAGTATAGAAGAGATCTACTAATTGGGGAGACTACTTTATTTATTTATTTATTTATTCAAAATAACCTACAGCACATACGGTACCTTCTGGTGATACCATTGGTGTGAATGTATATGCTATAATGCTATTTTGAAATACTGCTGTTTTCTGAACTGCTCACTCCTGAAGCCTCCGATTCTCAGGATAATCACGGGATACTGGTCTCCTGGTCGTCCACAGGTTCAGATTGAGGTCAGCTGTAATGCCCCTCACCTTTGAAATTCTATTCCTCAGAGTATTAGAAAAGTTCTGGATTAAAAAAAAAAAAAACTTTATATACACATAGGTTTGAAAGGAGGTATAACTGCAGTGTACAACTATGAAAAGAAAATTATAAAGAAGAACCAGAAACGTTTTTATTTTAGGATGCGCACAAAATGTTTAAATGATTAAAAAAATAATTAATTTCAGGAAGTTTGGGACAAAAGCCCTTGTTCAGCTGTGTAGAAAGAAAAATAAACACAGTGCAGTAAACCTGTTTATCTTTCTTTCTACACAGCTGAAGGAGGGCTTTTGTTTAAAAAGTCCTGAAAGAAATTATTTTTGAACCATTTGAAACATTTTGTGTATATGTGTATATGTGTATTTGTCTATATGTGTATATGTGTATACTATGTGTATGTGTGCATACTATGTGTATATGTGTATATGTGTATATGTGTTGTTGCTGTCTGCACCAGCAGAGCTGTTCTTCTCCACCATGCACCTGTGTTGATCTTGCAGCGCGCAAGTAAAGCACCCCGTGGACTGCAGGGCTCAGCTGGAGAGAAACAAAGTGGGGCCGTGACGGAAGCACCCTGTTCTGTGATTCACCCTGTACATGAAGAACGCTAGTTTGCATTGTATTATATTGTACCTGGAGAGATAGGTGGCAGAGAGTAGAGAGTTAGTGACAGAGAGAAGAGCAGTTTCAGTGGAGTGTGCTGGGTGAAAATCAGACTGGAGGGGGTCATGCAGAGAATGTGTTGACAGGAAAGCAGAGAGCTGGCGATGTACCACTCGCTCGAGGGTTTTAGAGAGGAACGAGAGAAGGGAGACAGGACAGTAGTTATGGACGGATGAGTGATCAAGGGAGGGTTTTTTTAAGATGGGTGTGATGCCGGCCTGTTTGAAGGCAGAGGGGAAATAGCCAGAGAGCAAAGAGGTGTCGAGAAGGGAGGAAATGAAAGGGAGTAGAGCAGGGGCAGTATCCTGGAAGAGGTGAGTGGGGAGGGGGTCCAGAGCACACATGGTGGGTTTATGGCTCTGGAGTAGGGAGCAAAGATTGGCGTCTGAGAGGGGCGAGAAGGAGGAGAAGGAGGGTAGATTAGTAGGGGTTGCAGATGGTGATGGGGAGTGGGTGGGGAAGGAGATGAGGTAATGAAGATTCTGGGGATGTATGTGATTTTGCAGAAGAAGGAGGCAAAGTCATCAGCTGAGATAGAGAAAAGTGGAAGGGGGGGGGGGGTTAATACATAAAATAGACCCCATTGTGTACATAACACATACTATTGTAAACGATGATTAATAAAGTTAACTTTATTAACTTTTAATAAGTATATCAAACTTTCAGTGCACGCTGCAGCTCAGCCAATAATGTTTCTTGAAAACAGGCACTGAAGGGCAAATTCAGAAAGATCCATCTTCATATCAACAGCGAACAGCTTAGCAGAAACCATTAGACAGTCAATAAACGAAGCAGAGCCACAAACAGAATTGACATGACAGCCGTGTTTGAAGAGGGTCCCTGGAGGAAATCTATATATTGATGTTCCCACTGACGACTCTTCTGTGTAGCTTCTGATATGGTTCATGGCAGTGTATATAAACTGTAATGTGATCTCAACCATGGAAAGTTAGTTCATGCACTTACCCAACAGTAATCCGCTGAGGCATAAAATAGAAATGTTTATGCTTCTAAGTAAAATATGTAAATAATTCAGTAATGCAGCATGAAATAATCTTCGTGGGAATGTCTCCTGCAATGAAATATTTTGTCTGAAAGCAAAAAGGATGTATTTTGGCTAGCTGGCAGCATGGAGGTGGAGGATTTGGGGTAATTAGACTCTGTATCGATTTAATAAATGTTGATGGTGTTACGTTGACTGTTTTCTTCTTATTGATAAAGATGGCTTGGTATATACAGTACTGTGCAAAAGTTTTAGGCAGGTGTGAAAAAATGCTGTAAAGTAAGAATGCTTTCATAATAGACATGTTAATAGATTATATTTATCAATTAACTAAATGCAAAGTGAGTGAACAGAAGAAAAATCTAAATCAAATCCATATTTGGTGTGACCACCCTTTGCCTTCAAAACAGCATCAAGCATCAATTCTTCTAGGTACACTTGCACACAGTTTTTGAAGAAACTCGGCAGGTAGGTTGGCCCAAACATCTTGGAGAACTAACGACAGTTCTTCTGTGGATTTAGGCAGCCTCAGTTGCTTCTCTCTCTTCATGTAATCCCAGACAGACTCGATGATGTTGAGATCAAGGGCTCTGTGGGGGCCATACCATCACTTCCAGGACTCCTTGTTCTTCTTTACGCTGAAGATAGTTCTTAATGACTTTCGCTGTATGTTTGGGGTCATTGTCATGCTGCAGAATAAATTTGGGGCCAATCAGATGCCTCCCTGATGGTATTGCATGATGGATAAGTATCTGCCTGTACTTCTCAGCATTGAGGAGACCATTAATTCTGACCAAATCCCCAACTCCATTTGCAGAAATGCAGCCCCAAACTTGCAAGGAACCTCCACCATGCTTCACTGTTGCCTGTAGACACTCATTCGTGTACGCTCTCCAGCCCTTCGGCGAACAAACTGCCTTCTGCTACAGCCAAATATTTCAAATTTTGACTCGTCAGTCCAGAGCACCTGCTGCCATTTTTCTGCACCCCAGTTCCTGTGTTTTCGTACATAGTTGAGTCGCTTGGCCTTGTTTCCACGTCGGAGGTATGGCTTTTTGGCCGCAAGTCTTCCATGAAGGCCACTTCTGACCAGACTTCTCCGGACAGTAGATGGGTGTACCAGGGTCCCACTGTTTTCTGCCAGTTCTGAGCTGATGGCACTGCTGGACATCTTCCGATTGCGAAGGGAAGTAAGCATGATGTGTCTTTCATCTGCTGCAGTAAGTTTCCTTGGCCGACCACTGCGTCTACGGTCTTCAACGTTGCCCGTTTCTTTGTGCTTCTTCAAAAGAGCTTGGACAGCACATCTGGAAACCCCTGTCTGCCTTGAAATTTCTGCCTGGGAGAGACCTTGCTGATGCAGTATAACTAGCTTGTGTCTTGTTGCTGTGCTCAGTCTTGCCATGGTGTATGACTTTTGACAGTAAACTGTCTTCAGCAACCTCACCTTGTTAGCTGAGTTTGGCTGTTCCTCACCCAGTTTTATTCCTCCTACACAGCTGTTTCTGTTTCAGTTAATGATTGTGTTTCAACCTACATATTGAATTGATGATCATTAGCACCTGTTTGGTATAATTGTTTAATCATACACCTGACTATATGCCTACAAAATCCCTGACTTTGTGCAAGTGTACCTAGAAGAATTGATGCTGTTTTGAAGGCAAAGGGTGGTCACACCAAATAGGGATTTGATTTAGATTTTTCTTCTGTTCACTCACTTTGCATTTAGTTAATTGATAAATATAATCTATTAACATGACTATTTTTGAAAGCATTCTTACTTTACAGCATTTTTTCACACCTGCCTAAAAAGTTTGCACAGTACTGTATTTCTGTGTAAAATGACAGAAACACAGCCAACTGTCTGACGTGTTCCCATTCAGTAGTATTAAAACCTCATCATACAGACAATAGCAACGCATGCTCTCCCTTTTATTAAAGCACAACTTCTGAGGAACTTGAATCCTCTCTACATGACAAATATGTTTATTCATCATGTATCTTATTATTTGTCCATATAAACTTACAAAACATAATCCCAATGATTTCAGAATGAAATGATGTTTTAAAAATAGTGCTGTAAAATCTGACCTGCTGTTAATCATTTAATTCCTTCATTTTCCATTCAAATTGTCGATAGAAGAACACAAATTTTTCTCTCCAGTCAGTATGAAAATGGGGTTTACGACAGACACAGATGAACACAGGCATCTTAATATTAAAATCGTTCTTTGTGTTTTGAAATATTGTCAGACAACCTCAGTCACATTCTGCAGAAATGTGTCAAACAGAAGTATTTCCAAATGAAAATAATGGAATATACTGTATAGTAAAGGGAAATATGAACCTAAGTCACTTTTGTAATAAAATGTTTTTATGCTTTTGTTATTTCATTTCTATACAGTACTACGATACAATTCTTACATAATACAGTAAAAAAAAGGGTAGTACACTTTTTGTTTTTAGGCGAGTATGTAATATCAAATTTTGTTATGCGGTTAAAACAAGCTGAAACTAAAACCATCTAAGCAGGTTGCATTTTCTGATTGCAACTATAAAAACCAACTAATATGCCAGAATGTAAGTAATCCAAAGAATGCTCATTTTACTTCTCTATAATAATGCTGGTGTTGTATCAGTTTGTTTGATGAAAATGTAACTGCCTTGTAATTATTGTACTTTTACTGAGTTGTCAATGTACAATGAACCTTTTGTAATGTATTGACCATGGTGTATCGCTCCCTGTTAGGGAGAGTTTGCCGATATTGCGCTTGTCTCTTTAGGTCTTGGCAGTACAATGGGGAATAGTAAACTCAAACATATAGTTAATTCCGAATAAGAATGTGCCGTATCTAATTAATCCAGTAACATAGCTGTAGAAAACGCTGTACAACCCCTGTAGTTATATATATATATATATATATATATATATATATATATATATATATATGTGTGTACATAAATATAGATCTTATCAATTATGCAGCCCTGTCACTTATTATCTTAAGCCCGTTTCACACTGGCACTCCTACCAGGGTCCGGACCCTGATTCTGGCTGCCCGGGGTCACATTCCTGCATAGTGTGAAACCACGTACCTAGGTCGTACCCGGGTCCCAGCAACCCACCTTAGGATGTGAGTCAACATGCTTTGACCCGGGTTGAGCGAGACAAAATACATGATGACGAAATAACAAACAGCCACGTCTGCGGGAAGGTTTCACTTCAGCAAGGAACGTTTTTGTTTATTCTGTTTAGCCATATTTTTATTGCTTGAGACACACTATAAGCCAGATTGCATCAGGGATGAAGAAACGTTTGCTCTAATCAACATTTGGATCGATGGTTCAATCCAGAGAAGCTTAGATGGAAGCGTCTGTAACAAGCTGCTTCCGGGGCATTGATACCAGCATTGCTTACTTGCGTCTGTCACCCAGGTCAACCCTGTTTTATCAAAGGCAGTGTGAAATCGCCCAGCCGACCCGCATGACACCGGGTCCTGACCCGGATAGGTTCAGACCCCCCGGGTAGAGCATGCCAGTGTGAAAGGGGCTTTAGATATAGACTGCATGCTTAACTGGTGGCCTGGATAGAATTGATTTAAACTACTGTATAAAACACAGACATCTGCGCTGCCTTCAGCTGTAACCATTTTTAGGGCTACTGATTTTCCATTTTTGGGAATAGCAAATTCTGTTTTTCAAAAATGGCCATTTCTGTTGTTTCTTCCCACTTCTTATCAACATAAACACTTCAAACCTATCATAATGTTTATAGACATCACTTGGCTCATTGCTGGCATTAAAATAAGCAGGAATACCAAAGAATTATATTACAACAGTTCAGAAAACAAATGTCCAGCACTGTTGTAAGAATCACATTGACAGTCTTCCACAAACAATGCAGTTCAGTCTACAAATGAAGGTGTTTTGAAAAGACCCGTTTGATCTTATTGCTGGCATTATAATAACAATATAAAACACATTGAATAGTTTAGTAATAGTCCAGCACTGTCATGTGAGAACAATCCTATGTACTGTACTCCACAAATTAAGTGTAGCATTTTACTGGCATTACAATAACCAGGATAAAATATGAAACACTGATAAAAACACTTAATGAATCCTCCCAATTGTTTCTTTGCTAATTCTGCCTTGTTATTTGCTCAATTTAACAAGAGGTGTGTCTCTGGACAGACTGTCTTTATGAAACAAATGGTGTGTAGTGTAGTGACTACATCCTTTACACAGTAAAGCCATCAATTTCCTTTAAGGAATGTATAGCTAGAAAAACAGCTTTGAGCTTGTTTCTTCATCGTATAATATAATGTAATTAAGAAACGGCCATGGTTTAATATTGCTAATTATTGCTTTATTAAAGGCACGGAGCATGGAGAGAAATAAAATGAACAATAATTAAACACATAATTAATTTGGCTTACTTACAGTTTTTCAGCATAGAAGAAAACAGTGCTTTGCCATTGTTGTCATCTTATTTGCTTTTTTGTTCTCTCTGTGTTCATAACTGGCAATATGATCTTTAATGGTATTGACTCATACATGATCAATGGAATGACCACAAAACTCATATAGATAATCAGATTTGTGTTACTGAGACATTGCCTTTTTTCTTCGTTGGTGCAGCTGCCATTTTAAGTTTCAGCAGAGACACTTGATTTAAGTCACATGGTGAAAAAACTCAACTTACAAAAAAAATGCACATAATATGTCATCTTCAATTACTATATTATACACTTAAATGTGTATTTTCAACTCTAAATTTATATTTTGATTACACTTTTACCAGTTTCCAAACACTTCTGAAATGGCTGTTTTTTAAAAGGGAAATAAAACAAAAACCGTCAAAATATCGTGAGTATCGTGATTTGTATTTATCTTCACTGGAGTATTTACACTTCTAAATAATGCAGAAAGATTGTGCTTCACTGATTAGTATTGAATTATACAACAAGTTAAAAACTGCAAAGTTTATGAGCAGCACTCTCAGACGCAGAATCGCCAGATGTCTGCTTCGCCCACCCTGTACTAATAGATTTGCTGATGCCCGAGCAAGCTCTGCACGAATGTGACGTGCATTTTTACAGGGAAATCAGAGAATCAGCTTCAAAACAGACACAAATATGCTTATGTTAATGCTTTACAAGAATGCTCTCAAAATGACAGATTTACCTTGAGATGAAGTCTCGATTAAGGTTGATATTTACAACTTGCGAAAACTAGTAAACTGAGTGCGAAGGTCGTTGTAGCCTTAGAGGGAACGCTGATCCATAATGAAACCGTGAATCATTGTACTATAATAATATTTAGCAAAGTGACTGTGTGCTGCTTTTGTGACTATTACCTTTTATGGTTGGAGTGCTGCTTGATCCCTCTTGCAACGTTCCTGCACCGCGGAGATTGCTGTGAGATCCTGAGGAAGAGAATCGGAGCCTGCGTCGGAGACTTGTGACCCCAGGGCCCTGCTATGGAACTTATTCGCTGTATTCTCCCATCCCACTCTGTCCAAAGTTAAGTACTGTGACCAGGGTCAGGCCAGTGCAGGTAGCAGGGATAGGTTTTGAGGGTGTCTGGTTACATGCTGCAAATCTAGAAGATAAATTAATTCTAAGTAGGTTGTTATGCAATATTGTTATATGTAAACTGTGTTCATTATTTTATACTGTGTAATAAATATTGAACTAATTTTACTTACCTGTCTGGTGGTTCTTGTTCATCTGTGTGTGGTTAGTGGTGGTGCAACGGAATAAAAAACGGCTACTTCTGTATACTGTCACCGTTTCCAATTGATTGCAATTACTTTACAAGGCCAAAACTTTTGAGAGATGTTGAAGGCCATGTTAGAAGCTGAATACAAACTGAAGGGCTGTGTTTGGATGTTGCACATGAATAAAAGTAATTTCTGCTAGCCCTGCTTCTACGGATCATTATTCTATATAACACAATGCAAGATACAACCATCATTAGTTCAATTTTTATCTCAAAGAAAGAAAAAAAAATTGATGTGCCACAAATCTCAAACAGATGGATCATTTTCCAGTTAAAACAAATTGATTTTACCTTGAGTGAGGCCATTCCAGAGAATTAGAGAAAGACATCCATGTGTTATCTTTAGCACCATATTATTATGAAGGTAACACAATGTCTAAACTCTGTCATATATAGTTTTAGTGTCTAAAATGTATTCTTTACTAGGGAGTTTTCGTGTATTGTGCTCAAGTGTACTTAATGCAGCAGCTTGTAAAGTAAGGGATAAGACACGTCAGGGTGTGCATTGTGTTGCATTGACATATGGCTGTAGTTGGGTTGGATGCACAAAGTGAAGCAGCATATTTGTTATAAACATTAAAGTGGAGGTTTTCAACGTTTCCATTTCTTATAATTGAAATGAATGAAGCATCTGTTCTGGTCTCAATCACTCTGTAAACAGAACTAACATAACCTGTTAGCCTTGCTAGTGACCAAGCATTTAAAAATGCCAATCATGTATTTTTGTTGATAATGAAGAGATACAGAAAAGGAGACAAAGTTCACTATCCACGCATTACTACCGATGACCTGCAGAAGCTAATACAAAAATACATTATTGGCATTTTAAAATGCTTGGTCACTAACGGTGTAAAGATATGTGGTGTAGCAAAAAAGCATACAGCAGACTTGATATGGTGCAAAAAAGTCAAGGAATTTATTGCAGCCTCAGTTGAAGGGGCAGATCAAAAACAAGTAAATCCCAATTAGCCAAAAAGATGGCCGTATATATGAAAAACAAACAAAACAAAAAAAGCAATAAACAAGGCACTATGCCTCAGTACACTCACTATACTCTCTTTATTTGTTGATACAGAATTTGAAGTACACTGCTACTCAAAACTCTCACTGCTATATCCAGCCACCCCCATATGAGCTACTGCTAGCTATTTATACCTTTCTATCCCCTTTTCTCCTCCCCTGGGCTAAACCAATTCACAAGCCTGAAAATAAAATGTAATTTAGACTTTAAATAAACTTGTTTAAACATCACAGTATTGTCACAGCACAATATACATTTGTCATATCACATAATTCCTTTGTCCACATCTTTTACAATACAAATGCAATAGATTAATATCCTTTAATACATTCCTCATAGACTTGCATTGAGCACACTCACGTCTATATCATAAGGCGTACTCTGCGTGCGCACTCCCTAAAATGGCTGCCCTCTACTGCTACATACAATGCAGATACATTTTACTGAAAGTGGCACATGTTAACCTATTAAGTGTAGTTCAGGGGGGGTGGAGCTAAATTGCAACATTGAAAATACCGCTGCAACGTGAGTTCTGTGTACTGATAAGCTTAAAAGAGTCACATGGACTGAAGAGAAGGCTTGGTGAACATATAATCAATTTGTAGTAGTTTTAGCAGAGAGAAGTGTTTTTGTGAGAGTAAAAAAAGAAAGTTTTCTAAAAAATGGAATTCAGAAAGCGAGAGCGCAGAATTGATCTCCAGACTGCATTGGAGTTAATTTTGGAGAATGAGGGAGACTTTGATTACTCCAGTGGTTGTGTGGATCTTGATTTGGAGGAAGAAGAGGTTGATCCATCTTTCATTGTCGATACTGAGGGGGATTCAAGCGACACTGAAGACAATTCATGCTTTTTTTTGAAAGTTGGTTTATTTACTGTGTTTATATTACCTCAAATTGATGGCTTGATGATCATGTCAGACAAAACTTTGATTTTTTTTTTGAAAAATATTTATTTTAGAAACGTTTTATAAGTACATAAGTGTGACAAAGGTTAGTTTTTTTTTTCAGCGAAGCATCTACAAACTTGGGCTTTTTCGTGTGCGTGTGTGTTGTTGTTTTTTTTTGTTGGGTGCTTCGCGGGACATATACAGTAACTCAAATAATATAAACAGTATAGTGCTCCTTGTCTGTCATGGAAAACATAAAATGGGTAACACTTTATATTAAAGTGCTGCTTATTAATGCTTTAGAAATGTTTTATAAATATATCATTTAAGCTTAATAACTATGTTATAGAGTGTTAATAAAGCATTATAGACGGTTTATAACCATGCAATATCCATAGACATAATTACAGCTTTATAAGGGGACAGTTTTTAACCACCTGATCTACTTTGGGATGTTCGACCATGCAATAGCCATAAACAGAATTACGTTTTTATAAATTGTTCTTTGGAATGTTGAAACATAATTCCGTCTATGGCTACTGCATGGTTATAAACCATTTATAATGCTATGTTATATCTCTATAACATAGTTATTAAGCATGTTTTTATATATTTATAAAACATTAATAAGCAGCATCTTAATATAAAGTGTTACCATAAAAGGTATTATATGTATAAGTATTCTTACTGTGGTACAATAGTAAAGTGTGACGAAGGGTCATTTTTTTCTTCTTCCCACGAAGCATCCACAGACTTGGGCTTTTTTTGTGTGCATTTTTGGAGTGATACTGTTTATAAGTTGAGTTATATGGGGCATTAGCATACTTCGCTATACTTTACAATGAAGCAGGTCAGAATTACTATGCTTCGCCACAAAAAAAACGTCGCCAAACTGACTGTTTCTACTTATAAAACGTTTCTAAAATAAATACGTTTTTATATAAAAAAAATGAAGTTTTGCCTGATAGGATCAATAAGCCATCAATCTGAGGTAACACATATAAACACAGTAAATAAAACCAACTTGCATAAATTGTATTTGACAGCTATCCATTTGAAAAGGATGATACCCTTTTATAAAAGGTGATGTTATCATAATATTACTTCTTAATAAAACAGAACACCAACATGAAGCTGTAAATACTTTGTATTAAAAAACAAAATGTCTATTGCTCGAATATATAAAATGTCTGTTGTGGAAAACACAGTAGACCAATACATTTGCCCAAGAACAAGTTGAAAAAATACCAGCTGATAAACCCCATGCACGAATGAGGAGCTGGAAAAATATCACGTTGGCTGGCCTGTGGCAGTTTTTTGGTCTTTCATTTTTGGTGGGGATATTGAAAAAGCCCTCTATTGACAGCTACTGGTCTGGGGACCCCACAGTCTGCACTCCCTTCTTTGGTATCATCATGAGCCGGAACCACTACAAGCAAATACTTCAGGCACTGCACTTCCAGGATAACCAAGCTGCCAGGCCCGAAAATGATCGCCTCTGGAAATCCACCCCTTCTTCGACCGCATCACATTCTTGTACAAGTGTCTCTACACCAGAACAAGACACTTCAATTGATGAGTCTCTTTATCTGTACAAGGGTAGGCTTCATTTCAAGCAGTACATTCCAAACAAAAATGCATGCTTTGGGATGAAATTGTATGAGCTGTGTGAGGTGAAGACTGGCTACACATGCAAATACATGTTGCATTCTGGGCAAGACCAACAACTGCTTGATGGCCAACAATGGTTCTAATTTCTGCATTGTTATGGAGCTTATTAAGGGACTGTTAAACAGGGGGTATCGATTAGCTGTAGATAACTACTACAACAGTCCTGAACTGTGTCTGTCTCTGTATGACCTACCGCACCACTGACAAGTTGATGGCACTGTGTTGGCGTGACAGGAATTATGTCACCATGCTTTCAAACTGCAACGATGCCAGTATAGTAAGCACAAGAAAGAAAACCAAAGAAGACCAACCCATCTACAAAGCCCAGGTGATTCTTGGGAGGAGTTGACAGAAGTGACCAGCTGCTACAATCAAGTGGTAGAAGAAGCTTGCCTTCCACCTTACTGATGTGGCCATCCTTAATGCCTACATGTTGTATTCAGAGAAGCAGAAGAAACCACCAACTATTCTGTCATTTCGTCTGAGCCTTGTGAAGAAATTCTGCAGTACAGCAGTGCAGTCTCCAGTGCAAGGTATCAAGGAGGAAGGCTAAGCACCACAGTGCATCCTATGAGGCTGACTGCTCGGCATTTCCCAAGCCTCATCCTCTCAAAAGAAAACAAGTCAGTGTTTCAGCAGTGCAGAGTCTGCAACAGCAGCCCTGGTCACTATTTATTTTATTTTTAATTGCTTTTTTTTAGATTTCTTATTTCATTTGTAACCTTTATATGCTAATTCTGTACTTTCTTTCCTGTTCTGAATTCTGTAAATAGTCTGAAAATCATATTCTTCATGTTCTAAGCTTCACAATTTTATATATGGTTTTATGGTGATCTGATCAAATTTAAAAGATTCATGACACTTAACAACCAAGTGCAATTGCTTTCAAAATTCCCCAAACTAAAACCCAGCTCAGAATATTTGCATGTTATGAATTACTTCGGAACTGGGCAAAAAAGGGTCTTATCATAGAGAAATACCACTGTATCTTTTAGGGGATATTCCTTCATCTGTAGCACCATGTTTTGGGAGTTAAAACACTAAAATGGGGGAGTTGGGAGATAAATTGTGATTGACAATCTTTAAAAAAAAAAAAAAAAAACCTTTAACTTCTTTCTGCCAATTTTGTCCTTTTTCATATTTTTACATTCTCTAAATTCTGTAAACTGTTTGACAGTCATATTCTTCATGGTCTAAAATGACATATAGTTGAGGGTAATTTAATAAGGTTTAAATGATTTATGCCTCCTAATAATAAGTGTTAGCATTTTCTTTCAAAATTCCAAAAAAAAAACAAAAAAAAAAACCTGGCTCCGAGTTACAGCATAGTATTCTAAACCCAGCCTGGAAAAGGTTAAAAGAATTTTTGGCGGTCTCAGAGCCAATGCATGTGGGGGTTGTGCTTGCACAGCCCATTCAACATCCCTCTGCCGAAAAGCAGCAATAACATCAACCTCCAAATCAGCTCATGGCACCTCCATACCTCACTACTCAAGCAGAGCCTCCTTTCATAATGCTGCCCATGCTTCAGCTCCTCCAGATTTATCTTCAAGGCAAGATAAATACGGGCGTACAATTAGATTCTCCGGAGGGAGACAAATCTGCAATAATTTCAATGCTGGTTTGTGCTCAAGCAGGCAATGTAAATTCATTCATATGTGCAGTAATTGCGGGGATGCCCATTCCAATACAATCTGCCCTTCAGATCTGCCAGCAGAAGCGATTTCTAATCTTAAAAGTTTATTTTCAGAAGTCGGCGTTCCGCTTTCAGAAGAAAAAAACAATTGCCCCCAGCTACATTCTCTGAAGAAGAGGCGGAGTCCCTCTCTATACACATTTCATATGTTACTAACTCCATGTCTTTAAACATCAGGGGCCTTGCTCAGCCCCGTGAAGTACTGTTCATAGACTTAACACAAGTTTACCATTTGTAATATAACAATGATAAAACCATTAATCAACTCGCTAGTATTTGGGTATATCCATTGTATTGAATATGTGCACCTATTCCACACAATGAACACAAGCAAGCACCGCGTTTGTAAGAAAGAAAAAAAAAACATTTTTAAACCAGCTTTTTTTTCCTCTTTACAGGTGCAGCTCCCTCCTGGGACACAGGACCCCAGGTAGGTTCATTTTTGTATGATTATTTTTCCTCTCATAGTGCCTTTCTCTGTTTAAATAATCATTTTACACAACTCTGTTTAAAATCAATATTAACAATGAGCAAAAGTTCACAAGTCCTGTTGTTTGTTTACTGTTTGTACCGTGCTGGTGATCGGGTTTTACACAAACAGGCTATCATAGCGGTTTATGTCAGCACTGTTTACGGAGCGATTGAGACCAGCACGGAGGCTAACATAACAAAACTGAGTACTCTTGACCAGCCGAATTACACACTGAAGCATACATTATCCTAACAGACCGTTTAGATTTTCAAGATGAACTGTTTTTAAGTAGATTACCATTTCTTTGTTTCATCAAATCAATAAAAAAGCATTTGTTTTCTTCAATTTCATTAAGTTGTTGACTTGTTAAATATTTGTCTCTTGCATTTTATTAAAAAAAAAAAAAATCAACAGAGGTTTTGCTGCTTGTGATTCTAGCCACTTGTCTACTTTTTTTTTTTAACTTTTAAACTAATACGTTTCATGGTGTATTGTACTATTTAACTGCACAGTAAAAAAATCTCAATAGCCAATCAACATGCAGCATCCAAAAATTCTGTTTTATACATAAAGATTATAGCTGGAGATATGTAGCTCCGGCTGTGCTGGGACCTCAACGGATGTAACTTCACAAAGTAATTGTTCAATCAACCTCGATTGAACATATGTTTTTCATAGGCCATTGCTGCACTAGCTGCTGCCATTGTCATAGTTCCACCTTAAGCTGTTTTTAACGGCAAGAGTTTTGAAAAATTCCCCAAATTTCCATGAGATCCAATATGGAGGTCGAACCATGTGACTTTTTCATTTGGGGACGTCAGTCTGGTTGTCCAGCCATAGGCATCTACTTACGTATGCGTTTTCATAACTCTGCTATATTGTTTGGGAAGAAAAATAAATAAATAAAATTAAATAAATAATAATAATAAACACAGCAATAACAATAGGCTTCCCCAGCCTTTGGCTTGGAAGCCTAATAACAGTTAAATCCACTAAAAGACAGCCCTGTAGATATCAGAACACAGACGTGTAGGCTATGTTTACAGCACAATAATATAATAATAATAATAATAATAATAATAATAATAATAATAATAATAATAATAATAATACAAACTTCTAAAATGCTTTTAAAAATGAACAATAAAAGCAATAAGTATCATTATCAAAATAATTTATTGTTTAATCTCAAACTTGTGCATTGTTAATACAACAAAACACATTAAAATACACCAAGAGGTTTGTATCTGGCCTACTTTCAGCACGCTTAAAACTATCAAAACTTTTAATAACTTAATAACTGCATTAAACAAATATGCATTACATGTAGGCCTACCTTAAATTACGTTTTCTATTATTATTATTTATTAATCCTGAGAGTCACTTTCATCTCTATCACTTCATTACGCTTAAGCTCCTCCTCATCTTCAATGGAAATGACAGAGACCCGGCATTTATTTACAATGTTACCCCAACTCTGACTGTACCTAGAAAACAAGTATTCATTCACAAACCATTTTAACACTTTGAAAAAAAAACTATTACAGTCCATACATATTTACTCAATATACCTGATGATAAATTTATAAAAGAAAAGTGACAGACTGCACGGCAAGGTTTACATTGGTTTTAGGCAGACAACACTTACAAATCATGCTGGATTCCATAATCAACAGGTTTTGGATTGTAGAGGGTATCACACCATTACGTTCAATAGGGATCTGGTTGGAACCCCAGAATGATGCCAATTCAGCATGCCGGTATGTAAAGGCATTGCGTTGGAGAAGACACAAAATCCTCTTTTGTGTGGCGCCTTGAATTTGTGTTTTAATACCATGTAATTGGGCGGCATTGTGAATTTAACCAGCCTTTGCTAAGAATGTTGGTAAGAATGAATCTGCCCTGAGGTTAGAAATCTCTGTTTGCAAGCCATGCTTTTAGATTGCCTTGTACTTCCTGGGTCATTTCACCTGAAGGGTGACAGTTTTCCCATCCCTTCAACGGCTTCTTTCCAATCAAAAATCAATCTGCTTTCATGCTTCATGCCAGTAACATGCTTTGACCCGGAAGACACTGCCGAGTAGGAAGTAAAGCAGTACCAGACTTCCTGGAAGGGAGGGCAAGCAAACTGAGAACCTTCTTTAACCTCGTGTAGCATCATATATACGACACATGAATATATAAAATGCAGGTTTGTTATAACAATTGCACATTTCATAACTATGTACTGTAGCTAATAAAAGTGCAAAGGAGGTAAGATTGTTGTCTACAAATACTTTAAACAATGCACAATGGTGTCTGTCTGACATTTAGCAGTCCAGAACTCACTTGAAGCATATATCAAAGGGACCTTACAGCTGAAATAAAGGTTAATAAATAAAATATAAGATGTATTCATTTTGATTGACTGTGCTCTCTGGATGCATCACTTGAGTGGTACAGGATTCTTTTTTTCTAAACATCACGTGTAGCTTTTCTTCATGCAAGTAAAAGCAATCACAATTAAACATGTGATGTGTGTTCCAATGATTACCCACTTTAATAAACCCTGAAGGTCGAGTTAATCTACATTCTTATTGTGCACACTTTGGGATGTTTATTGGTTCTGATAGCGCTAAATGTTTTGTATTCATCAATTTATAATCTGAAATTGCAAAGTGCAGCAATTTTCTGTCAGATTACTTTTTTGTGTGTTTTATGAAGAAAGCCGATTTGCTTTACCCTTCAATTCTTATTGGTAATGTTATTAACTTAATTCTCATACCATGGCTGAATCCCTTGCTTTTAGAATACATATTACTGCATCTCGTAAAGCGCTTTGTGATGGTGGTCCACTATGAAAAGCGCTATATAAAACCTATCAGAAGAAACACTTACATACTGATGCAAGTTTTACAATCCTCCTCTCAACCAATAATATCATTGACCACGTGGGTCCCACTTTTCTAAGTTAATGCACCTAAGGTGTTTCACTCACAAGGCAATAAAACTAAAGTTGAAAAGGGAGGAAGAGAGAAGAATAAAGAAGGCCTGTAACAGGGGAGCTCTGTGCTGACTGTCTGGCGCATGCGTGGTAATGCAAGAAGAGGGCAGCAGCCCCGTAAGATCCGCCTGTCAGTCATGGCAATGACACGGAGAGGTGGGGAAGAGGGTGTGTTGGCTTTCCCTCTCTATGAGTAGCTGAGAGGCGGGCCTTGGGGGACTGTTCGGCCCATCAGTACTGCACTTCACTATGCGTTCGGTTGGCCAAGATAGGGGTTACCCATAGACGCTTGCTGAGGAGGCGAGCACGGTTGAAGAAGACAGCCAGCCTTAAATGAAGAAAATGATAATTAAAATAAATTGTTACGTACCCGAGGGGAATAGAGGGGAACCTTGGCCACCCCAGTGTATAGTGCATAGCGTAGGACGGAGACCTGACCTGACCGTCTTAGCGTCAGTGGAGGCACTGCATAAACACCACCTTTATTTTGTAGTTTTATTACTGTGTTTTATTTTCCCTTTTTCTTTCGCCTTTTGTTATTTATTATTTCAGAGCACCTGTGAAGTGCGCCAGCATTTGACAGGAATACCAGTATTGGTATTACTGTGGTCCTGTTTACCGTTGTCGGTACTCAGACCACGGACAACAGCACCCTCTGCGGGGTAAAATAAATGAACCAGAAAATAATAAAACTGGGCACTAGTGCGGTGTTTTCAGTTAAACCTTCTGTCTCCCGTGTGTGTCAGTGAATTGCCCACCACCCTACCACAAATTAGCTTAGTCTATGAAATCTAGCTAATTTTTGAAACTATCATTTCTCTAAAGTATATGTTTATCCAACAATTAACAGTATATTTTGACACTATGGGCCTGATTTGACAAGACAGTTACACAAAAAGCAGTTTGCTTATTTCTTACTTTGGTTAAGTAAAATCAAACTATTAATCTTACAAATCAGTAACAAACAAACCATAAGGTTAAGTTAAACAAAGGGGAAGGAGGGATTTGCTTATTGAAAAGTATGATCTCCAAAATAGAATCTGAAGCCTAGCTAGAGTAGTAGAAAATGCCATAGCAGTCCACTGCAGTGTTAGAATTTCACAGTCAACGGGGTCAAGTATAGCAGAAGCGCCAATCGAATTCTGAAATAAATGATTTGCAGTTATGTTTCCCTATACCGTGATTGTTTTCTTCAATATCTGTTTTCTTAAAATATCTTGTCAGTAACATGAAATATCAGAGGGAAATGTGTCCCCTGCCTTTTGACCTCTGTATCCTGGGAGGATAAATCTATGAATCTTGTCATTTCGACTGGGAACTAATTGACCTCCAAATTCTTTTACGAGAGCCATGAACCCTTATAAATTCTACTGCTGAATGAGCCACGTGGGATCCATGTGGTAGACAGACAGTCCATTCATATGGCAGATGCTAGAAAGTAGACACACATCACTCTACATCTTGCTCTCTTAAAAGGGTCTTCCCATGGCAAAGTGGAGTCTGGAGTGGTGGTCTCACTGGACATCTCAAAGAAAGCCTGTGCTGGTGGTTGAGATTTTTGGTGTCTTTGTAATTTTTAATTATATCAGAATATCAGGAGGCCCTCCAAGGTAACTACACTTAGTTATTTATTTTACGGTTTGCTCATTGCTGAAAGAACCTAAGAATAAATGCCAATAAGCAACAACAAAAAAGTAATGATACAGCAAAGCAAAACAAATCTCTTAACTGCAGGACAATTTTATTTATTCACCGACCAATCAATCACTATTGACTTGACTTATTTTGCAACAAGCTTTGCAGAGCAGCAATAATTAATTGCTGTTTTTTTCCAATTTAATGCAAATTAATTTAGGAACAGATTGCACAGATTACACTCATTTTTTTTCAGTCCCAGGCACTGAGGTTTTAAAACATAATTAATTAATCTGGGGTATGTGTTTGCTTAGAAAGTGCTTATAAAAAGAAGAAAAATAACCATAACAGCTATTTGAGAATCTTAATAATCAAAGCCATTCGTCTTCTTGAAGTTCCTGAATGTGATTTTTACAAACAATATAAACAGTACAATTAAAACAAAACCAAGATCATAAAATGTACATCTACAGGCTTGGTCTCATTTAAGGGATTGTATATAGTGTGTATTTTTTTTTTATATAACGTGTCACTTATTATGTGTTTTATATTCATATGTACCATTTATTGGAGTTTCACTAAAAGAGGTGTTTTACAATGACACTGTTGTGTGCATGCTCTGTACATTTCAAAACTGATGCATCTGAACCCAAACCCACAATTCAACTGCACTTCAGATTGTACAAGTAAGGTACATACATAATATTAAAGTTTCTTCTGTTGTTTTTCTATTAAGAATAAAGCGGTTTGACAAATTAATAAAAACATCTGCCACAACACATAATGCATTACAGTCAGAGTAGCCCTGATAAATCAATATACAGTAACATACAATTTGATAAAAAAGTGATCTTTTGTTAAATATATGTTTTTGTTTCCTGAGCTATAACTGAGCTTGTGCAGTGAACCTGTATGACAAGCTGCTCTGCAACTTCATGGTGTTATATATTGCAACCACATTGCTCTCATACGAGTGTATCTCCTTCTCCATGCCGCATGAAGAGAACAGGGTAGCAGAGCTGGAGCAGCTGAGAGAGCACTACAGAGCAGGGTAACTGTATTCAGAATCCAGGAAAGAAACCAGAAAAAGGGTTACGTGTAAATTGGTTGTTGTGCCTAAAACTAACCTGCCTAGTTATGTACTGTTTGAGCGAAATGTCCTGGAGATTTCAAAATATAGTCTTGATGCAATTTCTGTCTGCTTCTTCTGCCCTAAAATCCCTTTCACCTCCAAACACAGCCTGGGGGTTTCCGTTACACCACCCATCTCATTGAATTACTGTAGGAGCATCCTCATGTTACCCACAGAGTGGTGAAGTGGTGAGCCAGCATGTGACTGTAGCTCTCTTTGGGGAATGAAAACAAAACAATGGAAGAATGTAGAAAAAAAGTGTTATATCTTAGTATCAAATTAAACATGATTGTCGTCACTGCAGCTTCAAATAACTCCAAGCTGCGGCAGAGACCTCGGTACTGATAAGACTTGTTGGGTGATTTGATGTCTAGGCAATATTTAAAAAGCACTTTTGCAAAGTCTTTTTTAATGAATAAAATACTGCTTGATATTAATAATTGTATTCTAGTCTGTTGTAATATGAGCAAACAACCCAGAACAGTGTCACTAATATTACAGTGTATCTCAGTTCAGTTTTTATTCTGCATAACATGAGAAACACTTTCAATTTGAGTGGCAACTAAAACAATAGAGTATTGGCACAATATCACCCAAGCTTATTCTCATTTTATTTTAAGTTCCTATCTAGTCTGGTTAATCCTTTTCAGTCAGCACAGTTACCTCAGTCCCACACACTGAGCTAGGATGGTGAACTATCCTCCTAATTAGATCTGATTACTGATCCACACTCATCATAATCATGGACCTTTGTGTAAATTAAAGACAAAGCATTGTAATCACTATGCCTATTCTCACTGCGAACATGAATACAGCAAAGACATTATGAATCGTTTGTGCTCCTATTTTGTTTAGTGTTAACTTAAAAATACACTGGGGTCTAGTCAATTGATCTAACTACAGGCAGATCTAAATACTGCTGCTTCTTTAACACTTCAGTACAAAAAGCGGGCAATCCAAGTTTCCCAGGATGCTTAGAACACATCAGTGTGATCTGGCAACAAATTCAATCAGCTAAAAAGGAGAGGAAGGAGCTCCATGTGACATTCCTGGATTCCTAGAAGTTGGAATAATGGCAGGATGCACCATTTCTCCACTGGGTTTTACCATGGCTATGGAAATAATTATTAGGGCATCAAAATGGGTCGTGGGTGGAGAGCGCTTGGCTTCTGGAATGCGACTACCACCAATCTGAGCATACATGGATGACATGACGACCATGACTACAAAAGTAGCCTGCACTAATTGGTTATTGGGCAAATTAACCAATAATATTGAATGGGCACAAATGTAATTCAAGCCCACTAAATCAAGCAGCATCTCTATAATTACAGGTAAAGCAGTAGATAAAAAGTTTTGCATTAATGGTGAGGCAATACCAACAGTGTCTGAGAAGCCAGTGAAAAGTCTTGGGAGATGCTATGACGGGACCCTAAAGGACACAGTTTGTGTGGGAGAAGTTAAACAGCAAGCAGTGAAAGGGTTGAAGAGCATAGACAGCAGCACTTTACCAGGGAAACTAAAATTCGGTGCTTTCAGTTTGGTCTACTGCCAAGGTTGCTGTGGCCACTGACTGTATACAAGGTTTCTTTGACAACAGTAGAGAAGCTGGAAACTTTAATCAGTTCATACATACAGGAATACTGCAGCTACCAGTCTCCACTCTAACCGAGGAGTTTAAGTGCGCCAAGGTCCGACTGGAAATTACATTAGTAGAGTCATGTGACAAATGCATAAGGGAGGCAGCACCTGTGTTGAAAACTGGAAGAAAGTGGGCGGCAAAGAAAGCCGTGGAAGATGCAAAGGCTGCCCTTCATATCGGTGATATCATGGGGCAAGTTCAGCATGGAAGAGGGGGTCTTGGTCTCAGTTCAGCTCCTCCTACATGGCACAAGGCAGCCCCAGCTCAACGGAGGAAGCTGGTAGTCAACGAGGTGCAAAAGCAGGAGAAGAGGATGAGGTGCGTGAAGGCCGTTTCCCAGGCCAAGCAGGGAGAATGGATGAGATGGGAGATTGTGGAACAATGTAAGATCGGCTGGCAAGACGTATGGACAATGGAACAGAGCAGGATCAGTTTCCTCATCAGGTCGACATATGATGTTCTCTCATCACCACAGAACCTAAACCTCTGGGTAGGAGAAGATCCCTCATGTCATTTGTGTTCATCACCTGCAACATTAAGGCACATTCTGACAGGATGTAAGGTGGCTCTTAGCCAAGGATGGTTTACTTGGCGCCTTGACCAGGTACTGCGATGTTTGGCCTTAGCATTGGAAGACAAGCGTAACATGACCAATAAGTTGCCACCAGTTCCATCAAAACATTGCACACAAAAGACAACATTCCCCGCCCAGGAGAGCAACCACCAAGAAAAGGTGTTAAAACCAAGCCTCGCCCAGGACAACTGGAAGCTGCTAGACACTGGAAATTGTTGGCAGATGTTGGTCAACAGCTTATTTTTCCACCTGAGATTGCCTCCACTATCCTTCGACTGGATATTGTCTTGTGGTCTGGATCAGCACGCTTTGTTCACCTGGTAGAGTTAACAGTGCCATGGGAGGATGCTGTAGATGAGGCGTATGAGAGAAAGAAACTGCGGTATGCTGAGCTAGCCACTGAAGCGGAACAGCGAGGATGGAGATTCCGGGTTTACCCAGTGGAGGTGGGTTGTTGAGGATTTGTGGCACACTCTGCAACCCAGTTTCTCAGAGACGTCGGATTCAGTGGCCATGATTTGCATCGCACAGTGAAGAACTTTCTGAAGTAGCAGAGTGGAACAGCAACTGGCTGTGGTTGAGATGGAAAGATTCTGGTTGGGGATCTCAAGCACAATATAAAGAAAGAAACGCTGAGGTACGGGTAAGTAAACTGGGTTGAGTTGAGTTGGGGATGGAGGGGGGTGATGCTGTGACGCCAGAATCACCGTCAAGCCCTCCTGTGCTGTCGTGGGCTAGTCGACGAAACACCGAGGATGGAATGTGCCCACTTGAAGACCCCAGAGATGTACCCTACTTAGCTCAATCCAGACGGTTGTCATACTGATGCACTGGGAAGACCGCACTGTGATTAATCCCTGGAGCCAGCATCGCAGCGTTGTGTGTGCTGATGCGCTGGGGAGGCAAAATAAGCTGATCCCTGGAGCCAGCATTACACTTCAGCCATCAACACCAGGCAGAAGGATATCTACATCATCAGGCGGAAGGAAACGCAAATGGATGGAGATGCAGATGGATCACATTAGTTTACTGTAAAGCTTAGTTGGTGCTTATCTTGGTGAGAGCCGAGTTCAAATCAGCATGAAGTTTTAACATCTACTCTCATGTTATGGAAATCATAATACATTAAGACTGAACCTGTCATTTTACTTGTAACCTTGGTGAAATTCAGGAGGTGGCAATGGTTCCCTGCCATTCACAAACTGATCTCCATATTTAAACCTAGTGTATGGCTTTTTTTATTAGCAACTTGGCACAGCCAGGACAAGAGTCTGAGCTCCCCTGCCTACTTGACTCACCCTGCACACCACCCAGCCTTACTTTTACCAGGTGAGCAACTTGGGTACCTCACAAATTACATTTATTAAAGATAAAGGTTTAACTGCAAAATGTATACACTTCCAACATGGTGCTGTAGTGTTCACATATGGAGTCCAGCTCCATATGTTGCATGTAGCCATACGGAAGTACAGGAGTCATTCTACACACTGCTGCCAACTCAACAACATGTCTGCATTTGTACTTGTACTTCTCGTAAACGTGTGTATAGTTCAACCTAACATGGTGTCCGTCTCATTCCTTGCAAATACACAGCAAGACACCGCAGGTGCCATAAGCTTAAACAGTGGGTGGCCTGACCTCTTTATATTTGCTTTCGGCAGAATTCAGTTCTGATCTCAAACTAAAATGTCCCCATATATTTCAACTTCCAGACCAAATTGAATACCTCTCTCTTCATAGTTTGCCTGTCTGATCTAGTCAAATAACAAATAACTGTATGCTGGTGCATTTGCAACTTGGTTTATAGTTCTATTACAGTGTTTTGAGTTTATTTTTTAATTGCAATTCTATAATTAATTGTATTCCTGCAAAGTGATTTGAAATGCTATACAAACTGTTATGTGTAGAGAAGCAGGTTTGCCTTTTGAGTGATGAGCTCATCTAAAATATTTGTGCCCATTTTGGGGATGCCATGACAAATATAATTTTCCAGAATTAATGCCTGTATGTCACGGATGGTTGGTGGGTGATGTCAGACCAGGAAGTTGACACAGGCAAAGTACTGTGGGTGAGTCGCTAATGCCCTCCTTTTTATTAATTTATAAATAATAAACAAAACAAAACACTTTACACAAACCAAAAGGCAAGATGGCCAAAACAAACATTCAAATGTTTAAAACCAGCATGCGTAGCAGTTGTCTTTTTAGCTTACTTGGTGCTCGATCTCTCTCTCAGTCTTTCGTTCCTCCAAACCACTCACAAGCCCTGTCAGCAAAAGCTGCTGGTTTTTATAGTGGTCAAGGGATTAACTGGCTATCACTAACCTCGTTTATACCTCGACCGCATTATGCACAGGATTTTTCATGAGCGTGGTAGACAGCCAATTTGTCAATAAATTATAAGCTGCCGACCATGCATTCTCATGGAGGTATTTTTGCAGACGACAAACAAACATTGTACCTGCCAAACTATATTTAACTTTAAAAATAATGCAAATACATGTAAACTAACGATAATAGTACTAATAATACACACATGCTCCTCCTCTTCATCCAGAAGGGGGCAGTCCACTGTCCAATGCCCAAGCTCTCCACAGACGAGGCACCATTTCCGGCCATCGAGATACCTGAGGAGGGAGTTCATCCCTCCTCCCTCGTAGTAGTCAGAGATGCCCAGCTCTAGTTTTGGGGCTGGCAGTGCTGAGCACTCCGGATGTGGGGACGATGGCTCCTGCCTCTTGGGCTCTCGAGACGCAGGCTTCCCCTTCTTGTGCGCTGGAGACTGCTGGGGTTGGACCTTTTCCTGGAGGAACCAGTCCGCTCTACTCACCTCACCCCGTCTATCGGCCTCTCAGAAGAAGGGGTCTTTGTATGGGCACGTCAGGGACAAACTATATTTAACTACAAAAATAATGCAAACACATTTAAACTAATAATAATAATACACTAATAAAAAACAAGGTTCAAAACTGGAATAATTTATTAGTGCAATAACACCGCTATCAAGTGAATTATCCAATAACAGTTGGGTTTTTACTGGAGCAATCTAGGTAAAGTACCTTGCTCAAGGGTACAGCAGCAGTGTCCCCACCGGGGATTGAACCCACGACCCACCGGTCAAGAGTCCAGAGTCCTAACCACTACTCCACACTGCTGCCCATGTTCATAGCTGTGAACAGGATGGCTTTGGTGGTGACGTCAGGTCAGGAAATGAATGGAGACAACAGACTCGTGTATTGAAAAGCGCTGCAGCGCATTTAATTTCAAATAAAAGATTTAAACAAACACAAAACACTGACACAAAACAAAGGGCACGTGGGCCAAAACAAACAAACACTGATCTATAACAAGTATCGTGCTGGTATTGAACCAGCATGCGTAGCAATTGCTATTATTATTTTTATTATTTTGTTTTCCTTTCTCTCTCTCCCGTACCTCCTCGCTGTACACCCAACCCCGAGTGAGAGCTTCATGCATCTATATATACAAGTGTGCTGGGATTCAATTACTAATTAATTATTTACGTGAATCCCAGCATGTAAATTAATCTGTGCACTTCCCGTGCTCACATATTAATACATATTTTATCTGCACGTGAAGTGACTGTGCAATTCTCATGCCTAAATACAACTACATATTTTAAGTCACTCGGGCTCCACAGCCCCATTATATCCCATGCACCAATACATATACACCAACATTAACACACCACATGCAATATAGAACACAAAATACGCACTGGGGTGGGACACCCCACCACAATAACACAGTAAAAACAGTAATAATAAAAACAAAATACAGAGAGAGAGAGAGAGAGAGAGAGAGAGAGAGAGAGAGAGAGAGAATATGAATATCAGAATATATTTCTTTGGTTTCAGTTCCTAAATTCTGGTCAGCTGCAGACACTCAAGTATTAGGCTGATTGTATGCCTGTGGTTCATTATTCAACACCGGCATACAACCAGCCCAATGCTTATTGTCAGGAAGCTCTGTTTACTGGTCCGTTTCACTCTCTCTTACTCGCAGTTCCAAACTCCAGAAGCTGCGTTCCCACTCCTGCACAAACAGAAACACAAACCCCAGGATGGCCAACCCAAACTCGCCCAAATCTATCACATTCTATAGTACGTCACATTTAAGCATTTTACAGACTGTCTTAACCTAATCTGTTCTTTGTTTGTGGTGTTCTGTTTTCACACGGATATGATAGACTGCAAATGTCTTGCTTAGCGAGTTACACATGCTTTAAGCAATATCAACATATGAAAATAATATAGAAGTAAAGAAACAATCAAATACATGATTAATACTTCATGCTGAATGTCATCTCCTACAGTATTCAATTAGTTGGTGCTCAATAAGGCGGATCAATGAAAAAGGGGTGGAGAAGCCAACATAACTTGATACAAATTAATTATAAAGTGTCAGACAACATAAAACATGCACTAATCAAATCATCGTCAACAGGGCATTCTTGACCCTGTTACAATATTTTACAGGAATATATTCGATGTTTTGCACATACCTACGTATGAACATGAAGAATACAAGAATTTATTTCTTGCAATAAAGCAGTTTATTACCATGGTAACATATTCCATAAAACTGGAGGAAGATAATGCACCTCAATTAGGTGTTAACAGACTTTTTAAAGGATTTAATGACCTAAAAACAAAAGATAATTAAAATGTACAGCTTCTGCAGCAACTAACATGTGCCTTGTCATGAACAGTCAAACTTTTTGTTCGTAAAGTCACACTTGATGAATGGTACTGAGATGAAGTGCATTTTCGAGCTTGTGTTTTTTAATTAAAAAATAATTATAATAATGACACTTGAGAAGTTACCAAAGAACATAGATGTGAGGGGCGGTGTTGCTCTATATGTCAGCCAACAAGGGTACGAAACATACATTTTGTTCTTGCTTTATTTATTGATCGATTTAGTTATTTATTTTTGCTTTCTATACATTATAGATGTCTTGTTTCAATATCCAATTGGGTCTGCCACCTGATCCATTTATGTTTTAGAGATGCATATTCAGAAAGCATTTTTTTAATGAATTCCCAAGTAAAACTATTCAGTCAAGTTGACACACTTTTCAGATAGTAACTTCTTTATCTAACCAAAAGTAAGTTGGATGTAAAAGAAATAAGGTTCAGAGACAAAGATATTGAATAAAATGCAAAACTAGCTTTTATTCCAAAAACTGGTACAAAACCGTGTTCAACAACAAAACCAAATGGAAATCAAATATATGAAAAACAGTAACAACTCTTCCAAAAAAACTACCTTGACCTTCACACATATTGTTCTCTACTGATGGTGTCAATCATTAATGTATTTATTTGATTTATTGATGTCAAAAAGAACACAACAGTTCAGTGCAGGTCGTCTGTTATGGAAGGAATGCAAATCACAAGCTAAATTGACTCTTGACAGATTATATTTTACATAGAATTTCGTTTCAAATTGTTTTTGTCTATTTTCGGAATATGAGTGCCAACTTCATTTCATTTCATTAGATTAGACTTTCAAAGCCATTTTATATTCCTTGGTTTCTAATTTCTACACAAGCAGTGTCTCAAAAAGATGTCATTATACTGACAGTCAGACTGCTGCTGAAAATTTAAATCACCAGTGCAGGACGACAGTGTTCAAAACACAACGACATTTCAACAACACAGTTTGCAAAGTGATACTGTATACTGCCGTTGGTTAGGTGGGCTTGACCTCTGACGTGGGGGGGGGGGCATGCGGTAGTATACAGAGTGTGTCCCGTGGCATGTGATCATTGCCTGCTTGTGTGGCAGGACTTTGTTCCCTCTAGGAAAGTATAGGGAACTAGGCCTATTGCTGTTTGGCCTCCATCTTACTAATAAAACTAGCAACAGTGAGACACTGGGCTGGACTTTGAATTCTGCTTATGTCCTTCTGTATTTTGTATCCTAACTTCCCATTCTCTCCGACATGGGATAGTGTGAGGGAACCCTTATTTTAAACGCATCTTATATAAATAACATTATAATATATGGTAAACTCTGATATTAATATGATACAGCTATCAGAAGTGCCTTTGTATGAGATGGCTTGATTAACTATACTGTTTAATTATGCTTTATATACAGCAGAACCCCAGAGTTACGAACAAGTACAGGCAATTTTACTAGGAGCATTTTCATTTTAAACAAAGCACATGCTTTGCCACATGAATCTCATGCGGTTTATATCAGCTTGCACCCAAACAATATTCAATATAAACAAACAAAAACAGCACTATAGTGTCCTTTAATGTTACCTCCCTAAAAAAACTTTATTATATTGAAATAATTGAAAAAACACTAAATGGGTGATCTTTAAGGATCTATTTCTATTTCACTCTGACAAATCTAAAAACAGGCAAGCATTTCTCCACAAAATAATCGAAATGCAGACAGGAAGGCACTTGCTACATTTTATTTGTGTAGGTTATGTCTGTATAATAATGGTTATGGCCTTTTAAAGAAAAACATTTAATTATTCAGTTGATTTGTTAACGACTGAAGGAACACAGTGGTTCAGTTCTGTTGGTCTTTGTGGCAAAGTGGTTAAGTGGGTACAGGTGCAGGAGTGATGCAGTGTGTGATAAAACAGACAAAGAGAGTTATAATCCAGTTAGAAAGGGATTTTATTGTATCCAGGTCTGGTGACCAAATAATAAGACCCCGGCAATACACAACAATGTGTATTGCGCGGCATAAATAACAATGGGTTGCAGTCACAAACAATAAACACAAATATCCGCCCCACAATAATACTAACAGGTCACCAGTCCTAGGTGCATGCAGCAGTGCTCATGGTGGGTGATACAGTTTATTAGTGACGATCGTGCAGTGCTGTTCCAGCTTTGTGCTGACCCTTGGAGACAGCTCCGGAATCATGTCAGCTGTCTAGTAATTTACAAAACAAGACAATTACAGACAAACAAACAAAACAGTCACAAAACGTTATTTCTCACGTGGTCTTGCACAGTCCTTACAGGTTTAAAGCTCAAACCAAAATGAAGGAACAGATTACGATTTTCCGTCCCCTTTTATGCTATCACAAATGACCACTTCGTAAACGAGTGCAACCGCCTCTCCAATCTGCGGCTGCCACGTTGTTTCCCTTCCGGGTCAATGCGTTATTGCCACTGAGTCTCGCCCCCTTCCAGGCAGGCTGAATTCTGAAATGTAATATTTCTCATGATCTAAACAGCAGTGGACCTAAATACTGACTCAAATACCTAGAATCTGGGTAAATAAACCACAGCTGCAGGAAGGTTAATGCCACTTGAATTTATTAAAATAGACCCTTAAAAAGGCATGGAGCTAGCTGTTAAAAAAGTCATATTTTTCCTTATTAACAGGCACTTTGAGGTCCAGAATTATTGACAATTGAACTGTACGGTTTGCGGTTTGCATCCAGTCCATGGCTTTCCATTCAATTGAATGAGTTGAGATGCCAATTCATTACAAGTGTGATGCAATTTTTCAGGAGTCTTTGCTCCATCGACTCTTAGTAGAGTGCACATTAGGTTGTTTATTGCTGATAATTGGCTTGGTATCCTGCTTATAGATATGTGTGTGTGTGTGTGTGTGTGTGTGTGTGTGTGTGTGTGTGTGTGTGTGTGTGTGTGAACACCTTCCTGGTTCCCTAAACTCCCCCATATGCTGCTTTTAATATGAAACTGACGATAGAAAATACCAGTAACATCTCTTTTATGCTTGACATACTCTGTTGTGATGCTCTTTTTGTTAATTATAGGGTTGTCTTTCATCAAAAGAAATGATGTGCCTGTATTTAAATGTACATATATATATATAAATTACATGTATATTGCGCTTTTCATACAAAAGTATCATAAAGCAATATACAGTACATTAAAAAAGGCATTTACATTTACACAACAATACCTTTGTATAACGGTTCCCAGGCATGTCACACACAACTGCTACATATTAAATAGCATATTTAAAAAACAGTATATATAAAAAAAACATGTTAAAAAGCAGAAATTTCAAAGTTACATTAAAACCCACTAAGATAAGAAAGTAAAAACTTTAACTGTCCCAGCTTCCGTGACGAAAGAAGGCAGGGCATTCCATAATTTAGGGGCTCTGCATGAAAAGGCCTTTCCTCCAGTGTGAATTTTGTTGACCCTAGGAATAACTAGCAGCCCTGCATCCTGTGTTTTTTTTAAAACCTTTATTTAACTAGGTAAGCACATTGAGATTAAAATCTCTTTTACAAGTGCAACCTAGCCAAGAAAGGCAGCAGCAATAAAACATGGTACACAGATACAAAAATAAAATACTTAAGACACAAACAAATCATAATAATACAGTCAACAATCAAATAGTAACAAACAGTAACAAGTCTACTCAACTACTTAAAACATGCACAACTCTCAAGTAGATAAACGTGCAGCTTACTCTCAAATTGTACTAAAGTTATTCGGGACTGCAACTTAAGTTTAGATTGTAAATCATTCCAAGACCAAGGAGCAAAATAGGCAAATGATCTATCATGTAACTAAAGCCCCTTTCACACTGGCATGCTCTACACGGGTCGGAACTTACCATCAATCCACTGCACATTAGATGTGTTAATATCATACTCGTAATGTATTCAAAATGGCTGAACTTGTAAATATCAGTAGCTCCAGCAGTAGAAGAAGATATATTCATTTTATGTATATGAAGCAAACGCAAAACAAGGCGATACTGGGTGAATGCGATCGTAAAGAGAAGAAAACAGCTGGAGGAGTATCACAGGTTGATACAGGAGCTCAAACTGGATTCTGAAAGGTTTCATGTATATTTCAGGGTGTCAGTAATTCAGTTTGAGCAACTATTAAATACAGTTGGGCCCCATCTGCACAAGCTGAAGACCAGGCTGATCATAAACCACTTTATTCTTTAGTGCACTAAAGGTGGAAGTTAAAATGTTTTCTAATTATTACGTTTCTACTACAATAATGTTATTGCGCAATACATAATAAAAAAATTTAATAAAACATATGATATTACACAACTGCATACAGTTGTTACAGCATCAGAAACCATATGATCAATATTTTATTTCAAACACTCGCTCCTGTAATAAGTATTTCTAAATGTTGGGAAGCTAGCAATGAGCTACCAAAAATACTTTACCATAATTACCTTCTACTCTCTGTGTATGGAGCCAGAAATTCCATTACTTTTATGTGCTGCCCCTCTTTTCTGACTGTTAAGCCCTGACCGCTCTTGGTTGCCCTGTCAAGCTTCTTTCTCTGATATGTGTCTCCAGATAAGGCAATTTTTCTTTACTTCCTCGACTATAGTTGCTTGTAATAACCTATACTGCACAACATCCACGTGTTTATATATGCTATTAGTTCATAATTTCATGTTTTATAATACATATCATTCATGCAATGTCCATTCCATATGTCTTTCCATATTTTGATTTTCAATGAAATAGAATGTGGTCTATTTTTAGTTTGTTGTAACGTATAGATCCGCTATCGTTTTCAGAGACCGTTATTGAGAACGGGTTTATACATTATAATTAGGGCTGTCACTTGATAAAAAATTTTTGATCGGTTAATCTGTGGACATTAGTTGATTAATCGGTAGATTAAACCACCCACATTTTTAATAAAAGTAACAATCTTATAGTGGCTGTCCTGCATAGTAATACTTCTAAATCAATAGAATCTAAAAAAATTAATAAAAAATAAGCCCAATGGGAATTTTATCTTTTTAAAAGCATTTGTATTATTATTTTTTTATTATTTTTTTTTGGAAGAAACGTTCATTGAACAACTATTCACATGCTTGAAAACACATGACAGCTGAGCTGTGTTTACCATTACAGCTAAGTACTTGGCTTCCTGTACTTACCCTTTTTATTCCATCTAGCAAAACCTGAGATTAAGTCACTCTGAATCTTGTTAGCGGTACCTTAGAATACTGTGGCTATTGACAAGTGATTGCTTAACTTGCTGTCGTAGAAAGTATCAGAGAAAGTAATTCCACATAATGACCTCTATTTTAGGAATTGGTGCCATCAGCGTGCCCTCTGAGCCAGTTCTTGCCTGCTCGTTCTGATGTATTGTATCCCTACACTTCTGCTTATCCATCAAATTGAAGATCAGCCCGGGTTTGTCCAAAAGTTAAACACAGGCTCGCAAGGGACTTTGGGAATGCTCATGTGTTTTGTGCGGACTTCGTTAGATATCCTAGTTTGCTGTAGCCAGTGCTGTTCCATATCACTTTTCTGTAGGGAACAAAATACAGTTCCAGCAGTATATATATATTTTTTTAACTGACAGCTACCAGTAAGCCACAGATTCCTTTAATCATTTCAGTTTTGGAAGTGGCGAGTATATCCCTTTTCTTCCTATGTCAGTTCAGGTGTACCTCCCTTTTTTAACAGTCTCCAGTTTTTTTCTGAGAAAGTTCTTCTTGAAAAATGATTCGTAACCAAATCAACTACAATACCTCCATTGTCTGATGACATTTCTCATTTATTTGTAAAATGTAAATCTAAATATTACTTCGACGTTCTCAATATAATTCTCAATGACGCTCTATAATAAGGAATATTGCACAAAATTCAGCTATTGTTACACCGCTTAGGGCCTAGCATATTTATGTCCCGCCTCTGCTCACTCATGATTGGACAGCTGCAAAACCAGGGCAGATCTTTGGCTCTCCCATTGGTTAAACTATTAATCGGAGCAGCCCTATTATAATAAAGTGGTTATGGTTTCAAGAATATGAACTGCCTACTATATCACCCACAAAGCACACATTATTTCTTAAAACAGTTTGGATCTGACACTTACATAATTCAGATATGCAAAACAAGTATACACTGCTGTTCACCTTGTTCTGTTTATTTTTAAACTTTGGAACATATTGTATATTATACAGTGACAGTCTCCTATGTGCTCTAGTACATCCTCAGCTGCTGATCCATATACTTTGCAAAGTCCCCTGTGGCCATTTGCTGTTCATGACACTAAATGGCAGTTTAGGATGAAGCTGACTCTCAATAGACACTACATTTTTAACTACATAGTAATGCAGCATTTTGAAACCATGTTTTAAGACTAAAAAAAAGCTAGATTTTATCCCTTAGGCATCAAGAATTAGGTCATGTTTCAGGGGAAAGGCATTGTTCTGTTAACAAATGCAAGATATCCATACTGCTAGGTGGAAGCACAAGCAAAGCAAGCTATTATTTTTTCAGTCTGAAACAAATCTCTTTAAGGAAGCATTTTATCATGACATGTGCTGTGATTTAATACATCAAAAATAATTAGCCAGGATGTGTTAACAACCATTTCTCACATAAATATATGTTATACATATGATTCTTGAAATAATTGTCAGTAACAGACATTCATTCAGGAAATATACAGTAAACAAACTACTGCTCCAGGAGCAACAACAAATCACCTAAGGTAAAGCTATCTCAGTGACCAGGCCATAGAGCACAGACCAACTGTTTGAATCCCAGGTTGAAACTCAGTTTCCTGGTTCCTCCTTTATACATGTGGCCAGGCTAAATTGGCAATCAGTAATCCATTCTCACAGGATTTTAAAGTTTCCTCCAATCAGGTCAGACTTAATCCAGTCCAGCCACATTCTCACATGGCTGACTAGCCTGTCTGTCGGAGGGGAACTCAATTGAATTCTGAATTTTACCCAAATCCCTGCCCTCACACACAATAGACAATTTATCCTGCTTCACCCTGTGGTTGGATTATTGATTGATGCCTTTCAAATGTCTCATTCCACTGCTCTGGTTGCCTACACCCATTAGTCACCAGAGGCTTTTGACAACACATAGACAAATAAATAAGTGTCTTCTGGGATGTCTGCTTTCTACTTTTGAACATGTGGCATGACAGTCCTTGATTTCCTGATTGCAACTGCAGTCTGAGATACAGCTGTCCAAACAGTCTGGCACATAATGCTCTTTGCTACCGCTCATTCTATGACCAACAGCTAACTGCTCCAAGCTATGTCTCATGGTTAATTTCCTATGCATCATATTGCCTGATAATATGTCTGTTCTCTTTGTTAGCAGTTTACTCCACTGCTATAATTGTACAAAGTATCTGAGTAAACAGCAATCAGTTCTAGGGTAGCTCTTAACTGACCAGGTTGTGCTGCTGTTGTTCTGGGAGCGGTGTTGAAGGTGATGCGTGCCTCTGTAGCACATCTGTTACTTGTCTCAATACGTTGCACACACAGGGGGGCTTGATCAGCCAGGACCCTCTTGCGACACGTTTCCATTCCAGGGAGACAACAGAGATTGTCTTGATGGACACATTTGTGAATGCACCACTGTGCTGAGAGACAAGCTGGTTGAACATGCCCCCTCTATCATGCTCCTTGAAGTATCCAACATCCTTGGACTTTCCCATTTTTGTTGTTGAAGAGTTGCACACAATGACATGACCACATACACTGCAGACTAGGGTGTCATATCAAAGGTCAGTACCTTCATGCAGCTTTGGCTTTATGATGAAGATGTAAAGGAAACACATACAGCTAAGTGAGACTGGGGTGGTCTTGCTGCAGTGTATAATTTGCCAAACTGAATGGTGGGGGTTCACATGACCTCTGCCTGACCTGATTCTTTTGACCTTTCGATATAGTGGTGAATAATTGAAGCACCAAGCAATGAATAATTCAGGAACAGAGATTCACTTGCTGGGTTGTTCAAGAATTCACAAGACTGAGAAACTGCTGTTCCTAATGAGGTGAAGAAGCTACATTGACTGACCAAAAAATGTTTTGAGCATGGACTCACTATGGGTATAGATCTTGGTGTGTCTTGTTCAGAATTTAAGTTTTTTTTTTTTTGGAGATTTCAGCCTCAGTAGCAACTAGCAACGTTTTTACTTGTCCCAATAAGCTGTAATGGTTTTCTGCAAACTTTGCCATTCTCAGGGCACTCGGCAGCCATTACCATGCCCCTTGTGAAGTCACTTCGATAGAGCTGCTTTCCTATGATTATTGGTGAACAGTTATTATTTATTATTATTATTTATTTCTTAGCAGATGGCCTTATCTAGGGCGACTTACAATTGTTACAAAATATCACATTATTTTTACATACAGCTACCCATTTATACAGTTGGGTTTTTTACTGGCGCAATCTAGGTAAAGTACCTTGCTCAGTGTCAGTCTCAAGTACAGCAGCAGTGTCCCACACCTGGGATTGAACCCACAACCCTCCGGTCAAGAGTCCAGAGCCCTACCCACTACTCCACACTGCTGCTCCAGAGCCCTGCCCACTACTCCACACTGCTGCTCCAGAGCCCTAACCACTACTCCACACTGCTGCTCCAGAGCCCTACCCACTACTCCACACTGCTGCTCCAGAGCCCTACCCACTACTCCACACTGCTGCTCCAGAGCCCTACCCACTACTCCACACTGCTGCTCCAGAGCCCTAACCACTACTCCACACTGCTGCTCCAGAGCCCTACCCACTACTCCACACTGCTGCTCCAGAGCCCTAACCACTACTCCACACTGCTGCTCCAGTGCCCTAACCACTACTCCACACTGCTGCTCCAGAGCCCTACCCACTACTCCACACTGCTGCTCCAGAGCCCTAACCACTAGTCCACACTGCTGCTCCAGAGCCCTACCCACTACTCCACACTGCTGCTCCAGAGCCCTACCCACTACTCCACACTGCTGCTCCAGAGCCCTACCCACTACTCCACACTGCTGCTCCAGAGCCCTACCCACTACTCCACACTGCTGCTCCAGAGCCCTACCCACTACTCCACACTGCTGCTCCAGAGCCCTACCCACTAGTCCACACTGCTGCTCCAGAGCCCTAACCACTACTCCACACTGCTGCCCTGAACAGTTGCACACAGCTCTCTCATTGCTTCTGACCCCAGTACATTTGGAAACATTACCAACTGCAGGTACTTTTTAATTGTTCTTACATCCTATAATTGTTTAGCCAGTCAGTGTAAGTAGAACACTGTATTCTTGATTTTTCCCCTAGTTTTAAAAACAAAAAAACAAACTCACAAGCTAGATCTTATGATGTGCTTACTAAAAAAAGGCAGTGATAGATGAATGCCTGTGGGACTGTAGCCCAATTAAAGCTTTTATTTTTGTAGATGTAAAATTATACTAATTCAAATCTTAATAACAGTATAGACATTGCTGAATATAAACACCTGGACTAAAGATTATTCAAGAAAAGACAATCAGCAGAAGAAACACCCACAACATGTAAATTACTGCAAGTGTAACTGGGAGTAGGCTGGGCATGCATGCAGCTTAACCACTGTACACATAGGTTCGCACAAGCAGTTATAGAGCCATTTAACTTAACCCTTTCCATGCCGAGCCTGAATATTTCGGGCCCTGGAACATTTACCTCAGGGTCGAGCCTGAATATTTCAGGCCCCGTCATTTCACAGAGCTGCCTGTTTTGTTTATCAATGGCATAAATTAAAACGGAATGGGAGTAGGACTAACTGTGATTACTCCAGTGGAGTCGAGGATCCCGAGGATGAAAAGCTTTTGGATATTATTTTCGCTGTAGACATGGAAGGTAAGATGATTCATTGTTTGATTGTGTATCTGTTCTTTTATTTATGTTCTTGCGCACATATATACTTGCCAACATTTGAAAACTGTTCAGCGGGATGCTCATCTCAGCGGGAGGGGGGTCATGTGCATCGTACTCATGGGAGGAGTCATATGCAAAAAACACTCAGCAGAGCAAAAAGGGTACAGCAGCAGTGTCCCCCACCTGGGATACAACCCACGACCCTCCAGTCAAGAGTCCAGAGCCCCTAACCACTACTCCACACTGCTGCCCTTTTACATAAACATCACTCCTTGGTGTCATTACATTTTGGTTGACAAAGATCTATAGTTACTTAAAGTCATAGGTATGCACTTCATGATGAAGTGAATGCATAAATAGTTGAAAAATGTTTGTAATTTTACTTTGATAATTTCTTTGTCATTTCTGTGTCTGTATTTTCCAACATGTTCTGAATTATTTAAATAGTTACTGGAAAAAAGGGTCTTCTTTTGGAGACAGATTACTACAGCATCTCCTGTGGGGTAATTCCTTATCTGTAGCACCATAATCTGGCACCTGAAACACTGATATTGTATAGTATGAGGATAAATTGTTATGTGAAACCTTTTTTTAATGAAACTTTTCAAACTTTTTTTCTGCCAATTTTGTACCTTTTTACATTTTACCATGTTCTAAATTCTGTAAACAGTTTGACAATAATATTCAAGTTCTAAGCTCTTAAATGATATATGTTTTTATGGTGATTAGATCAAATTTGAATGACTCATGACTTAAAAACAAGTGTGTGCATTCTCTTTAAAAATGCCCTCCAAAAAAACCTGGTATAGAATTCCGGCATAGCAGTCTAAACCCAGACTCGAAAGGGTTTTTAATGTCACCACCAACACTGTCCATTAAATTATCATTTCATAATGAACTTTATTGCCTAAGTATACAATAGACAATATAAGAATGTTAAATAGTTTTGTTTAGAACAGAACAAAGGAAGCTATGGTTTGTTTTGTTTGTGTGTCGCATACACCACAATTCAGTTCTTTGTAGAAGATTAAAAAACAACCCAGTTTTTAGGAAAAATGTAATAATTAGTAAAAGCAGCTTCATACTCAATGGCGTGTGCAGTGGCAAATTTAGGGAATGTCTTAAAACAACTGTGGCTAGTTCAACAGAAAGCAGGTAATCATCACTAAATGTTGCATAGACTAGTAAAGGCACTACATCACCTCTAAAAGGGCAGTTAGGCACACCAGTGGGGTTGGTATATAGGTTAAGGGTGGTGGTATGTATAGCTGCAACGTTTAAAATCATCATTGAAATACACCCCTGTATTAAGGCCCCACTGAAAACAGCAAGATAAACCACTTAGGTCTCAAGAATAATGGATACCTGTGCATCAAATGCAAGTCAGTAATTCAATCACACTGATCAGATGAATGTCGCCTGGACCTGGAGAATGAATTACAGTCAGCCATCAATCATGGTTTTTAAAATACATATACAGTATATGTATATATATATATATATATATATATATATATATATATATATATATATATATATATATATATATATATATATATATAATAAGAAAAAAGTTGGCAAGAATGAATAGTATCAAAGGCTTCCATCTGCATTTCATACACTTGCCTTATTTGTTTTTTCATCATCTAGTTCTGCAGCTGTTTTGTTTCTTAAAAATATGCAACTTTTTTTTCCTACATTCCAACATTTTTCTATAACAGAGTTTTGCTCTGTTTCAGAGAGGGACTGGCATATTCCTGTGGCAGTGTGCCCCGCCCCTGTGCGTATCTTTGTGTTTCATGTTGTCTGTTTGTGATAAAGAGAGAAAGGATCAATGCTGTAAATCTCCCTCCCAACTAGAAAGGGTGCTGTGTAAAGGTGAGGGTATGCTGCCTCCTTTGCCACCTCGGTGGTAGGTGGAAACCGGAAGGTGACCATATTAGGAGGGGTGCGTAGCTGCAAGTACTCCGGACGATTCCATTGCAGTCAGCTGCGGGGCAGCCCTCTATTGGAGAAACCATGGTGACGCGTTGACTGCAGGGAGGAGTTTGCTGGGTACAAAGGGGAAGCAGCTACGTCAGTACCGGGGCTTTTGCGCTGAGAGAAATGAGCCACCAGCCGGATCTGTTCTCATTTTGTTTTTGTGTTACGTGCTGTCAGTGTTTGTTTTTACAGCGAAGGAGTAGGAGCGAGGGGCTGCAGCCACTGAGCCAGCACAATCCCCGGAGCACTTCCCTCACAGCACGGCACCAACCACTCACCACAATCCCTGGAATAACAGAGCACAGTTTCCGTGCACGGAGGATCGTGGATTAGGAGTGTTTTTCTTTTGTTATTTTTGTTATTTTGTTTCTTAAACTTTATTAAATAAATCACGGACATTTTGGGAGAATCTGGTTTGAACATTGTATTTATTGCACCACGTCACTTGCATCCTGTCACACTGTTATATGTGGATATAGTGGTGCATGGGATATAAATGGGTCTGTGTAGCATGAGTGATTTAAAATGTATTATTGTATTTAGGCACGGGGATTGCACAATCACTCCATGTGCAGATTAAGAGGGTGTTAGTATGGAAGCAGCACAATTAGTTCACGTGCAGATGTACAGAGATTCCAATTGAATGATTGAATCGCAATCGAGTCTTGGTACAGCTGCATAAAAGAGGCAGTGTTTCACTCACTCGGGGTTGGGTGTTCACGGAGAAAGAACCTGAGATAGAAGGAGAAAAAGAATAAACAATAAACATAATAGCAATTGCTATTCATGCTGGAGGACCAGCACGGTACTTGTTTGTGTTCATCCCTGTTTGTTTAGTGTTAGTCTGTTTTGTTTGTCTATTTATTTTGGCTCAAAGTGCCGTGTGATGTTTTGTTCAACTGTTTTATTTTCTGTATATTATTAAAACCCGCAAGCAAGCGCATTTCACCATTTCACTTGCAGTGCTGTGTGTGTTTCTTCCAGGTCTGACATCACCGCTCAGGACACCTTGTCACACATGGTGTTAGCTGTGGGATAACAACTCCTCCAGGGATGCAGGCCAAGGAAGAGTACTGCGGGTGACAATTTTTTCCATTTGAAAGAAAAAACAAAAAGAGACTTTTTTTTTTAGTTTGTTTGTTTTGGGGGAAAAAAAGAAATAAAAAAATGGAAGTGGCAGAAGTCTCAGGCAAACTTTGGGGATGGATAAAAGAAAATCCTGGAATGGAGAACTAGTCCATCCTCATGGTAATTAATGCACTGTGGCAGATGGCGACCCATGGGGGGCCTGGCAGCGAGGACCCCAACCAAGGTCACTGGAGGAGGCTGTAGAGGTGGTCCTCTGCTACTTGCAGGCGGATATGGAGAGACCAGCAGCCCAGGTACCAGTGTCTCCAGCGCAAGACAGAGAAGCCCCGCTGTCTCCACCGTGAGAGCATCCAGAGCCACACCACTTCCCAGCTGCCAAGGGAGAGCTGCAGCACTTCCCAGCAGCCAAAGGAGAGCTGCAGCACTTCCCAGCAACCAAGGGAGAGCTGCAGCACTTCCCAGCAACAGAGGGAGAGCTGCAGCACTTCCCAGCAACCAAGGGAGAGCTGCAGCACTTCCCAGAAACAGAGGGAGAGCTGCAGCACTTCCCAGCAACCAAGGGAGAGCTGCAGCACTTCCCAGCAACCAAGGGAGAGCTGCAGCACTTCCCAGCAACCGAGGGAGAGCCGTACCTGTCTCTATGGTTAGAGGGAGACAACCTGCTGCTCCCACCTCCACCGGTAGGGGGAGACTACATGCTACTTCAGCGAGAGACTACATGCTGCTTCAGCCTTTGCCGCAGAAGCGGCCGCGAAGAGGGCCAGCTCCGCCGCAGCCACTGCCAGAGTGGCCAACCCCAGCACCACGACTGGTCCTGACTCCATCACCAGGGGGAGAAGTGGAGCTCCCACTGCCGCCTTCTTGGCTGGGTGTTCCCCTCCCGGCTTCACCTTCTGAGGGACCACTCCGGCCCTGTCCCCCACTGCATTGATTGCCTGTCCCACACCGCCTAGGACTGCCGAGCCTACACCGCAGGGTTGCCGAGCCTGCACTGCACAGGGCTGCCAAGCCTACAGCGCCTGGGGCTGCTGAGCCTACACCGCAGGGTTGCCGAGCCTGCACTGCACAGGGCTGCCAAGCCTACAGCGCCCGGGGCTGCTGAGCCTACACCGCAGGGTTGCCGAGCCTGCACTGCACAGGGCTGCCAAGCCTACAGCGCCTGGGGCTGCCGAGCCTACACCGCAGGGTTGCCGAGCCTGCACTGCACAGGGCTGCCAAGCCTACAGCGCCTGGGGCTGCTGAGCCTACACCGCAGGGTTGCCGAGCCTGCACTGCACAGGGCTGCCAAGCCTACAGCGCCTGGGGCTGCTGAGCCTACACCGCAGGGTTGCCGAGCCTGCACTGCACAGGGCTGCCAAGCCTACAGCGCCCGGGGCTGCCGAGCCTACACCGCAGGGTTGCCGAGCCTGCACTGCACAGGGCTGCCAAGCCTACAGCGCCCGGGGCTGCCGAGCCTACACCGCAGGGTTGCCGAGCCTGCACTGCACAGGGCTGCCAAGCCTACAGCGCCTGGGGCTGCTGAGCCTACACCGCATGGGGGTGCCTGTTGGCCATTGCCTGGGGATGCCTGTTGGCCATCGCCTGGGGATGCCTGTTGGCCATCGCCTGGGGATGCCTGTTGGCCATCGCCTGGGGATGCCTTTTGGCCATCGCCTGGGGATGCCTGTTGGCCATTGCCTGGGGATGCCTGTTGGCCATCGCCTGGGGGTGCCTGTTGGCCATCGCCTGGGGGTTGTTTGCTACTGACCCCCGGGAATTTGCTGTGGTCTATAGCGGAGTATGCCCCACCGCTGTCCATGCAAGCGCATTTCACCATTTCACTCACAGTGCTGTGTGTGTTTCTTCCAGGTCTGACGTCACCACTCAGGACAGCTTGTCACAATTCCTTAATTAAAGTCATTATTGTGATGTACAAGATAGTTTTGGTAATATGACCTTTAAACTGTGTTCATTCTCTATGTAGTAGATTAGTTCTCAATTTTTGTTCATGAGTATTTGGGTCTAATTGACAGGAATAGGATGAGGCACGTCCCTCCGTTGCACCCTGTAAGATCCAGGGCACACAATTGTTTATCGGTCTTGGGGGACCCCAATGTTTTAGCTGTTGAACTATTCCAAGCAGGTATTTTTCTCTGGGTAACAAAATGCCTCATACTGTCTGTTCTGAACTTGCTCTCTATATTGCTCTCTATATTCTTTTACAGCTTTATAGCTTATACCAGCTAGTCTTGGGATTAGATAGCTTGCAATTATTTTAAATCTCTAACTATTTCAATACACAACTTGAGAAACTGGAAGGCTTTTGAACAGGTTTATTATATTAAGGCATACAGTTTGTAATTTTTTTTTTCAGTCCACATTGTCAAGATATGGTTACCTGTAATGAAAGCTCACTACAATTCCATACACTTTTGAAAGCGAGAATGGCTGTTTTTTTTTTTCAAAGTGGTTTGTAGTGCAGGCAGTGAGAAGGAGAATAATGAGTCAGGGGAGATATCCTTTTGCTAGATTATACAAACCCTGTATTCGTTTTTTGGACCTAACAGATCATATCATTTATCGACTAAATATACAAGCAATATTGGATTTGTGTGAGGAGTTATCAGAGGGTTTGGAGAACTCCACAATGTGCAGCGTTGCCATTCCTGTGTCAGTGAAGATAACCACTGCTCTCTTATTCTGTGCTACAGGAGGATATTTGATGCCAAAATACATAAATAAATGAATGAATAAATATATATTTACTTCAACATTTACCACATTTATGCACAATTTACAAGCGGTTTAATGAAGAACCCCAGTCACCTCAAAACATATATTACCCATACAAGACGAGTTCTTTATTACCATATTGTGTGTGACTTCTGTGAAATTAACATAGAAAGTGCAGCAAGCATCATAGAGGACACTTTATGGTTTAGTCTAGAAAAATAGTTTGGTCTCAAATTTATCTTAACATTATCTGTTAACCATGGAACACACTCATGTTTTAGGATGAAAATTCCAGAACCTTTAGAACCCCCCCCCCTGCAAGCCTTGTGACATAGCCCCCTTATTTGAAAGATCTTGGTTACAGATCCCCAGTGGATTTCTTTTCTATTTTTGATATGTGGTATTGCAAACCTGCAATCTCTTTTTTATGTCTAAAGGATGGATGGTGTTATTAAGCTTATGACCTTGCTTTTATTTGTTGAATATTTCAGGCACTTGGCAAAGTTTGGCATTTGCCTCCAAGCACACCGGGCTGAACACAAACCAAACGCTGTAAGTGCTGGCACAAATACATTTGGAGTAACAGTCTATAAACAGAATTACTGGGTAGACGAGACTTTTATATTGAAAGTGTTATTGAACATATTCTTGAAATACACACAAAAGAGGATTCATTCATTTTGTTTCAAGGTAAGGGCTATGTGTAAAAGAGATGGGTAACTTTTTACATGGGGAGAGCTACGGCTAAGCTGTCGGGCAAGATAGACAAGTCATATATTTGAAAAAAGCGATACCCCAAGCTTAAAATATATCAGCAGAATGTATTTGTTGTTCTTCACTGTAAGTTATACAATACTGGCACAGAGAAAGAAGCACATTTAAGCTAGAGAGATACTTGAAAAATCGGCATATCCCCAATTAAAGTAAAAACGAAATAAGAACAAAAAGCCCTTCAGCACGCTTAAGGGGCTAATAGGAGGTAAGGAATGGATTTTAAAGCCTTGATTATAATCACTCCTTTAAGGGGTTTCCATTGTGGATTGTAGTGCTCTTTATAGTTTTAATAAGGTTTGATATAAAGTACCATGAGTGAAGTGCAGTAATATGTGAACTCAATTAGCTTAAAAAATCATGTTGCACTACTACAGTAACCATGTTAATTTAGTTCACAGTTGGTTTAAAATGTATTTACAAAGTGGGTCCCCGAATGACTCATCTGGTAGAAGCACAGCCACGTGGTGCGCAGGGTGAGTCATACAGCGCAGTTTGTGTCCTGGCAAAACCGACAGGGACTGTTTCTCTTCATCGTGCTACAGCGAACCCTGCTGATCAGGCGCCCAGTGAGCTTAAAGGTGGACACCTACAGGGCTGGCCTTTGTCCTCCAGAGGTCGGTAATTTGCTGACATCCGCTCTCCAGTTCCTGGATGAAAAAGGAAGCTGGCTTTGTTGTGGGATCGGAGGATGCCCACTGAACCTTCGGGTTTCCAGAGCCAAAAAATAAAATTCACGGGGCGGAGCTATGCCACCTGGTAGTGTTTATTGACAGAGTTAGTGAACATATACACAAGGAGAGAGGGGCTCCGCCTCTTCAAGGCCCAACATTTACTTGATCGATAGACACGATAAACAGGAGGGGGGCCACCGTCTTTGAGGTGACCCGACATACGAGAGGGGCACCGTCTCCGAGGTTACCCGACATACTGAAGAGGCTCGCGAACCGAAAGAAAACATAAAGTTAGTATCTGTTAAAACATGGAATGCGTGGTGTTCCGCCTCTTCAAGCCCAACATAATAGAAGGGGGTTCCGTGGCTGAGGAGACCCGACAAACAGGAGAGGGGCCACCGCCTTTGAGGAGACCCGACAAACATGAGGGATGCCACCGCTTGGGGACCCTCGCATAGAGGCATCAGACCTGAAAGAAGAATCCCAAAAGAAACATACATGCAGATGGAAGGGTTTGGCCGGGGTCCCCTCTGACTCATGGAGAACCCTCCTCTATGAGGTAAATGAAGCGGAGCTTAACAAAGGGTTGGAGAAAGTGGAATCACTAACCCCCAGAGGAGACCGATGCAAAGGCGGTTGAGATGCTAGAGGAGGAGGAGGGAGGAGGAGGAAACGAAAAACACAAGACAGATAGGTAGAGGTGACTAATGTTTAAATAAGGTAGATTTAATTGATGACAGCAGATGATAGGTTGTTGGTGCCTAGCTCCTCCCCTGAACCCCACCTATAGGTTAACATTTCACGGGCGGAGCTATGCCACCTGGTAGTGTTTATTGACAGAGTTAGTGAACATATACACAAGGAGAGAGGGCTCCGCCTCTTCAAGGCCCAACATTTACTTGATCGATAGACACGATAAACAGGAGGGGGCCACCGTCTTTGAGGTGACCCGACATACGAGAGGGCACCGTCTCCGAGGTTACCCGACATACTGAAGAGGCTCGCGAACCGAAAGAAAACATAAAGTTAGTATCTGTTAAAACATGGAATGCGTGGTGTTCCGCCTCTTGAAGCCCAACATAATAGAAGGGGGTTCCGTGGCTGAGGAGACCCGACAAACAGGAGAGGGGCCACCGCCTTTGAGGAGACCCGACAAACATGAGGGATGCCACCGCTTGGGGACCCTCGCATAGAGGCATCAGACCTGAAAGAAGAATCCCAAAAGAAACATACATGCAGATGGAAGGGTTTGGCCGGGGGTCCCCTCTGACTCATGGAGAACCCTCCTCTATGAGGTAAATGAAGCGGAGCTTAACAAAGGGTTGGAGAAAGTGGAATCACTAACCCCCCAAAAGATGGACCCCCGGCTCCCCGCTGACGCAACGTGAAGAAGAAAAAGAGAGAACCGCCAATGCATAAGAAAAGAGAAAAGAAAAAACATTTAGACGAAAGAAAACAAACACTTAACGTGACAAAGGGGTTAGTAGACTGTACCCTAATGACTATGTGAAGACCCTCTGCACAGTGGAAAGAAAAAACCCCCTTCTTTTAATTTAATTTCTTAGGGGGAAATCTTTGGAGGCCCAGGCAGAAAGGTCGTCCCCACTCGGACATACTAGCAATGGACTGATGTGCGGAGGATATTTCAGATGATGAAGAACGAATATAAGTTTCAACTGCTGATGAAGTCCAGCGCCCCATATTTTTAATTAAATGCTGGTTAATGTTGGCTTTTGCAGCTGAAGTAGCTGCCCCTATTCTAAATGAATGAGGAGTGTAGAATTGCGAAGGAAGACCTGCTCTGGACACCACGGTGGAAAGGTGTGTTGAAAACCAATGCCTTGATACAATGGACCGGCTTGAATTGATAAACAAAGGGTCGGAGGATGAAATGGCCTTGCGTTCTGCAATGTACTTCAACATGGACGTGAAGGGACACAGAGGAGAGTTGATCTTAGAAAGCTGAATACATTGTCCTTGCCGCAGTTGATCTGTTTTTGAAATGCTAAGAAATAAGATGAAATGAGAATCTGGGATGAGCTTGAGGTCACTGCAGCGGATACCGAGGGTAGGAAAGCTGGCAATGGAAGGAACTGTATATTCAGAACATCTCAAAACCCAAAAATGCAGATAGACATATGACTTCCATAGTTAAGTCATCAAATGGAGAAAAACAGCCATGGCGGAGAATTGAAATCAAGTTACTGAGAATGTCTATAGAAATAGGCAGGCGAGCAGAAGAAGGAGCCGGAGAGCACTTGGAAATTCCTCGTAAAAGGAGACGAACCTCTGGAATTGATAATAGAGTTGGGGAATTGATGGACATCAAGCGAAATTGATGCTGAATTCCTGACAAATATAGTCTGATTGTAGCTGGTGCCAGATGTAGAGAGTCCTTTGCATGCACTATGAACGCCATGATCCAGTCCTGGTTGAATGGAGTAGGATTAATCCTGCTTTGTAAACAGAAAGTTACATAACATGCCCAACCTGTAGAGTACGAGGATCTGGTAGATGGGGCAAGTGCTGATGCCATGTAATCTTGAGCTGAAATAAGAAGTTTATTAATAGTTGGATTTAGTTGAAAATCAGCTGATTGAACTGTGGCGTTGCTGCTGGATATTGCAGAGCTGTAGGCAGTAAACTGTGGAATTTGGAAATCTTCGAGAATGTTACGCCTGATTCGTGGAGATATAGTGTGACGTCTAGCTGCAGTTGGAGAGGAGGATCCGTATGTAGATGCAGTAGCGAGGTTGAATTGTGGAGGATCTGCTTCGCTGGCTGAAATTGGGGCTGGACCAGAAGAAGCTGTAGGTGGCGCTGCAGTGTTTGATGCTGGAATTAATGACAGCGCTGAAGATTGTTTTCCCTGTTCCATAATAGACACCCTTTTATTTAGATCCGATAGTTGAGAACTGACCGAAGATAGAGTATCGGAAAATGGCTGCATAAATGATTTTATCTCTAAATATTTGCGAATGTTGGATTTCAATGGCTGGCTGCTGATTAGCGGTGCTAGTTGTGGGGTGGTTAGATCCGGAATAGACTGCCTGCTGTCTGTTTTAGGATGCTGAATGGCTGGCGCTGCTGATTATGTTTTTTCGGAGGAAAACTGGTTCTGCTGATACTGAATTGCAATAGAGAATGAAAAGAGACTCTCTATCACTCCCTGCCGGAATCGCATTACCGCTTTTAAGGAGGGTTTTATCAATTTATTCATGGGCCAGTCCTTCCAAAACAATCGATCCGGAGGGCGTCCTGAGGTCGAAGTCGCTTGGATCGGCGCAGATTCGATGTTTGGGTGGCAGGAACGGTAGGCAATATTTGAACTGGAACCTGATCGGGAGCCTGATCAGATGTAACTGAAATGCCAGAAGGGGAGAAAAACGGAGACTGGATGGGCCCTGGATTGAAGCTGGAGAAGAATGATCTGGTAATGACAGAAAATCCTGGGAATCCTCTGAATCCGATGACAACTGCTGTAAGTACTCCATTGTTGAAGTATACAAAAGTTGATGGGTCTTGAAATCGCTTAGGTTTTTTGCCAAAACGAAAAAACACAAGACAGATAGGTAGAGGTGACTAATGTTTAAATAAGGTAGATTTAATTGATGACAGCAGATGATAGGTTGTTGGTGCCTAGCTCCTCCCCCTGAACCCCACCTATAGGTTAACATCTGTTGTTGGTCACCAGTCCCAGTCTTTGGGATTTTCAGCATGCCTTCATAGCTTAGATTATGTGAAGAAATTCTGAGATTTGTTATTTTTAGTCACAGTGGATTTGTTGATTAATGGGGCTATTAATTTTAAGATCTTCAGATCTCTAGTTTTAATAAACGGTAACTTCTTTGGATTTTTGTGGAGAGGGTTGCATGCCAGAATTAGATACTTAGTCTAATATTAATGATTCAAATGAAAAAAATGGTAGGCATTAATAATGTCCAAGACGGAGCTAATGTTCATGGTATAAAAACTGATTGCTATTAACGTTAATATTTCCCATAATGACTAAAACTCCTGCGGCACAATGGCCAAATCTCTATGGCATTCAAACATTTAATAGTTCTTCTTGTAGAAATGTACGGACAGTGGATATTTTCATTCTACCCAGTGCTAACCTAGTGGTGAAGTGGTAGTTGTAAAATCCCTTGCTGTGATGGCCTACAGTATAACATTGTCATGTTAGATTAACCAGCAGTCTGTTGTTGCCCCCATTTTCTGCCTCCCGCTGACTGTCTGCTTCATGCTAATGTTGTTCCTGTTCAGTGCGCAGCTTCTTACACATCACATTGAAAACAGACCATTAAATCTCTCTATTGCCTTACTTCTCTATTCAATATCCTCAAAATGTCAGTTCAGTTAGACTAACATTTTATACAGGACGGAACACTTTGGTACAGGTACAGTAAAAAATCCCCTTTACTATGGACGATGTCAAAGAGAGGTTTTTAAGACTAAGCATCATAGAATAGTTATTTTACTGTGTCACTTCCACCTCCAAATTTTCTTAGAAGCAAACCAGTTTTCCTATCATGCTGTGGTACATTGTATACAGTCCTTTCATGAAATATTGGTTATTCCAGTTCTTGGTATACAGAATCATTGTATTCCTCAGGTTGCGTTTGTTTTTTCTTCACAGTTGGTCATTGTTTCACACATTTTATTTTGTCTTTTGCTTCCGCTGCAAAATCAGGCCTAAACATGAACAGAGATCAAAACGAAATGGAAAACAAAATGGGCTGACGCCTCTAATACATTCTGGAAAAATTACAATGCTTTGTTGTCAGGTTGTCCTGCACATTAATATGACAGTGCCTTGACTTGGTGACACACGTGGGCACGTGCGTCAAAACTCTTGGCCTGGACTCATTAAAACTAGGTTCTGCAATGAGATTCCAGTAGACTGTTCATTTTCAGCTACTACCTGTAAAGTGCTTCTAATAAACACAACTGCTGCCACAATTAGGTACATTCTTCTTACTTTAGAGTTGAGGTGATATGCATCATTGTACTGTGTTCAAGAGAAATTAGAAGCCATTTCAGCACTTCATGTTAATTTATCAAGCAATTGTTGATAAATGTCAACTGTCAAGAGCCATGAGACGCATGTTTAAAATATCGGCATTCAAGGCTGTGCTAATTCATTGGTATTCATTGGAATTTAAAAGCCTTACTGTACAGTACATTGTTGCAGCACCTGGTTGAGAAGAACATTGTTTTAACTGGTTCTCAATTGTGCATGATGGCAGCAGAGTCACCAAAGATAAATATTTTTCAGTCCTGTTAGTGGACTTGACAAATTGTTTCTTCTTAAATGCTAAGATGCTGACTATCAATACAGTGTCACATACCAATTAGTATACTGGATTTAGTAATATGAACCAAATTTGGCCATTTAAAGTTCTATTATTAGAATGGAATGTCTATTTTCATAATTTCACTTCATTTAAATCTCCTGCTATTACATTCAAAAGAAAAAGAGAGTGCAAGAGAAATGTATTTGCTGCTCAAACCCACTAGAGGGCCCCCTTCAGAGGTGTGCCTCGCTTCCTTACATCACCCGGCTTCTTGACAGAAACAAACTATCAAGTTTGGTGACGAGCAGAGACGCTGTTAAATGGAAATGAGTTTCTTATGTAACAGGCAGTGTTCTGTGATACACTGCCATTACGCATTCTGTCCCCAGTTGGTGAGATGCGATGGGGTTAAGAGCTCTATAACCATGAACACAGACGAGCCCGCCTCTTTTGCATTGTGGTTTATTTTATTTTATTTAAGTATTGCATTTATATTGCGCTTTTTATACAAAAGTATCACACTGTACAGTACATAGCAGAAAAAAGAAGAAACCACAATACATTTGTATAGCATGTCACACAAACAACTGCCACAGTCAGAGCATTTAAATAACATAGTTAAACAACAGTATACACATAATACAAAAGCAATTTTAAAGTTACATTAAAACCCACTAAGATGAGAAAGCCATTTTATTTATATTTTAAGTGTGTTTTTAGTCTTGACTTGAAAACTGTAACAGTCCCAGCTTCCCTGACAAACGAAGACAGAGCATTCTATAATGTAGGGGCTCTACAAGAAAAAGCCCTACCTCCCGTGTTGCTTTTGTTGACCCTAGGAATAACCAGCAGCCCCTCATCCTGTAATCTCAAAGTACGGTTTGGAAGATACAGGGTCAGTAACTCCTGCAAATAACTGGTTAATCCATTCAGGGCCTTGTAAGTGAACAGCAAAATCTTAAAATCAATTCTATACCGCACAAGGAGCCAGTGCAAGGAGGTCAAAACAGGGGTAATATGTTCACTTTTCCTGGTTTCAGTTCAAATTCTAGCAGCGGTAAGGTTAAGATGCTCGCTTGCAGTGCACAGGGGCTCTGGATCACACCCAGCCTCCGGATCACACCCAGCCTCCGTCCTGTTAACAGAAATGCTATGCACTGTACAAAAGTGTGTTGTTCCTCTTGATTGTACAAGCTTTGTAAACAGAAAACAAGGGGTTCAACGAGCTGTCTACAGACAGCATCAAACTGTCTCAAATGTATGTATTTTCAAAATAACCTTGAATGTAGAAGCCTAGGTTTACAGACTAGATCATAAAAAGTTTCATTTTACAGTATTTATTGCACATGTACCATTTTTCCAATCTAGTTATAATGGTTAGAAACATGAACTTGGCTCTAAGAGATAACAATGGCATATTTAATAAATGTATCTCTGTTCTGTGTTGCAGCTTATATGACATCAGCAATGTCAAACTTAATATCCTGGCACTGAAATACATTTTTTTCAATAAAGACAAAACTTCTAGGGCACATAGAGGTTGTTATATATTGGATTTTAGTTAAGCGATTCCCTTTTGTTTTTGTATTGTACTATCAGAAGTTATAAGGATGGTCTGTTCTTTTCTCTAAAAGTATAACCTTGTAATCATATTTTTAACAAACCAAGAAATTCACATTTTCTTAAGTAAAGCTGCTTCACAACCAATTTGCCACTGTCACACTAAATACGTAATCTGATTTTAAAAAAAGAACATTTGTGTGTAATGTCTACCATAAGGCTCTGATGGACACTGCAAGTATCAACGAAAACCCTTTCTTTTCAAACTGAGCGATGTGATCTATTGTAACATCATTACCTTGTCACCTTAGTCTGGAAAGGACAGTGCTTTATGCCTTTATATTTCACAAGCAGCTCCCCTTTCTGGCACCCTGTCTCATCTGTGCTAGAATCTTCACGCTTGAAGATTTGTTCTTCTAGATAATACAATAAAACAGTCCAGCATTTGCAAAGTAGTTACAAAAGCTGAAAATGTGCACATAGTACGGCAAATGAACCATGACTACAATGCATCTCAAATGTTTTCTACATATTGCTCAGGAATAATGAATTTGTTCACGCTTCAGAATAATTGTAGGGGCATCAATACTCAAAAGGGTACATTTTGTGGGGTCACATTTGAACAAATGTATTGTAGTAAACACTATCAGCTGGTTTCGCACAGCTCGATTAGCACTAGGTAGTCCAAGATTAGCACTATATCTGTATCTATATAGATATAAATAAGTAACAGTGAAAATCTGTCTTTCATAAGAACAAGGAACTGATGCCACAGGATAATTTTGCACAGGTGAAAAATTCCCAGATTAGCAATACAGTTAATTTATATTTTACAAAAATACTGTAGTATTCAAAAGTTCTGAAAACTCTGACAATTGACCAATACCTGCTGATTTGAGTATGTTTCTACAATGTAGACAGAATACTGTGTGGGAAAGAAATATGGGAAAGAAATGCAAATAGGATAATAAAATTGAATTAGGTTTAGCAACTGAGGTGAATGCCACCAGACACATTGAGCTGCGTGAAAAGGTGCATGACAACAAGTAACAATGATACCAAGAAATACATCAGTATGGTATGCATGACAGATGCTGTTGCTTGAGGGGCCAAGGCAGGTAGATCTGTTCTAGAAAAAAAAGCTTTTTCTTTTTTACCTACTAAAGTTTGTGACGCTTTCCTTTTGGAAACAAAATGATTTGACTTCTTTAGTTTTTCTTGGATAGGAAATCTCGTGATGTTGTATGTATGACATGCTATACAAATGTATTATGGTTTGTTCTTTTTTCTGCTATGTACTGTACAGTGCTTTGCGATACTTTTGTATAAAAAGCGCTATATAAATGCAATAAATAAATAAAAAAGGCACTGCCACTTTAACAGTGTATAACCTTCATCCAGCATTGAGTGATGGCTTAGTGTCTGCCTGTCATATAAAAAGAAGCAAAAGGTTGATGATAACAATTAGAGTACCTGCATAGTACTGTGAAAGTTTAGTCCCCTTTTTATAATGCGCAAGGCCATATTAACAGAAATGCCTTACCAGTACAGTGCTACTAATTCCTTTTGTAATTATTGAAATTACAAAACTTTAGATGATCGTCGCAGATTAATTCTGTTTCTTCATCCTGTCTGTGTAACGAACGCATTAAACATCATTGTATTTTGATATATATATATATATATATATATATATAACATGGAAAACAGCATTTCATTTTACATTCCTACAATTTGGCAGGAAGGCCAACAAACCTGTTGCCAACTCCTTTGAAAAGAAAGTTTATAAAAATCATGTACAGTATATACTCAAGACTATGGCTGAAATCTACACAACCTGCCTGTAAAGAAATGGCAGCCTTTGAAGATTCCAACCATTTTGAACTATTGGTGCCCACAGCCGTACGCATGTTACTCACTGTGTGTACCTTTGATTTGCAAAATTTCATCTTCAAAAGTGTGGACTCATATGTATCTTGTGCGATCGGTTGAAGCGAAACAGACTTTTAAGCTTATAGAATTGCACTGTTTATTTAGTGGTAGGCAACACAAACGGAAGCAGATACGTTTGGTTGAAGCTTCAAAAAGAGTACAAATCTCTGTTGTGATGATCCAGAATGTCAGAGGGAAAAATCAGTAAAAGCACCGATCTGTCTGCAAATACGCTGGCGGCATCGAATGTTAGTACTGTACTAGAGCATGAGCTGAATTCTGCTGCTCTTCCAGGATTCAGCACAGGAAGCACACATTTAAAGTATAATTTGTATTTTAATTTGATCAGTGTCTTATATTAAAATGAATAATACATTTTCCTAATCATTAACACATAATTGTCAAGTTGTGTTATTATTATTATTATTATTATTATTATTATTATTATTATTATTATTATTATTATTATTATTATTATTATTATAATCAGTAGTAGCTGTTTACAGCCCTATAGATCATATTAGAACTCATAGAGTTTACAGTCTTACTATGTACAACTCTAAGATTCTAAGGTTTATTTTTGTACAGGTCACGTGGGTATCTTAACTGACTTCACCACAGCACACAAACTGGCACAATGTTACTGATGAAAACAGAGAGGTGTTCGTTGAAAATCAGGAAAATGCTGCCATAAGAAAAAAGACGCTGAGTGATAGAAATTTACTAAAAGCATAACTGGAAGAAAAAAAGTGTAACTGGAAGAAAAAAGCATAACTGGAAGAAAATGGAGAAAACAGGAAAATTCATCAAATACCAGTCTAGCAGCATATATTTTTGTTTGCTCACATTTATGCAGATTTCACCACAGCTAGCACAAATGCTTTTAAATTCTAAAGCGGACATCATATGTTTCCATAAACAACATTTCATATAATTTCCATAGGCTAAAAGGTTTGTCAAACCACTGTTCTTTTTGGTAAACAGTAGCAGAATCACTTACCAAACAATATCACAGTCAAACATATTCTTCTTGTCCTATAAGAGTTTTCTTTTGTTGACAATTCCTCTGCGCTACCTCAGATATGTTACAGTACAGTGTCAAACCACATACAAGAGTGAACAGGACTGATACATATCAGCATGAAAGTGAAAGGTGAGCTTCGGTGCGGACGCTCTCCTCCTTCATGTCAACGAAGTGGCAGCTTTCACTCAGCACCCATCAGTGTAGCAATGGCGGTGCAGTAGCCTCGAGCTGTGGCTCATATGCTTTTTCAGCTCTGGGCAGCCTCCCCGGGCACGCCCCCCAGCCAATACAGACCTCCCAGTCAGATCAGCTCATTACTTCCTTAGCAAAACACCCCCCAGCCAATACGCACCTCCCAGTCAGATCAGCTCATTACTTCCTTAGCAAAATACCCCCCAGCCAATACGGACCTCCCAGTCAGATCAGCTAATTACTTCCTTAGCAAAATACCCCCCAGCCAATACGGACCTCCCAGTCAGATCAGCTAATTACTTCCTTAGCAAAACACCCCCCAGCCAATACAGGACCTCACAGTCAGATCAGCTCATTACTTCCTTAGCAAAACACTTCCCAGCCAATACGAGACCTCCCAGTCAGATCAGCTCATTACTTCCTTAGCAAAAAAAACCCCAGCCAACACGGCATCTTATTTATTTAAAACCACGGGGTTCAGACCCAAAATAATAATACAGTACACACAAACACAACATGGTCACAAGTCCAGAGTGAGTGCTCTTAGTGAAAGTGGTGATTCACAAGTTTATTGGTGCACAATGGTGAAGTGGAGTCCGGGTTTAATTGCTGGCGGTTTAGCTACAGCTCCCGGAGGTTAGCCTTCTATAATGACAAACAAAACACTTAACACTCACAGTAATTAATTACTTCCATTTCCCAAATGGGTCCTTTCAGTAACCATAACGAAGGAACAGATGACATCGTCACACCCCCTGTTATACCCTTAATCACGCACCCCTGCGATAGCTAGTTCAATCACATCTTCTCTAGACCATCCAGTACGAGGCACACTGTTCCTGTTATACAGCGCTCTCACAAGTCGGGAGGGAGATTGTTGACTAGGATTCATTCACTCTCTATCACACTGCTACATGAGACTAAGACCAAATAACAACAACTGATGAAACACTATGCTGATGAAACCTTATCTCAGTCATTCCAAAACAAGCACATGGTCTCTGTGGTCATTGAGACTTTGAGTAAAACATAAAAAACATTTTTGTCTAGAATACAAGTGTGACATTTTTAAAGTCTCTACATCAAATCTGTATGTTTTTTTTTCTTCTGTTGGACAAAGTAGAACTAACATGATTTCTGTATATGTTTAATGACTGCACCCAGCTACCTCCAGACCCTCATTTCTCCCTACACCCCCACTCGACCTCTCCGCTCCGCCTGCACTAGAAGACTGGCTCCTCTACACTCCCCTGCCTCCAGAGCCCACTCCTTTTCCACCCTTGCCCCTCAGTGGTGGAATGACCTTCCTACAGATGTCAGGACTGCCCAGTCCCTGACCACATTCCGGCGCCTCCTCAAGACTCACCTCTTCAGAAAGCACCTGTAGAACTCCTCTGTTCTTCCCCTGGGACACTTATCACCCTTCCTTAAATGCGCTTTACTTGCTCTTATCTGCCCCCTATTTTACTGCATTTAATCCTGTACTTCGGAGTACTGTAATCTGCCAAGTGTTTAATCTGTAGTATTTTGTATTTAATCATATCCTGATGTAACTATCGCTGACACTTATCTGCTGTATTATTGAATGGTATTTTGTCACACTTACTTGCTTGAACCAAAGTCATTGTATTTATCTTGCTCTTAATTGTATTATTGCTTGTACTATGATACTTGAAATGTATTTGCTACGATTGTAAGTCGCCCTGGATAAGGGCGTCTGCTAAGAAATAAAAAATAATAATAATAAATAATAATTGCCACAGTTAACACAATTAGATGTTTAAATGGAACATTTTTTTTAAAATATGTTCCAAATGATTTGTAAGCATTCATTGTATCAATTTGCTGGACATTGTTCCAATATCAGGTGTAAAACTTCTTATAATCTTGCGACCCGAAAGATTTCTGTTCATTGGATTCATTCCTCTTGAACTATTGATAATTGAGACCCAAATGAATCAACTCTTGTGTTTTATTAAACAGTAATGACCAACGGAAAACAATATACAGTATAATGTACAAAGTATATTCTAACTCTGGATGTTGGTTTTAGTGTGTAAACAGTTAATTTGGTACCATTTCACAGTTTGGAAGATTCAGTTCTTCTGCAGTCCAACACACTGCAAAGGAATACCAAAAATTAAGCTCCCCGTGGCACAGGAGAGAGATGGGGCAGCTCATTTCTAACCCTGCTCTTGGATAGGAGATGGGGCAGCTCATTTCTAACCCTGCTCTTGGACAGGAGAGAGATGGGGCAGCTCATTTCTAACCCTGCTCTTGGACAGGAGAGAGATGGGGCAGCTCATTTCTAACCCTGCTCTTAGACAGGAGAGAGATGGGGCAGCTCATTTCTAACCCTGCTCTTGGACAGGAGAGAGATGGGGCAGCTCATTTCTAACCCTGCTCTTGGACAGGAGAGAGATGGGGCAGCTCATTTCTAACCCTGCTCTTAGACAGGAGAGAGATGGGGCGGCTAATTTCTAACCCTGCTCTTGCCACACAGAGCTGCTGATGCAAGTCAATAACGTGATGGGCAGCTGGCATGTGTTCAATTCAAATGACACCCGCCATGCTGACTTTTGGTCTAGAGGCCAGTGAGGTTAATTGAGCATATATGAGGAATAAGCGAGGCAAGAATTGCCTCTGCCTCTTACATCTTCTGGACTTAATTTAACATTTCACATTTAGTGCATTAGACTGAAGAATGAAAGCAATCCAATTTTCATTTCCATAAGGTAGAAAGACTTCACTGGAACACACTGTTTGGAGGATATTCAGCTCGCTTTCCAGCAATATAGAATTTTATGAAGTCTTCAGTTGAATGCTGTATAACCTGAAACATCTGAATGGAGCTTATCAGCAGTGCTTTAATTTACAGCTATGCTTCTGACCTTCAAAAGATATTTCACGCTGAATTTAATATGATATTTTGTGAATACTGTGCCCAGTATCCTTCAGTTATATTTAAGATTGAAACTTTTAAAGGGGACTTATAAAAAAGGCTTTAATTAATTATATGCTTACAATTTAGATTAACCGGGTTCATGATATAAAAATAATCCTGCAAAAGCAGGTCTTTAATGAATTAACAGTTTCAAACAATAACACACACCACCAGGGAAACCGTTATGAAAAGATGTCATTATGAGAAAGGGATTCAAAAGTGTGGACATTATGTTTGTACATAATGCAGCTATCCTCTACTATTCTCCAAGTTTATGTTAGAACAAGAAAGCAAGTAGATGTCAGTCCATCATATATAGTTTCTTTCCTTAAGATGTCCAGAACTAGATTTCTGACCGGCTCCTTTTTTCATCTCAGTGCCTGCTGAGCACCTTTGACCTCAGTGCTTATACCCCTCTTATTTTTTAATTAGGTTCAATTTTCTGATTACCTGCTTAATTGGCTGCTTTATTCCAGAGTACAGCCTCCCTTGTGACTATTTTCTTGCTGCAATCCTCCCTGATGATTATCAGCATTCATAACCATTACTCATTTCACTTATTACAAGTCAAACCTCTTAAACTTTGCTGGGTGCAAACCATAGGCGGTGCATGAGTCTTTCGTTTGGGGAGGCTATTCCACACTTTTTCCCCTGCATTTATTGAACCCAACGATGTACAGTAAGATACACACACACATTATATATATATATATATATATATATATATATATATATATATATATATATATATATATATATATATAAATTAAGACTTGCATTATTTTTTTATTACTCTGTTACTAGTTAGTCTGAATACTAAGTTTCATTCATAGTGTTGAGTTTGAAAAATAGTCGGACTGACGGACACAAATAAAAGCTGTAAACCGGATTCATTCTCCTGCGTCTTTGAGAACTTGTACTGTATAATAATGTACAGCACAAAACAGAGCTCAAAACCACTCAGGGATGCTGCATATATATTTGACATTGTTTTTTTGTTTTTTTTCCCCAACATAAGGCGGCCAAATAAATGAAGTTTAACATAGCACTAGCTTGTACTTTAAAACATGTTATGCCTTTTTAAGCAAATTAGAAAAACAGTAAGGATAACAAGCTGCACTGTTTTTTAAAACTTTTAAATCCGTTAAATACCTACACCAATTTCGAACACCATTTCCATCACTTCACACCAATTTAAATAAATTATTAATACTGACTACTAAGCTTCTAAACACGCACTTACTATCGTATTTATAATCAAGGCATTCAATGTATTTCATACGGTATATTTGCAAAAAAAAAAAAAAAAACCTGCACCCTTACCGTGAACTTTTGACTATCTATATGGGGAAGAATGGATGTTAAACCAGCCAAGCATTGTCTCCTCGAATGACACTGAAATGCAACTAAATCCTGTATTTTGGACCTTGGTGATACTGCAACAGGACCGTTACAGCCTTGTTTACCTGTGTATCCGAAAACTGTCTTTGGTAAAGAAAACCATTAATTTTCATCAGAATATTAACATATGTTTTCATATTTAGAGTACAGTAAGCAGGCAGATGTGGGTTTCTGCTTTCCTTGCAGACACTTTTTCAGAAGTTCAAAAGACCCCGCTTTCGCTGAAAATGAAGTGAAGGATTGGAAAAATCTAAAGAAAAAAGCTTCAGAAACATTTGTAACCTGGCACCACAAACAGTGTTCTGAAAGGTGGCATTTGTTCAAACAGTCGAAGGAAGTATGTTCTGACTGTAGCATCACAGTTATCAAATTCTCACAAAACAATGGTGCGTGAAAACAGACAGTATGCTACGAAAATATTTTGCCACAAGTTCTGTAAAATCAGAATCGGATCAAGCTGTTTGTATAGATAACAGCAATTCAAATAAATGTAGAAATTGTGAAGAGGATGTTCCAGGCAAGGGAATGAGTGAAAAGGATTCAGAGTTTTCGTCGGCTGCCTCCTGCAGCGGTATGGGAGGCTCAGATCGGTGGGAAGAAAAAAACGTTGACGTTAAACAACAGCACTGCCAGATTTTTTTTTGCAACGCACCGCCAAATTTTAGAAGTAACCAGCCAAAAAAGTAGCCAAATTGTGTTTATTAAACCAGCCAAATATATATTAAATATATATTACAACAGCATACATAAGTGCTACATATTTATTTGCTTGTTTTTTTCTCACAATTTACAGTACAAGCACTTTTGTTTCTTATGAGATCAAATGCGATTCACGATTTTTAAAAATAATTTTATTCAGAGTAAAATTAAATTGTCCTGAACTATCGGACAAAACAATAAATAAAATAACAAATTCTAATTATATTTGTACTGATACAGTTCTTAATCTGTTACAAATTTAAAAAAAAAAAAAAAGCTTTTTATTTTTCCTTATTTTACAATTAAACAAGAACCCCGGTCAAATGCAAGTCAAGTGTCAATCATCTGTAAGAATTCCACATTAAACAGTCCTGAGGATTTGCTGAATGCGAGTGTGGACATCTGTGTGATTTGTCATTTTATTGGATGCTGCGCTTCTGAACAAAGTCACGCCCCAGGGGGAGGGTGTGGTATAGTATGGAGAGCATTGTGGTGATTGAAGTCCTGCACTGATGACGACCTCATTATCAAAAGGAATAGAAAAAAAAAAATCTATCTTCTCCCACAAATAGTTTTTTGTGTTGGTCACAACAATTTCTTGTGGGGGTTTGGGCAATTTATTTTGGGGAGGCTATATCCGTCTCCTAGTATATTATTATTTTCAAGCATTCGTATTCGTATTTAATGAGGAACTTTAGTATATGTATTAAGATATTCGATGACATGCCTTTTGATTGTTTGAAGTATACGATTATATATAAAATGCATTTTGTTTCCCATGTACTGTACTCCACGTGTGTTGCTGTAATGAACTGTGCTTGGCCTATTGTTTTCCGATGTGAAACCTGAAATGTTTTCTTTTCTGTAATGCAGTACGCAACAGTCCAAACAAACACTGAAGCTCTCTGCTCAAAGGATGAAACGTCTCTTCGTTTTTCTGCACTTATACATACACAACACAGATTGAGGGAAAGACTAACTCGTAGCAGGGCCAGCGAGAGTCGATTGTCCCCGGCTGCATCAGCATATCATTCATGTTTAGACTGCTGGTGGACTGCAGGCCCAGAGGAATGAATATAAAATCATATTGCATGGGCAGGCATCTGTGTAGTTTTCCGATCCCCAAGGTACCATGTTCCAGGCCGCAGCTTCTGTTTTGCTGATGCAGACGGCATCTGTTTGTATTTCCACTTTTGGAACACAATGTCTTTTTTCTTTTGCATTTTTTGCTTTATATAACTTTAATGCACCGGTAAGTTATAATTAAAGTTAATAACAGTAATTTGTTTCTGTGTGCATGCTCTTTGTTTTTTGTATTTCAGCAAAGTGAATCTCCCCGGTCACCTCTACTAGGGGCAGTGTCGGGAGGCTTGATTACTGAGCTGTACAGAGTGAAGTGGACCAGGGGTGATGGATCGAACCTCCTGCAGTCCTTCCAGCCTGGACAGCTTTGGCAAGACAAAAGGTGAATTGATAGCAATGTGAAATTAAAGCAAGGAGACAGAGGTACTGTTAAAATATTGCAGTTATATTATAGAAAGAGTAGAATGGTATATTAAGGGAAAAATCTATAAGTAATAGTGATTTTAAAACTAAGATAAAACACTTTTTTTAAGGTGCAACATTATTTTTGTGTCCTAAAGGTCATCAGCTTAGGCAATACAGTGTGTGCACAGTTAATCTAGTGTGCTGAGGCTCCAATGCAGATCTGTGAAGAAAACAGAAATAACAGGTGCATGGTTTAAGAAATTGTCCACTACGAGTACTAATATGTCTTTTTTATAGTATGTACACTCGACCATTCTTGATAAAATCCTACAGTGGTACTAATGTAAATGCTTAAATATTTTTTGGACTTAGCAGTTCTTTCTATTATGATAAACAGCACACAATTTGCACTCAATATGCATAGTGTATTTCATCATATGGCATGGCTCAATGAAACATGTAGCACAGTTTGGGCCATTAAATAAAAATGTAGTAAACATTTTATCAACCATTCATTAAATATTTAAACAAACATTAGTTTTGGATTTTAAAAAATCAAAAATAATATGCTGAGAGAATACAGGTTTAACATGTAAAACAACAAGACGGATTTATTGATGTTACAAGTCACACACTGAATTCCTTCCCCCACCTTCTCGTGTTGGGGTGTGATATTTTCCATCTGTAGTTTGTTGAATCAGGATCTTTAAAATCACATGCAATATTTCTATTTTGTCTGCCAATCACAGCTTAAATGACACTCCTTAATGTCTTGACCACAGCACGGTCTGATCACTACAGCACTGAATTAAATTTAATAAAAATGATAAGTGTGATAAAATAGTAAAAATAAGGAACACACAATATCAATCATCGTTCAAACATTTGTCAATACATTTCTAGTCTGCCTAGTCTATACCTGTGCTAGTTCCACAAGCGTAGCCTTTTTTATATACATGACATCTTTATAGTATCCTTTGATTAAACATTTCAGGTGACAGAACATGATGATAAACAATGTTCTGTTGTTGTCAAAAAATGATACAGTCTTTTAAAAACTTTAGGCATAATTTTTCCTTATGATATATATATATATATATATATATATATATATATATATATATATATATATATATATATATATATATATATATATATATATATATATATATATATATATATATATATATTTGTATTTGTGTGTGTAAAATTCCATCCTTCTAGAATCCAATATTCTAGGCCATCTCAACCTTATGATGCACGTAAGATTGATTAAAACTATAACTAAAACTTAAGAAATGATCACTATGCATGGAAACAAGTACTAAAATAGTGTGTGAATGCTTAACTATCTATCTGTAACACATTAGTAGGTACCTGTTCCTTTTCTCCTTATATACTGTAGTTATACAAACTTCCATTATAGCTTGTGATACTCTCTATACAATACCCCCACAGATGTAATCTATTTGCATCATACTGCTATTGCTAACCCATTGTTACAAATAACATTAACAGTATTTACCCTTCATTCATTTTAAACATATTCAACACTACAGTGAATCATTCAAATGTCACATTATTTTAAAAAATGTCCATGGTAGGTGATCTCGTAGTCAGACATTTTTTTTTTCAACATAACAGCCGTTTCAAATGTCTCAGAGTAAAACGTTCTGTATGATCAGCTGAATGTTTCATTGCTGTCTCCATCCGAGTCCCCAGAGCAACCACTTCATTTCAGAACCGAGAAGAAAATCAAGTGCAGTATTAATTATTTTGATAATATCTGATTTAATTTCAACCTTCAATGGGTCATTCTCCCTTGAATTCTCTTTCTTTCATCTGGGAATGCGTACCCTACCTGATGCAATCTGTATGAGAGAAAGAATATTTGGTGCTTTTATCTCAATGATCTGTTTAGCTACAAAAGCTATTCACTCTCAAGATCTGAGATATTAAGTGCAAATCCTTCCTTTGTCTTGACACAAGCGAATATCTCTGCTATAATTAGTACACCCCCCAGACTTGAAAAAGAAAACTCAAGTTATTATCTTTATTATTTATTCATTTATTTATTTATATATATATTTTTTGAATTAATAATGTTATTGCAGTTTCATGAGCCACCACCAGAATGTTTGCTAAATTCTATCTTGGGTATTTTAGAGCCTATGTCCACCCCATATTGTAAACTTAGTATAAAATATCACTTCCAAATGAACCTGTAGGAGAAGAGAAAGCCTCAGTCCTGTGTCTGTACTCTGAAAGTAATCCCGAATCTTTGTATCTCTCTGCATGTGATTTGGAAGTTAAACGTACTGCTTGCAGTGGTTTGTTTCTCTTTTAAAAGTTTATGAAACTTCCAGAACCTCTACTGGGAGTGTTGTTCTCTTTTATCAATCACAGATAGGATGCATTTGTTTCTCTGTTGGCAAAATATGTCCTTCATTGCTCACAATTACCACACTAGACTAACCGCATCAGTGCAGTTTGGAATTTCAGTTCTCCAGCGGACTTGCTTATCAGTGAAACTAGTTTCCAAGCCAGTTTTCACTGTCTTATCATGTCCTTGAAGATTCAGTACAATTAAACTAAACTCCTATCTTTATTCAAAAGTTAATGTTTTTAAATTGCCTTCTCCAAGTATGTTCATAATTTCATATGGAACCCCAGTTCACATCCTACCCCCCCACTTTTTTTTTTTTATCTCAAATAACAAAACAATATAAAACCACATCTGGTTTCACTTGTAATTATTATATAATTACTAGTAAACATCAACATTTAAGTTTTCCTTAAGTTGTTTTTAACAGAATTACATTTCTGTGTAATGTGTACTCTAGAGTTAGATAGTATAATGTATACTTTATTTCTCTGAGGGAAAGACCATATTTACATCTGTGCAGTGAGAGGGGAAAGACGTCCTATTAGCCAAATTAACAATACCCTCAATTTTGCATGTAATCTAAATATGTATGCGTGATTCAGAGGTGGTTCTTAAATTCACCCGTGTCTTGAAAACATAAAACTCGTACACAAACAAACAAATACTTAACATTCATTCACAAAAATATTTGTAATAAAATATTCCCAGGCACATATCTCAGTTTTGCTCAGTTGCATCCCTATCTCTACCAGTCTTGCTTTACCTGCCTGTCCTTCCTCTCTCCTGATACGTTCCATAAGTCTTGATAGGCTAGCTGAGCCTTTTTCAAATTGTTTTCTGTTTCCTCTCCTGGTTCTGTCAAACCCAATGAGGCCACTCGCCGCCCCAACACAGCAACCTTTTGTTCTTTAATTTTCTTTCTCATGCGTGGGTCAGTTTCAAACAAGTGTGTAACCTTCTCGTCAGGTTGACATATTCTCCAAGTTCTGTATTACAAATTCACAATAATCACCATGTTTTCTTACGTATTTTGTTACAAAATCCTCCATTATTGATTATCACTCAATTTAACAAATTTAACAAAATGTGTTTAATTTCAGAGTGTGCGCAGTGTGTTCAACACAATGAATCTCTAGAATTACCACCGATGTGCAAACTGATTTAGTTTTTAAGGCGTAACAAATACAATTATGCTTCAAGAGTACCCAATTAATAAAACCGAAATACCCCAGTAAGACATATATTCAACAAAGAATCACCACTAAACACAAAGAATAAACAGATCCCTTTTTCAGCAACACGTAACCATATACTCACACTGTCTGCACTGTTAATACAGTCTGTTTCTCAGTTAAACACTCACATATAAAATAACTGCGTATAAATGCTTACGCAAATGACAAATAGACAAAACTAATGTAAGACCGGATATAAATGCTTATTTTACCAAAACTCTTATGCCAAAAAAATAAATAAAGCAGAGTAATCAACCGTGTGCAGTTTAAACACTGCAAACTCTTTGTAAATATAGACTGTTATTAATCAAGGAGGTTGTATATTTGTTTAAGCTCGGCATCATCTACCTAAGCTCAAATTAAACAACCGCACGTTCTGTTCAAGAGGTGTGCAGGAAAAAGGTGCTTTATTAAATGTTATTCGTATTTACATAGGCTGGCTTATGATGCTGTGGCATGTGTTGCATTGTAACCTTTGGAAACAGAAGGTAGACTCTTGCGCTGTGCGTTTCCAGGTTAACAGTTAAACAAGATGGCAACACCACATGGGCTAACAATGAACCGAAATGGTGTTCGTAAAGAACTACAATTTCAAGGACTGCAATCTTTTGTTGCCTTGCTGCTCACACGCTGGATCTGCTGCTGATGACTGACGTCGCTGCCTGTTCCATCTCTGACTCGGGAATCACTGGCTGCTCACTCTGCTTACACAATTATATTATTTTATCATGCGTTGTATTGCTGATGAGAGCCGCACCAGCACCATTCCATCTCTGACTCGGGACCCGTCGCTGTTCCATCTCTGACTCGGGAATCGCTGCCTCACTTCTCACACGCTGGATCTGCTGTTGCTGCTGAGTTACATCGCCGCCTGTTCCATCTCTGACTCGGGAATCGCTGCCTCACTGCTCACACGCTGGATCTGCTGCTGCTGCTGAGTTACATCGCCGCCTGTTCTGTGTCTGACTCGGGAATCGCTGCCTCACTGCTCACACGCTGGATCTGCTGCTGCTGCTGAGTTACATCGCCGCCTGTTCCATCTCTGACTCGGGAATCGCTGCCTCACCACTCACACGCTGGATCTGCTGCTGCTGCTGAGTCACATCGCCGCCTGTTCTGTGTCTGATTCAGGAATCGCTGCCTCACTGCTCACACGCTGGATCTGCTGCTGCTGCTGAGTTACATCGCCGCCTGTTCTGTCTCTGACTCGGGAATCGCTGCCTCACTGCTCACACGCTGGATCTGCTGCTGCTGCTGAGTTACATCGCCGCCTGTTCTGTCTCTGACTCGGGAATCGCTGCCTCAATTCCTGCAGTATAGTAATAATAAAACATAGCTAATTTGCTTACGGACACAATGAGAGCAGACTGTGGTTCTAAAGACACATTTGGTAACAATGTACTGTGTGATTTCCTAGATAAAAAAAGAAGAAACAGCAGTCCATGCTTTTAGACATTTAGGAACAAATCAACTTGAGTCTAATGGCCGTAAAGCAAATGGAAAGCAGCAGACCTGAACGACAAGCTAGAATTGGTTAGCCTGGAAGGTCACTGTACAGTAATTGGGGTTACTAATTGATTTTAATTATTTAAGAGAGCTGCTGGATTTCTAACTTTATGTTCCTCACAGTGTATTATAATGAGGAGATGTTGACAATCACAGGCACACTGCCACTGTTGACAAGTTGTGAGCTCAATTCATTTTTTTTTTTTTATAAATCCATATGCAAACTGGTCAAGACTAGCTCAATACCAGACATAGTAAATACATGGCAAAGCATAGTATACTGTTGTTACATTTTTAATGGTAATATTGTAAAATGATAGTGAATGGGGCTAGAATGTCAAGGTGGAAGGGAAAAATATATATATATATATATTTTTAATATATGGTAGAAAAGTATGATCCTTATATTTTTCATATATAGAAATTGGCCCCTTTTTATATATTAAAAATATATGGGATATATTTAAAATATATTTTAGTCTGTAACCCATATATTCATTTTATATGGATAACAGACTAATGAAAATATATGGTGCACTGTATATTTTCAACATATAAAGTAAATATATGGATAATATATAAAAAGGGGCCAATTTCTATATATGAAAAATATAAGGATCATACTTTTTCTACCATATATTCAAATATATATGTTTTTTTTTGTAAGGCAGGCGAACATATCTAAAGGGTTGATTTTTGTACACCAACAACAATAAGCCTTCGACTCCACTTTGCCTTTAAAGTTTACAAAAACCTTTTCTCTCTTTTTCCTTTTCATGACCAACTCAAACCCCTGGGTTACACATTTCAAGTAAATACACGTTTTCTTTTTACTCTGTTATTAAAACCATACGTCCGTCAATGCAATAGTTTTAATACTCTTAATTTAGGACATAAACATGTAGCTGTTTACATTGCCAAATAATGATTCTCACAGTCCTTCTCAGTGATGGTGTGTACCATCACAATTGGCCCTTAAAAAAACATTCTGAATTCATTTGCTAGAACATTCTTCTAAAAATAATTTCAATGGGCTATTTAGTGAACATCAGCTCAATCCCTTTTAAAAGGTTGTCTGCCTGCCTATTGCTCTGGAAATCTATCACTGTTTAACAAGTAATAAAAATGCCCTTTATTCAGTCAGAATTCCTTGGCTGCGTTCTTATTGAGTAGGAGTGTAGTTGTCTGTACTGCCAGAGTAATGAATCTTTCCTCACTGAACATTCTTCAACACCGTGAAATTAACTTTGAACAACATGTTGATAACTGTAAGACTGGTTATTAAAAACACATTTGCTGGAAGTAAAATTTGATAAAATCTCTTTTATAAAAGTGGTGATCATTTTGAAATCTTATTTTACTTGGCCTGCCTCCGCCTCATTCCTCACAACGTTTTGCTGCAAATATACCAATCCCTCACAGTACTGTAACTCTGTGAAATAGCCACTGCAGACACAGGCAAAGGTCATTTGGAGACTAAGATTAATGACGTTGGTCTGGAGCCAACTGGCATGAAGATTAAATATGTATAAAAAAATAAAGAAGACAACTCGGACAAAACCTGAGGGAATGAGGTTAAATTTTAAGAAGCAACCCCCTGCTGACAAAATCTACTCAACAACAAACTATTGTTATGTAACAAAAAGAGTGCAAGCACAGAACTGTGTGCCACAATCACATGACCTTACTGCTGGGGTGAGGTGGAGTTCTGGGTCACAACACTTCCTACACAATTCATTTATTCAGGCATTGAAACATGCCTTGGCTCGAAATAATAAAGATAGATCTCAAAAACATGCTGACGGTACCGTATACTACTGTATGGAGGTACTCACAGCATTGCCACCCTGAGCACCCTCGTATAAAAACAATATATATTTCTGTGTAGTCTTTTATTTGATTTTATTGTAATGTTAATACACAGAAACAACAATAAAAGCAATATAAAATAATAATAATAGTTTATCATGCCACCAGGTACTTCCTAAAAGCTTTATTAGTCTTTCTTAATGCAATTTATAATTGGAATAAAACCTCTGCCCTCCTCTGATTCATGGAAGAAAATACCTCACTACTGCTTAGTTCTTTATTCTGCCTCAGCTATCTTACGGTGCAGCATCAGGCATCTGTCACTTTACCTATAATTTTCACTTTTGCTGCATTATAGGTTTGTTTTGACACAGTCATCACATTTCAGTCTTAACTTTTTTTTTTCAAGATTCTGCCCCTATCTACTACTTGTACTCTTTTAACTCAGTTGAAGATCATTGGGTTCTTAGCTTTTGGAATTTGGAATTTGGAATAACGCTACAGATGAAAGGTTGCTGCTCCCTTCTGGTACTTTATCACTTCCTGTGTTGTAGTTCAAACGCACTCCATTGTTCTTGCAGCAATCACACAATATGACCTACAGCAAATTACTAGGATGCCGCAATACATGTGTATTATTGCATTTAAAACAGGTCACAGTAACATACAAAATAATATACACTGACTGGAGTGATATAAGCAGAGTAATGTTGAAGTTCTCTGTTATTTGGGTCACTATAACATGTTTGTTGTTGTCACAAAACAGTGCATACGTCTGTGGGCTTGATCCTTCATGACCATAGTTATGCTTTCCGGTTTTCTGATGTTTCCATCCCAGGAGCTTCCAGGAGACTTCCTTGATGGACAATGCAGCCACTGTATTAAGTGACAATAGGAGGCTGTGTGGTCCAGTGGTTAAAGAAACAGGCTTGTAACCAGAAGGTCCCCGGTTCAAATCCCAACTCAGCCATTGACTCATTATGTGACCCTGAGCAAGTCACTTAACCTCATTGTGCTCCGTCTTTCGGGTGAGACGTAATTGTAAGTGACTCTGCAGCTGATGCATTCACACACCCTAGTCTCTGTAAGTAGCCTTGGATAAAGGCGTCTGCTAAATAAACAAATAATAATAACAATACAGTTGTACGGGCAGCCACTATCATGCCCCTTGTGAAGTCACTGTGATCCTTCTGCTTTCTCATGTTTATTCAAGAGTATCACACATATTTTGTACGTCTAGTGGGTCTTTTGACATGACCACATACATTCTCAAACATTGCAGATGAGGCATTTTCTAATTGCACTTCCAGTCTTATTTTTTGGCCAGTCAGTATACTATTAAACTGATATTTACCCTGTGTGGCTTGAAAAAAAGTTGTCTTAAAAGTGCCAATAGCATCACAGTAACTTGCTACTATACTGACTATCTGTGTGTGTGTGTGTGTGTGTGTGTGTGTGTGCGTGCGTGCGTGCGCGTGCGTGCATGTGTGTGCGTGTGTGTGCGTGTGTGTGTGTGCGTGTATCACAAACACATTCATTAGCCACACCTTATTTAAAATTCATTCAAACTTGTTAACTGAGAACGGTTCAGAGGTTACTGTCTGCCTTGTGCTGTTTTTAATTGCAACATACTGATAAAAACAAATAATGCAGTAAACAAATTACATTTTACTGAAATACTAATTGGTCTAGCAGCCTTTTTACTATGCCAGTTACAATTTATACCAATTCATTTTTATGAACTGTAGAAAGCAGATAGAAAGAAATTGATAACATATAAAGCACTTTAATTCTATTTGCAGCTTTGTTATTAATATTTAGAAAACAGGGCATCAATTCGTCAAAGTATAAATGCAAACCTGATGACGATCGTGCCTCTTATAATGTAATTCATGAATAGGGCTGCAGATCAGTGAAGTGTTGCGCTGGTCATCTGAAAGGCAGAGGAAATCATCCACAGATTTTCATTCAGTACAATGCAAACAATCAGGGGGCCGGATCATCTAATCAACCCAGACATATGGAAATGAGCTCTTATAAAAGAGACACACAGAGCACGATGAAGGCAGCTGAGCAGTTCAGACATGTCACAAATGGAAAACATCAAAAGGAAAGAAAGGAAGGCTGATGGTAAGAGGTGGTGATACTGAAGAGCTATGAAAATAAGCAGAGCTAGGACAAAGACAGGGCAAATTGCTGAAACATAAAATAGAATTTAAGACTAATACTACATTGGAAGCAGGGGTACACTCACTTTATTTTTTATTTTTTCAGTGCATGTTGTTCCTTATAGCCCACTTAAACTATGGACACAGGTGGAGCTCACCACATGTGCCAAACCTTATTCTCTGTGACAGATGCCTTTTGTTCCGAGCTATTCTACAATGTACTACCTATTACGTAATCCTAACACAGAAACGTGAGAGAAACCTTATTACAATTGGGTTTTGATTATTAAATCAATAATGTATAAAAAATGAACCGTTTCAAGTTCTGTTAGGTTGGCCTCTGCTGCACTAGGTAAACTTCCAGTAAAGATTTGTTTTTTTTTCTCTGGCTGCTGGCTTGGTTTTCATTTTCATTTCATATTCCTTACCTCTGACAAATAATTTACTTGAGGCGACAGCAAAACTGATTAAAAAAATCTATAAATGCATAACCATGCTGTTTCAATTATTCATAAATTTGTTTAATGAATTAATAATAATCCCTCAGTCAATTCCTGGCAGGTAATGAACGCTTTTTACAGAAGCCCGAATTTGGATAGACAGCGTATAGAGTTGGCTATGGCTTTTGATACTCTGTAAAGAAGTTTAGGCTAAATATGAACAAAAAACAACAATCTATCTTATTAAACTAGGAAATCACATTCCACTAATGCAATGCAAATCTGTAAGTTTTGTTTCACATGGGAATTATAACTATTTGACTAATCCAGTGCAATCGAGATTGGAACTAAAACGAGTTATAGCAGCAGTTAATGACCTAACGCTAAGCCAATCAGAGACAAGCCTGTATTTTATACTGTAAATTGGTATTAGAATGTCAAATAGTGAAAGAATGAGGGGGCTCGTTGCTTTAACTTGTGTCTAATATGTATAAAAGTGCTCATGTTCAAGCTTTAGAATAGCTTAATCGGGTCAGAAAACATCATTTTCATAATCACTGTCTATGTTATTGTCCATGCCCCTCTCAATGATATGTTTCTAAGTAAAAATGGCTTTAAAGAACCAATTAGCCTTCTACCCACAGTGAAAGCAATTAAAACACATTTGGTCAGAGCGGTCTGCTCAAGCCTGAATTTTGAAGGGAATTGTGTCATTCGGTATTATTGCATAGTAAGCACAAGTCTGTACTTGTCAAGTCTTGTTTATTGTGCTTCTGTATATTTACATACTGGCATATGTGTATTTCTCATTGTTTAATGGGTCATTCCAGCCGATGTGAACCGTAGCTGTTTAACCAGACATGAACCCCGTGTTATTGAGAAAGTGGTAGGAGGATGAAAAAGCAGAGCTGTGTCTGAGGGTGGTTAAAATGCCAACGTCGATGACATCTGACCATCTCCATGCAGGGGTGACCTAGACAAATAGTATCTCACCAGAAAGCTTGTTTTTAAGAGCTTTCCAATAAAGACATTACAATATATATATATATATATATATATATATATATATATATATATATATATATATATATATATATATATATATATTTGTCTGCTAAGAAATAAATAATAATAATAATAATAATAATAATAATAATATATATATATATATATATATATATATATATATATATATATATATATATATATATATATATAATTGATCTCATTTTGTTTCTGTTGTATACTGTTTTTAATACAATTTAGTGACAAGCCTCACATTCCCTCCAGGAATACCCTGCTACACTCTGATCTATTGTTTACATTATTAATATGCATAATCTGTGAAACCATGACGTTTAAAGTTACTCTTTGAATCACCAAATATTTATGATTCAGGTGAGAGACCAATAGGTTCAATACCAAAGAAATTAGCCAGGGGATATGAAAGAATTCAGATGTATGTCCATATTGTTCAATGGAAAGGGTTTTCTTGACCAAGCTTCTGTATGTAGCCTGGAAATAATCTGAATTGTTTTACATATATTTTTATTTATTCATGTTGCAACTAATAATACATTTTTAAAACCAACACAGAGCATGCTGCAGTGAAACAATACACACTAGAAAGGACCAGAGGCACATTGGAAAGACAGGATGTGGCCTTGATATCCATAAAGCCTTCTCAGTACTTTGGAGGGGACACCCTTTTAAACTAATCCCAGATTATATTTTACAATGCGAAGACCTGACAAGGTACACGAGTCTGTTGTTTTAGTCTAGTGGAATAAGACCTATAGTGCCTGTGTAAGATTTGTCTAAAATGCTTGTCAGATGTGGATAGCATGCAAATGATAGTGACAAATTGGGGAGGAAAAAACAGTATTGACAGAGCGGTGCTTTTCTTGCCTGGTTCACCAAGCTGCGGTTAACAAAGCCCAACCATGTGCAGTGGAAACGTCCCTCTCAGTCAATACCCTAGTTAGGAGCGAATCCCTCAGTGTGTGGTGTGCATGACTTCTTTTATAGCACATCCCTTTTCACATTTACCAGCACAGCTTAAGAAACAGCATACATTTTTTATTGACACTAAAGTAATAAAGAGCAACATTTCACATGGCAAAGAATATAGATTTTCTTTAAAATAACATTACAATTTGCTACACTCCCATCCATTCTATCCTGAAAGAGGAACAACAAAGAAATAGCATACATACCCAATGCAATCAATGTGTAATTTGCATGGTTCATTGGTGTCCAAAATGATGTACACTAAAGTTGGCTAAAATCAGCAAAAATCTAATTTTAAACATGCCAGACAGATAACCTACATGCCATCTACTATTATTCCCCACGGCAGAGGCCACAAAGTAAATGAACTGATACCTAAAGAGAATGGGAAAGAAGGAACATTATGCTGTAAATTGATTTTCCCGAAGGTGGTGGCATTGGATTTGTGATAGGATATCACATTTAATGAAGGGTTTATTTCACTTTTTGAACAGAATCTATTTTTGTTACATTTATCCTTTTATCCACACAAACACACACAGAGACCAGCATGCACTTTTCAGGCTTTCACCTGCTAATGCGTGACTTTTTAAACACAAGTTACTGTTCATTATATTTATTTATTTTAAGATTTTGTCTTTTTTCACTCAAAGCAATTGCACAGTAAACTTATTACACCTATAAAAGTAATGGTGAAAACATTTACAATTATAATTGAGTGTTTGAAGGTTAAGCATGTACAGGGTTTAAGGCTTAACCTTATTAAACAGTAAAAGCACATTCATAGTGTCATCTTCATTTTGTTTCTCCATTCTAATAATAGTACTGTGCAACTGTTCTGATGTGATTGTTTCTGACACTTCCATTAGAACAAGTCAAAATAGAATGCACATGACTCCTTGATATGACATTGTAGACATTGCATCGTGGGTGTATATAAGTGTTTAAACAATTAAACTTCCATAACTCTCCTGACCTGATTATCTTCTTTTCTTTCTATATGAGTGCTTCAAAGCCAGAGGATAGGGAATCAGAACGCTGCTACTTACTCTTTTAAATACATAGACTCAATGCAATTTTTTAAACTCCAATTCTACACTGGTTGATATATGTAGAATTGGGTTTGGCTGGAAAATTATTATTAGGACAGAAATTATAGACCAATCTCTATGATTCCTAATCATTCCACCCATCCTTTCCAACAGATAATCTTGGGAACAAACCTTTAGGGAACTGCAGTAATTCAACCCTTATGGAACAAGCATATATTTTTAATATATGGTAGAAAAGTATGATCCTTATACTTTTCATATATAGAAATTGGCCCCGTTTTATATATATTTAAAATATATGGGATATATTTTAGTCTGTAATCCATATATTTATTTTATATGTTGAAAATATATGGTGCACCATTTAAAATATATGGGATATATTTTAATCTATAATCCATATATTTATTTTATATGTTGAAATATCTGTAATCCATGTAAAATAAATATATGGATTACAGACAAAAGTCTATATATATATGAGGCTGTGTGGTCCAGTGGTTAAAGAAAAGGGCTTGTAACCAGGAGGTCCCCGGTTAAAATCCCACCTCAGCCACTGACTCATTGTGTGACCCTGAGCAAGTCACTTAACTTCCTTGTGCTCTGTCTTTCGGGTGAGACGTAGTTGTAAGTGACTCTGCAGCTGATGCATAGTTCACACACCCTAGTCTCTGTAAGTCGCCTTGGAAAAAGGTATCTGCTAAATAAACAAAATAATATATATATATATAAAAGGGGACAATTTCTATATATGAATAATATAAGGATCATACTTTTCTACCATTTATTAAAAATAGGTTTTTTCCATAAGGGAGTGCCAGTAAGGCACAGGTGTTTTGACAATACCATTACTCCCCTGAGCCAGCAGTGGAAGACGAAGCTGTCAATAATAATAAATTATTGGTCTCTGTACTCCCTTAGTCATGTATTATGTATGAGAGAAGCATCTGATGTTAGTCAATTTTATACAGTAGTTCTAAAGAAGATACTGGTACTTATAAAATAACATTAAAACAATGACTTAACATAATACAATGTTTGTTTTTGGATTGAAAATGAAGGCGAGAAAGACAGTGATACTGTTCCCATTAGAATACATCTCCTGTACATATACATTTAAAATGTTTTCCCTTTTTTACCACTTCACATTTCACGCATGTATACCATTTTAAATTTAACTGTAGTATGATATATAAAAAAACTATATTAATTTTATTAGACTCAGGGACAGGTCTTCTGTTGCATGACATTAAACAATACAATAAAGAAGTCTTTCAAAGGTTAGCCACAAATAAGAATGTCGTTACAGTGCACATAAAACATAACAGAGGAAGGGCTTTCCAGCAATTTTTGGCCTGGCTGCATTGATACTGCGTGATACTTTATTAAGGATACACTTTTACAGCAATGTGTAACTTGTATTACTTTTATACTAAATGAGCCTGGGACAACAGAGTGCACGAGAAACCACTTTTACAACGTAGCCAAAGAACACTTACTGTATTACCACCCAACACATTAAGACTCAATTTAAACAGCCATAGTCTGATACAACATTTAATTAATATTCAAACACGTACACTACTCTTAAAAATCCAGGTAACTGAAGTGAAGGAGGCAAATGATTTGAAACAAAAGTGCATAGCGTTATTTTCTTATTAAGGTACAATATTAGGGAAGTCTTAGGTAACTACATAGCAGTTACAACTCCTTGTATTAAATCACTTAGTTATAGCGCTTAAAGAATGCCCTTTTCTGTTCTTCTCGAGTAAATTATCCCATTACGTAAAATAGCAATGCATACAGGCATATGTGCTGTAGTGTTTTGCATTTTACAGCTAACTCATTCTCCAGAATCTGTGCTTCACAGCTGCTGGTGTTCAGTGTTCCAATTGCAATGGTAGAGATGTATCTTTCTGAACTTCCCAGCTATTCAATATCAAAGTAAAAGCATAGAAAAGTGTAATAAAGCAAAGGGAAAGCATGGTAAAGCATAAGTGAGCATAGTAAAATAGAGAGGTACTTTAAAGAATATTAAAAAGCATAGAAAACCACGGTAAACTATGGTAAATGCTTAGCATAATCATGAAAAATGATGGTAAACTGTTAAATGACCTTGTTAAAACTGTGTTGTGGCAGTCTGGACATATGCAATATTTCCACCATTTTCAGGCTCTTTTTATAAATGCACAGTAGGACAGCAACTTTGCAATATAAAACTTCAAAAAGATCTCCCGACCGTCTGTTTACGTCAATTAAATAAGCATGCCAGTATGATACAAAGATGAAAATAAATATCCTAACGCCAATAAAAAAAAGATATAGTACAGTCTTGATTCAGTTAGCGTGTAGCTGTAATGGACTTCAACTAATGATCATTCGTCTGGTCACCTTGATTCCTGAAGTATATTATCGGAGAGAAACTCTGCCTACTGAAGGTCTAAATGGTGATGTAAATGTGTATTGATTTTTCTGCTTTTTGGGAAGAGACAGATGATTTCATGCCCTCTACTCGCATTCTGTTAGAATGTAGACATTACTTATTGATCTCCCCTAGCTGAACAAGACAATGTGCTCAGAGCAAAATCATTTAGTCCCCAGCCCTGCAGTACCAGGATAAACAGACAAGCCCCAATCAATACCAATGCTGGTGTATTCTCCCTATATATCATGTGGACAAAATAAAGACGCTGAAGCTATTTCAATAACACAGAGATAACCTCTTATCTGCTTAAAGCAAGCTGGTTACATTTGCCTTAATGATATTACCCTCTTTAATCCCATTTTTACAGTTTCTCCAAAAGGACGTCCTCTCCTTCCTTATGGAAAGGTTAAGTGCTACACTTCTCCTCTCAATAATCTTGTATCATGTAAACATGTATCTTTAAACTTGTTTAATTGAAAAAAGACAACCTTTTCAAGGTTGTAGAGGAAATGTGTACTCTTTATATTACCACCTATAACAGTTTGGGAGCCACTAGTATAGACAATACTATAGTCAACTACATTGTGCCACTCATAAATAACACAGAAATAAAATTTTTTAAAGAAGAGCATATTATGCTTTTAAAATAACAGCATTAAGAATGTAATGCTTAAGACTTAAATATATATTTCACAATATTATTTTTTAGTTCATGGGGACAGCTAGATTTATGTCTGAAAGCTACTAAGCAATTTTCACAATTTTAATGTAATTTAATATTTGTATTCTCTTGTGGCTTTGCTTTTCAGGAATTATGCATTCTTTAAACATAACTAATTATTCTATTGGGTCTAATATGTCAAGACGATATCAGATCTAGTCTTCAATTCATTTTGCTTTAATAACATAATTGCATTTACACAGCTTTCCTAATACAGTCATGTAAAACAAGTCATTTATTGGCTTACTGATTTGCATAATAATTGTACACTTTCATTTAAAACACAGTTATTTAGGTTTGCAGTCTTCAAGATTAATTGTGAAGCAACTGGATTAGAAATTGGTAACTGTTTTCATTTTATACCAATGTTCAAAGTCTTATGTAATTATAGACCAAAAATCTGGGATGAACAATTCATATAAATGATTAAATAAAATAATTGATGGGGGTGGGGGGCTTTTGTTCTAATGCAATTAGAAAAACACAGGAGTATTGTCAATTTTGTCTAAAAAATTACTCGGCCACCACTGGAACTTAGAAGCAAAATCAACATCCCCATATTAACATACAGCTGAAGTGTTTAATATATATAGTATATACACAATTAGTTTTATTGTTTTATTTTGACAGATAGACTTGGTCCCGGATTTTCTCCATATAAAATATATGCTTCCTGCCTCTTCATTTTTTTATTCGACACCACGTAACTCGACACTTATTACCGGTACCAAAGGGATAAAAACTATTAAAAGGACTAGTGGATAACTCGACACTGTCATGTGACTGAACTCTACTTGACACTCTTGTTTCACGTGACTGACCTCTGACTGAAAATTGATCGTTCATTCATTCGCAACTACCAAGTGCAGCTGGTTACAGTATCAGATTACAATGAGTGAGAACGGAAAAATTAGTTCTCGTTCAATTGACTTCAAAGCTCAGGTTATTCAGGATTACAATCTTTTAGCAGAACTTTCAAAGCGTGTGTTTTTGCATGCAAAATAATCGACCCGCCTGGTCAGCATCGTGAGTTATGGCCAAATTCCACCCCCAACCCACCCACCCATGATGAAAGCACAGACAAAAACATGGCCCTCATTCCCCGGTGGCTGGACTGCCACCGACCAAGGCAGTGGCCGGTCAGGCATGAAGGCAGATGGTGCTAAAATCGCCAGGTTATGATTTTAGGCTGCCACAGAACACCGACCCTGGCCACATACAACTGCAGATCTCTTTCAGGTAAAGCAAGACTTCAAGAGTTGGAAGAACTTGGAAGAATCAAGTGGGACATCGTAGGACTGAGCGAAGTATGGTGAAAAGACAAAGGACTACTAGAACTCAAGAGTGGACATCTTCTCTTCTACTGAGGCACTACAGATGGATGAACAGGAGGCGTTGGATTCACTGTCCACAAGAGAATCAAGATAACGTAGTAGAGATTGACAGCACATCAGAGAGGTCCGTAAGACTGATAGTGAAAGTTTCAAGGAAGTATGAACTAGATTTTTATGAAGAAGTACAAGAACTACACGAAAATGGGAAGAGCCACTATAAGTTCATCATCGCTGATGTCAACGCCAAAATAGAAGCCCAGCAAGAAGATGAGAATTCGGTCTGCAAATTTGGACACGGCGAAAGGAACAAGAGGGGCGACAGACTAATTGAATTTGCAGAGAAGAAGAATGTATTCATCATGAACACCTTCTTCCAGAAGAAAGCCATCAGTAAATGGACATGGAGAGGTGTCAGAAATCACACAGACTCATTTAATTTAAAGTTTTAACGAATCCGAGCAGTAGTAGTGCTCTTTTCGGTTTATTAAATGCTTTAAATGGATTGAGTGGTTGCAAGCCACTTTGGATCCCTGCTAATAAGCAGTCTGGGCGTTTCCAGTGCCTTTACATGTTTAACAGCATTAATACTTCAATACAGCAAAACAAATATGGTTATCATATGCTTAGCCTTCAGGCTATAAAAGGCAAAAAGCCAAAGTGCCCACAGCTACGTCCTACAACATATATCACTCTCCACAGCTAAAATATAAATCCTATACCTTATAGCAATGCATCCAATATAAACAAGATATAAATTCAAATATATGCTTACCTTCCTTTCCATAGTGTAGTGTAGGATATATTGAAAAATAAGAACTGTCTTCAAAAGGCAGAGACTCCTAAATACCACCAAACAGCAATCAGTTTTTCAGAGACCCTCAGACCATGGACCACATTGGCTTGCAAGATCAAGTTCAATGGTATCGAATGGGGTCTTGCTCTGGGCTTATATAGGTTTTTCACTCCACTGAGTACATCAGGAGTCTGAATTAACCCTTTACAGTCCATTTATTAAGTGCGTGTCAGGCGCGTCAGGTTCAATTTATTTTCACACGCGCAGATAATTTTAGACGCGCTGTTTAAAAGTATTTAAAATACTTTTTGTTTAGTTGGAAACAGAAACTGAACTAATTCTTAAATTGATTCAATTAAATGAACATTATCTCAAATTATTACTTATTTCTTGGCAGACCCCCTTATCCAGGGTGACTTACAATTGTTACAAGATATCACATTATTTTTACATACAATTACATTATTTTTTACACATTATTTTTATATACAATTACCCATTTATACAGTTGGGTTTTTACTGGAGCAATCTAGGTAAAGTACCTTGCTCAAGGGTACAGCAGCAGTGTTCCCCACCTGGGATTGAACCCACAACCATCCGGTCAAGAGTCCAGAACCCTAACCACTACTCCACACTGCTGCCCGGTGTGTCTTAACAATTTGTCTACAACATTGTCAGTTATAATAAACTTTTAATATGTTCTTTCAACAGTTTATTTCCAATTCAGATACTTCAATAATTTTATTTTACTCCATTGATCTGTTATGAAGTCATTTAAGCTTTCAATGGAAGGTCAGGTTATTTACCTCTAAATTCCACTGTTAGCATATTAGAATGTAATAGTTTTACAGTGACTGATACGTCTGACCTCTTTCTCTGTTCATACAAAATCCAGTTGAAGCAGGTTTTAAGACATGCTAGCCTTTTGCCAGTGTTTGGTGTTGATTAAAATGAGACACTACCGTAAGCATTTTCTAATACTCATTATCTTAAACCAAATTTTAGCTTAATGCTACGTTTTTTGTTCCCATTTCTTCTTGCCAGGATCTAATTAAGTTATATATAGAAAATGTTTATTTTAATATAAACTCCTGTCTTCTGTTATCCAAAAGGTATTTTGTTAGTTAATATTAACGTGATCACTCATTATAGAGAGGATTTGGCTTTTAAATCGCTGACCATCAAAAAACCCTGCTACATTGGCCAAAACCAATGAGTCACCTTGAACACTGCTTTTAGTACCAGCAGGTAAGGACAAGGTTACAAATCAGTTCACTGTATGTCTAAAGTTACAGTTTATACTCTAAATGATTTTATAACATGTATTTCTAATTCAGATACTTCAATATAGCAATCTCTTTTATAAATTGTATTTATTGTAATCAGTTACTCCATTGATACACACAGAAGGCAAGAGGTTAATTTTTAATTAGGCACCTGCTTGGCAGCAAATGAAACCTTGAATTTTAAAACTTAGGACTGCTCATACATTTACTTAATGTTATTATATTAGGTTTCATCTGGAAATGAAGAATAGATTCAGTGTTCTTCAAGATCTGCAAAAAGATGAAACAATCAAAGTCTATGAGGAAGTGAAGTGAGTAATTGCAGTAATAGCAAAAAACATTGCTTGAACACAGAGTACAAAATGCGATCAGAAGATCACGCAAGAGACAAAAGACCTCATGAAGAAAAGAAGGGAAATTAAACAAACAGCAGCTCTGAGGTCAAAGATTGAATACATTGAGCTCTGCAAGACAGTAAGAAAGCACATTACTGAGGATATATGGTCGTTCAACTGTAGGTTGGTAGAGAAAACTATTGAAAACAACCGAAGCATGAAGAAAGCAAAACAAAGACTGATCGTTGGGGAAAAAATGGATTTTAGCAATCAAACGAGAGGACAGGACTGTCATCAAGGACTGCAAATTGATTTTGAAGAGAGTTGAAGACTTTTACAGAAAATTATATCAAGATGAAAAGAGCAGCTTAGCAGATGATGAAGACAAGACTGAAAAAATGCAACTCGAGGAAGAAGTTCCAGACGTTCTATCGGAAGAAGTGAAACATGCTATCAAACATATGAAGACAGGAAAGGCACCCAGAGAGCACAGCTTAACGATGGACATCGTGAAAGAAGGCAGTGAAGAAGTGACAAAAATACTGTCGCGTATTTTTACATATTGTATTAAGCAAAAGAAAGTGCCAAACGACTGGAACAACGCATCTGTGATACTTTTACATAAGAAAGGAGATAAAGAAGACATCAAGAAGTACAGAACTATTAGCTTACTTCCTATAATCTTATACTCACCAACAGACTACATTGGCACTGTGCTGTTAAATAACATTGTTCAGACGATATGCGTTTTGTGAAAAAAAGTTATATTTCGGTTGCATTACAAGAGGAGCAGGAGCTGCCTCTGCCTCCACCACCACCACCTGAGGGAGAGGCACAGGAGCTGCCTCTGCCTCCACCACCCCCACCTGAGGGAGAGGAGCAGGAGCTGCCTCTGCCTCCACCACCACCACCTGAGGGAGAGGAGCATAGCTGCCTCTACCTCCACCACCACCACCTGAGGGAGAGGAGCAGGAGCTGCCTCTGCCTCCACCACCACCACCTGAGGGAGAGGAGCATAGCTGCCTCTACCTCCACCACCACCCAAGGATGCCAGCCTCACCGCCCAAGGATGCCAGCCTCGCACCGCCCAAGGATGCCAGCCTCGCACCGCCCAAGGATGCCAGCCTCGCACCGCCCAAGGATGCCAGCCTCACACCGCCCAAGGATGCCAGCCTCGCACCGCCCAGGGATGCCAGCCTCGCACCGCCCAGGGATGCCACGCCCGCTCCGCTCAGGGATGCCACGCCTGCATCGCCTGGGGCTGCCTGCTGCTCCGCATCGCCTGGGGCTGCCTGCTGCTTCGCACAGGGTACAGGGTACGAGGGAGAAGTGGAGCTCCCGCTGCCGCCTCTATGGCCAGGGGCTCCCCTCCCGAGTTCGCCTCCCGAGGGTCCGCCGCTGCTGCCGTCGCCTCCCGAGGGTCCGCCGCTGCTGCCGTCGCCTGGGGTCGCTACACTGTGGCCGGAGCCCCATGAAGGGGAGCTGCCGGCCATGAAGAAAGGGGGGGAGGTCAGGAGACCAGCTCCCCCAGCCGCATTTTCGCGGCAGGAAACACTGTGGCCAGAGCCCCACGGAGGGGAGCTGCCGGCCATGAAGAGGAGGGGGGAGGTCAGGAGACCAGCTCCCCCCGCAGCAGTTTCGCTGCCGGAAATTGGCTGGCCGGAGCCCCACGGAGGGGAACTGCCGGCCATAAAGAAGGGGGGGGAGGTCAGGAGACCAGCTCCCCCAGCCGCACTTTCGCGGCAGGATAGCGTGTGGCGGGAGCCCCGGAAGAGGGAGCTGCCAGCCACGAAGAATTGGGGGGTGCCAGACATTCCACCATGGCCACCCCCAGAAACAACTTGCTTCCCCCTCTTCCGGGACTTTGAGACTGAGGGGGGAGGTGGCCGTTGGGGCCAAGTGTGCGTTGCACAAGGGGGGGGATATGTAACAGGGCCCTGTACATTGTTTTGTTTATTTATTTTTAGAACGGGGTTTTCCCCCTCCGCCCCTGTGTTATTTTGTATATTATTATTATTATTATTATTATTATTATTATTATTATTATTATTATTATTTATGACGGCGAAGCGCCGCATATTTTGTTTATGTATTTAGGACGGCGTACTGCCGTGTTATTGTTTTGTTTATTTTTTAAAACGTGTTCTGGCAGAGGCGAGATTGGTGCTCGTCCTCTGCCAGGAATAATTTAAAAACTCGTGCAGAAGGTGGCCATCTCCCGAATTAATTAGGTGATTTAATTTGTTGCTAATCGGGAGATGGTCACCTGTTATAAAAGCCGGCAGCTCTCGGCACTCGTGGTGGGAGTTCAGAGGAGGAACGAGTGAGCCAAGGCAAGAGCTAAATCGAAAGAGAATTACAATACAGGAACAGTGACAGCGACTGCCCAGCCTGACCTGTATGGTTTATTTATTAGTTGTGTTTGTGATTTGTTTTGTTTACCTGTTTTATTTTGCTCTGTGAGCAGTTTCTTTTTGTTTAAACTTTTGATTTATTTTTGTTATTTAAAAATAAAACGGCGCGAGCGCCTTTAACTGCAGTACTTCCCTGGTGTCAGTTTCCATTCCTGCTTCTGCGTGACGTCACCGCCCAGTCACCCTGTCACAACTACATATAACACTCTCATTATATTTAATTTTCAAACCTGTCTGGCTTCCATCATCAAATGTTAGTTAGTTAGGGCTCCGAGACACCATTTTTCTTCAGAATAAATTGAGTAAACATACAGAAAATCAAGGTACCCAAAGTGTCCTCATGTATTCAAATGATGCTGATGTTTGAGAACAAAAAAAGAAAGCATCAGCAATACAATTTAATTGAACCTTTCTGTACATATAAATAGCCACAATTGCAGACGCTTGACAACATAAAAATAGGGCTGCCTACTGAAGTATGTAGTTGTCCTGTGTGACTCTTGTTTAATGCTGCTCCATGCTAATTTATCAAACCATCATTCTAGACAGGGGCTACTTTGCAATTAGACACATGGAAGAATAGGCGGCCTGGAAAATACAAGCATCACAACAATCACTGCATAGAATTTCAGTGACAATCCACTTCTCCAATGCTTACTTAATGAATGCCAAATGAGACATCATAGAGACATACAACTGTACAGATACTTATCTGCACATATCACCTCCGTAAAGAATAGTGATCACTTTATCAAGAGTTTATTTAATCATTCTGGTAGGCTATTTTGAGGTGACCTTGATGAAAACTAAATGGCAAAATGCAAAAGGCTGTTTGAATAAATTAGGAACCAAATCAATTAAAAGCTGAATTGCATTGGATGTGCATTTTAGAATAACAGAAAGCTTTGAATTAATACTTTGTGTTAATTGACATTCACTGACTATTTTTATTCACTGAACAATTTGGTGCTCCATAAGCAATGAGAATATCTGTTATTTTTGCTCTTTACAAGAACATTATCTGATAAAGCAGATTTGAGCGATTGCTATTGAAGAGAATAAACTTGAATACCTTTTTTGATATATTAGTTTTTTTACAGATCAGTTAATGCTTTGCTATGTAGCTTGCACACAGTCCTGTCTGGACTATTCTCATTCTTTAAATTACCTTGGAATGCACCCAAGACTCTCCACTCAGTACAGATGACCATAACAAATGAGAGGAACACTCTTTATACAGCCTGAGCTATTCCGTATATAAAACATGGAAATTATTCATTAGTCATCTATCTTCCTATGCTATGACCAGTCATCTGTGAGGCTTGCATGCTCCCTTGTTTCTTAATTTGTAGCAGCCACAAAAAAAATTGTTTATAGTTGATTGATTTATATAAATTATGAAATTATTGTGCTGCACCGATCTGACATTATTTCTCATGTCTTAATTCTTACAAGGCCATATTATGGGAAGCAAATAATCTTCAGCCTTTTTTTAGTATTGTAAATTTCAAGGGGGGAAAAAAACTCCATACTGCAGATGTGTTGTGAGGCCAGAGTTTCACAGTTTGGCTCTGGCTCGGCAACAAACCAGTGGAGACTAACCCTGACTCTTGTAACCTTGCGGGCTTGTGCAGTGAAACAAGACATAGCAATAGAATGCTGGGAGGTACTCAATGAACCCAGACTAGGAGTGCATGGAGACACAGTCATTTAGTCATGACCTTGGGCCATCAGCATTTTTTTTTGTGTTAGAAAAGTTGGTACCACTTTCCATTAAGTGTATCTAATTACTGTGCATTTGCATAGTAGTTACTTAGTAAATACATGTGTACTTACACATAATTACATTGTTATTATGCATAGTTACAATGTACTTAATGTGCTTAAGATGTACAGATTATGACATTGCAATTATGTATAAGTACACATGTATTTACTATGTAATTACGCTGTAAATACACAGTCATTAGAGACACTAAATGTAAAGTGTTACCGAAAACGTACATGTATATACCTTCTGTGTTTATTATATGGACAGAACTACTGCTAGACAGAGGTAATCAATATGTTCCATAAGGGGAAGACCTTTTGTTCCTCAAACTAGGATCATAACTCAAGCGAAACAGGGACTTGGCTTACTCACTGGGAAGCTGAGTTGTATTGCCTTTGTAAAAAGTAATTTTAAAAAATGTAAATTTCAAAGACATTTGTTTTAATCATACATGGAAATGCAAGTCTCAACTCCAGTCCAAATTAGGTTACCGGTATTTGATTGATGATTAGAAATTGGTTCAGAATCTGTTCCATACAAGAGACTTGCATGTTTGAAAATAAGTAACTATGTCATTCCTTAAGAGTCTGTCAGAATATATCCTTGTAAGGCAAACACTACTGTGACAGGCTGACCGATGTAAGGAGGCTCAGAGTCAGGATGTGCAGGGAAAATAAAAGACTTTTAATTTAACAAAATACACAAAACAAAAGGCACGATGGCCAACCAAAAAGACAAACAGAAAAACAGGCCTTAAACAAACTATACCAAAAAGAAGCACTCACTCTCTCACACAGGTCTTCTCACTCTCACAAACACTCACCCCCTAACATACCCAACCACTCCCTTTTATACAGGTGCCTGGGCTAATTGGGCAATTCACACAAACCACACCCCAAACTCACTCATATCCACTCTAAACAATACAAAAACACAAAACCACCACAAAATAGGTTGCACCCCATCACAACTACTAATAAATTTAAAAGCTAAACTATTTTTTTTTTAATCCAAAGTAATACAGTCATGATAATTTAAAAAACAGCTATCAGCTGTCAAGGAACTTCAGGAAGTGATGAACATTATTTGCATTATTTGACTGGAAGTTCTGGGTATCTTTTTTTCATGAAACGCCTCTGATGATTACGAGCGTGTCACATTAACCTATAAGAGAATCTAGATGCCCTGCCATAGATTTGTGTAATACTGTGAACTGGTAAATGTCTTGTGAGGCATGTGCCCTGGTCGTGTGAGTGATGTTTAAAGCTAGGACTAGACTGTGTGGCTGTACTTTTCTTCAAATGACATCTGATTAATGTGACTGATTTCTTGTTGGAGGCAGAGAGGAGCATACATCTTTGATGCTTCCAAGCCTCGGGTTTCATACTTACATCAGTAGGGGTGTTTTGTTTAGTGGATATTGTTTCAAGTGATTTGAATTCTAGGAAAATGGTTAGGATTTCCTGGCATTCATGTTTCCAGAGCTTAACTGTCAAATCAATCATAAGTGGATATATATATATATATACACTACCGTTCAAAAGTTTGGGGTCACTTAGAAATTTCCTTGTTTTCGAAAGAAAAGCAAATTTTTTGTCCATTAAAATAACATCAAATTGATCAGAAATACAGTGTAGACATTGCTAATGTTGTAAATGACTATTGTAGCTGGAAACGGCTGATTTGTAATGGAATATCTACATAGGCGTACAGAGGCCCATTATCAGCAACCATCAGTCCTGTGTTCCAATGGCACGTTGTGTTTGCTAATCCAAGTTTATCATTTTAAAAGGCTAATTGATCATTAGAAAACCCTTTTGCAATTATGTTAGCACAGCTGAAAACTGTTGTGCTGATTAAAGAAGCAATAAAACTGGCCTTCTTTAGACTAGTTGAGTATCTGGAGCATCAGCAATTGTGGGTTCGATTACAGGCTCAAAATGGCCAGAAACAAAGAACTTTCTTCTGAAACTCGTCAGTCTATTCTTGTTCTGAGAAATGAAGGCTATTCCATGCGAGAAATTGCCAAGAAACTAAAGATCTCGTACAACGCTGTGTACTACTCCCTTCACAGAACAGCGCAAACTGGCTCTAACCAGAATAGAAAGAGGAGTGGGAGGCCCCGGTGCACAACTGAGCAAGAGGACAAATACATTAGAGTGTCTAGTTTGAGAAACAGACACCTCAAGGGTCCTCAACTGGCAGCTTCATTAAATAGTACCCGCAAAACACCAGTCTCAACGTCAACAGTGAAGAGGCGACTCTGGGATGCTGGCCTTCTAGGCACAGTTGCAAAGAAAAAGCCATATCTCAGACTGGCCAATAAAAAGAAAAGATTAAGATGGGCAAAAGAACACAGACACTGGACAGAGGAAGATTGGAAAAAGTGTTATGGACAGACGAATCTAAGTTTAAGGTGTTCGGATCACAAAGAAGAACATTAAGTGAGACGCAGACCAAATGAAAAGATGCTGGAGGAGTGCTTGACGCCATCTGTCAAGCATGGTGGAGGCAATGTGATGGTCTGGGGGTGCTTTGGTGGTGGTAAAGTGGGAGATTTGTACAGGGTAAAAGGGATCTTGAAGAAGGAAGGCTATCACTCCATTTTGCAACGCCATGCCATACCCTGTGGACGGCGCTTGATTGGAGCCAATTTCCTCCTACAACAGGACAATAACCCAAAGCACAGCTCCAAACTATGCAAGAACTATTTAGGGAAGAAGCAGTCAGCTGGTATTCTGTCTATAATGGAGTGGCCAGCACAGTCACCGGATCTCAACCCTATTGAGCAGTTGTGGGAGCAGCTTGACCGTATGGTACGTAAGAAGTGCCCATCAAGCCAATCCAACTTGTGGGAGGTGCTTCAGGAAGCATGGGGTGAAATCTTTTCAGATTACCTCAACAAATTGACAACTAGAATGCCAAAGGTCTGCAAGGCTGTAATTGCTGCAAATGGAGGATTCTTTGACGAAAGCAAAGTTTGAAGGACACAATTATTATTTCAATTAAAAATGATTATTTCTAACCTTGTCAATGACTATATTTCCTATTCATTTTGCTATATTTCCTATTCAAACTCATTTCATGTATGTTTTCATGGAAAACAAGGAAATTTCTAAGTGACCCCAAACTTTTGAACGGTAGTGTATATATATATATATATTTTAATTCTACAAGCAACAAAGTTGGGCAGGTTACTGAAAAAAACTTTGTATTCATTTCTTCAGAAAAAAAGTAATATTATGTTCTTACTTATTACTTAATAAAAAAGTAGCGCATTATATTACTCATTATATTACTTATTATATTTATTTATCTTGTCTTGTCCTGCGAAACAGTTGTTGACTGTTGTTTACGATAACTGTATGTCTAGCAATTAATTTATTGAATGTGTCAAACAGGTTCTTAAAATGTTTGTAGTAAAAATACATTTCATTTTTTTGGCACATAAACATAATGTACTGTATATTTCCTGGCTTTCAATAATTTTGCAAAATAGCAAATCAACAATAACAAAACAAAACAAAAATAAGGTCTATAGAAAAACGACCTATATGGTGATAAAGCAGTAAACGTAAAGATAATGGAGTGATGTAATAAATGTTGCCACCACTGTAAGCAAACAAACAAACAAACAAACAAATAAAAGTGGTAGGTACAGTCAAGTATGAGACTCCTCTCGATCTTGTGCTATTAAACTTCAAAATATGCGGTGGTAGATGCATTTCCTGTATGACGTTTTGGAAGTGTATCATCAAAATTGGCATGTAGGGATACTCATTTTTTTGTTTCTCGTGCCTAGCTTATTCAAATGCAAGGCTCAGAAAGACTGATTTGATTGCCCCACAGCTTATTATTGCCATGAGACATCCCGGAAGAGAGATCGCATCATCGGTGCTGAGGCACCGACATTAGAGCAGACAAAAGGTAAAAAGACTAACTCATTTCTTTGTTGCGGAAAAAAAGTAACTGTAATACCTCGTTATTGATATAAAAATATATATCATTGTTTTATAAATATGTACAAATTTGAGATTTTGGAGACAATATAACGTGCTGGAATTTTGGAATCAACCTTGCATTCATTTAAATCCAATCCCATAATGACTGGGCAAGTCGCACCGTTTCATATTACACAGCATTGCTCAACTGATGAGGAGCTTGATCTAAAGAAAGTAATCCTCCAAATTCGTCTGAATTAGTCCCTGTTATTGGGTTGATGTTGCTGTCACTGAGTCTGTGGGATGTTTAGTAAAGCAGCAGACTGAATTTGGTTGGAAATGTATCAGTCTTCTTATTTTCGTATGGCGTTTGAAAAGCAATGGGCTACAGTTGTAATTTTAGTTTTGTAAGCCATTCCATGGCATCCGGGGAAGCTGCGTGGAGTCCACTTGTTCCGCCAGAACTTGTGTGTATTGGGCAATCATCAGTGATGTGCCTGGATTGCACCTCACCGCATTCACAGCTGGGTGAGTCCTTAATCTTCCATTTATGGAGGAAATGTCCACACCCCCAGGCGTTGTTTGGCATGGTTGAGAATGGTCCACTGTCGTCAGGGCAGGGAGAAACCAGGCTGTTCCTTTGTAGGATCTTCAATACGGTTTTTATTTGGGACAACACTGTTTTCCCACATCTCGTGCCATTGGTTGGCGGGTACCTTTCCGGCTGACCGAAGAGTCGAGGCATGTGTCCAGAATGGCCAGGAGGGTGGCGGGGAATTTGATGTCGATCCCTAAGTGTTGCAGCATCCCGTTGGATGTTCAATGGCAGGATGTTCACCAGCACTGGCCACCACGGCAGTGGTGTAAATTTTAGGGAGCCGCTTACCACGCGCAGCACAAAGTTGATTTGGGTATCAACGAGCCCAGTGTAAGAGCTGGTGCACCAAACAGGTGCACAGCACACAGTAATGGACCAGAGCCTGCGTTGATGTCCGAAGGGTCCCAGCGTCACATCCCCAGGAAGTCTCTGCCAGCTTTTGCATGATGTTGACCCTGGATTTAAGAATGTATCAGTAGGAGACAGAGAGCTTTAAAAGGTCAGGAAGGAAAATGTCAATCCAGCCACAGTGTCCAGGACTACTTGTAAGCTAAATGAATTATTATTATTATCCTCTGTTGGAATCACTGTCTGAAGTACTAAAGAACCTCTTTAAAAAACACCATCACCCCTGCCCCCTCCAGTTAGTAGGATACCATCAAACTAATAATATAGTATATCTGCAATAAATATGACAGTAACAACACTTTGTTTGTAAATAAACATCTGCTGAATCTGCTGAACGTGCTGAATAATTTCCTCAGCCTGACTTGGGGCAGCTCCCACTGGATCAGAGGCTAAATCTTGGGTCAAACTCTACTAAACATATGTATATATATATATATATATATATATATATATATATATATATATATATATATATATATATATATATATATATACAGTACTGTGCAAAAGTTTTAGGCAGGTGTGAAAAAATGCTGTAAATTAAGAATGCTTTCAAAAATAGACATGTTAATAGATTATATTTATCAATTAACTAAATGCAAAGTGAGTGAACAGAAGAAAAATCTAAATCAAATCCATATTTCGTGTGACCACCCTTTGCCTTCAAAACAGCACCAAATCTTCTAGGTACACTTGCACAAAGTCAGGGATTTTGTAGGCATATAGTCAGGTGTATGATTAAACAATTATACCAAACAGGTGCTAATGATCATCAATTCAATAAGTAGGTTGAAACTTACTGCAGCAGATGAAAGACATGCTTACTTCCCTTCGCAATCGGAAGATGTCCAGCAGTGCCATCAGCTCAGAATTGGCAGAAAACAGTGGGACCCTGGTACACCCATCAAGCATCAATTCTTCTAGGTACACTTGCACACAGTTTTTGAAGGAACTCGGCAGGTAGGTTGGCCCAAACATCTTGGAGAACTAACCACAGTTCTTCTGTGGATTTAGGCAGCCTCAGTTGCTTCTCTCTCTTCATGTAATCCCAGACAGACTCGATGATGTTGAGATCAGGGCTCTGTGGGGGCCATACCATCACTTCCAGGACTCCTTGTTCTTTTTTACGCTGAAGATAGTTCTTAATGACTTTCACTGTATGTTTGGGGTCGTTGTCACGCTGCAGAATAAATTTGGGGCCAATCAGATGCCTCCCTGATGGTATTGCACGATGGATAAGTATCTGCCTGTACTTCTCAGCATTGAGGAGACCATTAATTCTGACCAAATCCCCAACTCCATTTGCAGAAACACTCATTCGTGTACGCTTTCCAGCCCTTCGGCGAACAAACTGCCTTCTGCTACAGCCAAATATTTCAAATTTTGACTCATCAGTCCAGAGCACCTGCTGCCATTTTTCTGCACCCCAGTTCCTGTGTTTTCGTGCATAGTTGAGTCGCTTGGCCTTGTTTCCACGTCGGAGGTATGGCTTTTTGGCCGCAAGTCTTCCATGAAGGCCACTTCTGACCAGACTTCTCCGGACAGTAGATGGGTGTACCAGGGTCCCACTGTTTTCTGCCAGTTCTGAGCTGATGGCACTGCTGGACATCTTCCGATTGCGAAGGGAAGTAAGCATGATGTGTCTTTCATCTGCTGCAGTAAGTTTCCTTGGCCCCATGAGTCAATACTATAAAGCATTAATAAAGCATTATAGATCGTTTTTAACCATGCAATAGCCTTAGACGGAATTACAGTTTTATAAAGGGGACAGATTTTATCCACCTATTCTACTTTGGGATGTTTAAATGTAATTCTGTCTTTGGCTATTGCATGGTTATAAACCATCCATAGTATTTTATTAACACTCTATAACATAGTTATTACGTATCTATTATATGCCTTAATATAAAGTGTTACCTATTAAACTAAGCGACATTAAATATACAGTAAAAGGGGAACTTTTTACTATGCATGGAGATATGATTCACTTTCAAAAAAGCTTATTTTTCTAGTAATCTACCAATAAATGTGGACTTATTATTATACTTTTTATTGGTAAACTTGACCTAATATTGATAGCCCATTCAAAGCGCATAGACATGAACAAGAGCCAGATGCTGACGTTATGCCATAGGCAAAGCCCAGCAAAAATAGGGTGTTTTACAGTCAAAACAATGATGGCTCTCTGGACAGCAAACCATAAAAAAGACAGAAGTTCCAGGAAAGGAAAGCATTGTACGTTTTAGTGTAGTGTGCTGTGTGCAGTAGGCTAATGCAACAAATATTCTTGAGGTGAAAGTTTTCCTGGAACAGCTAATCAGTCATGCACAATATACTTTCTTCTGATTATATATATATATATATATATATATATATATATATATATATATATATATATATATATATATATATACTGTATATATATAAAAGAGGGATTGTGACTGAACTATAATGAGTTCTGGCTTTAAATCTCCCTCCCGAACTGTGAGGGTGCTAATTAGCGAAAGGGAAAGGCTTTGGACGGGTTGGCCTGACAGTTCATTTCCTTGTTCGGAAAGTTAGTCAGCCTGGAAAAAGGCAAGACTCCGTTGCAGGAACGTATTGACCCGGAAGGTAAACGAGGTAGCAGCTGCAGGCAATAGAGTCAGCTGTAATCGTTTACCAAGGGTTCATGCATGATCGCATAAAGGGGCTAGAGAATTGTAAATCTTTTCCTTCGCTTGGGTTCAGAGAAGCACTGAACTGTTATTTGTTATCACCCACCTTGAGCACTGCTGCACGCACCCGGACTGGTGATTTGTTAGTAGTATTGTGGGAATGGATAACGTGTTATTATTTGTTTTGTGTACAAATCATTATTATAATTTTCCTGCCAAGCTTTATACCAGGGGCTTATTGCCGGAGGATTATTATTTGGTCGCCAGACCAGGATTTGTGTTGACAATAAAAATAACATTTCCACATTGGATTACAGTTTTTCACTTGTGATTATTTCTGCACTGCATCACCTCTGCACCTGTTCATAATCAGCATCCACTTTACCACTGGGATGAAAAGGCATTTATATAAAGATAAAGGGCCGAACTGATATTGATTTCAAGAATGCCTTTGAAGAAGCTGAACCAACGATCATTTACTGTACATGTTAGCCCCCTTATCAGATTGTAACTTGGTAGTAGAGGGAGAGGCCAGTGTTGCATGCAAATATATTTCTACTGCACCATTGCACATACAACCTCACAGTCTGCAAAATGAGTTCTGTGCTGCATAACTAATACAGTTTTTGAACTTGGGAGTAATAAGTATGTTTAACTGCCCATGAATTTAAAAGAAGCAATACATACTGTTTTTATAGAAATAGTAGCTACAAGGTACAAAGTACAATGTTCTAAACTGATTGATTTGTAAGGCCCCAAACTGTTTCCTAAAAGGCCTGTAACAGGGGAGATCTGGACTGACTATCTGGCACATGTGTATTACTGCAGGTAGAGGGCAGCAATCTCGTAGGATCCACCTGTGAGTCATGGCGATGACACAGAGAGGTGGGGAAGAGGGTGTGTGGGTTTTCCCTCTCTCTGAGTGGCTGAGAGGTGGGCCTTGGGAGATTGCTCAGCCCATAAGAACTGAGCTTGGTTGTACATTTAGGTGGCCGTGTTTGGGAACACACAGTGACACTGACAGAAGACGTCAGTTTTAAAACAAAAACGAGGCATGCCTGGCTGGGAAAAACAGCCGGCCTTAAAATAATTTAAAGAGAAAATAAATAAAAGAAATCATGACGTACCCAAGGGGACGTGTTTAGTTGTGCGGGGAACTCCGGCCATCCCAGTGTATAGGGTAACTGAGCGTAGGACGGAGGCTCGTTCTGACCGGCTTAGCGGCAGTGGGGGCACTTTTGTTTATAGTTTTATTACTGTGTTTTATTTTCCCTTTTTCTTTCCCCTTTGGTTTTCATTATTATTTACGAGCACTTGTTGTGCCTGTGCCTATGTACCTGTATTGGTAACACTGTGGTTCTGGTTACTGTTGTCAGTATCCAGTCCCCAACAGCGCCCTCTACTGGTCAAAATAAATCAGTGCGCCTGAGCGGCTTTACAAATAAAGTACTCTCCTTGTGTCAGTGAATTGCCCACCACCCTTCCACAAGGCCATTAAAAGGGTTATAATGATAATTTCAGCACAACCTACTAAAGAGATTGCTGTAAACATACCGCAAGTGAAACAGAAAGAAAAGCAATTATCGAAAAGTGCTTTGCTTAAAGCAAAACAGTAACTCAGGAAATGCAATTGGCAGGATATTTCCAAGACAAATTCAGTGCATATTACTATAAATATATAAATATAGTTTGTAAATATTATAAATATACAGGCAAAAAGGTTTTGCAGTAAAAATTCTGGAATACTGAAATACTGAAGCTCAAATATGGATCTTAATAAAGTTTAAACCTGCTTGTCAGAGAACAATGTTACATAGCCTGTCCACTGTGGGCAGCTTGTTCCTTTTAAATCTTCAGGCTGTAGAGATTCCCTTTGAAATGTAGCCTCCTGTGTCATAAACGCTAAAGTTTACATTCTCATGAGCTCATTGACATTTATTCAAAACACAATATACTTCAAATGTAAATCAGTCAGGCACATCTAATGTACTGGCCCTTTGCTTCTGCTGGGGAAATGTATATTGACCCAGTGGTCCAGTGTATCTGACTGGAAAATGTGTTTCAGATACTACAAGGCTTGTTAAATAGGGTTAATATGCAGTATGCTGGTGTTTCAATCATAAGCTTGACTTTTGTCCCTCCCAAAGGCTGAGACAACATGTGTTTTGAGTTGTGTTGCTATGCTAATAAAACAAGATTCTGAAATCCAATAGGTCCTTGTAAATGCACGTGTGCCACATTTTAGCACTCTGTGTTAACTATAAACTCCACACAGCATAGTTTATATTTATAAATCAAACGTAATCCTTACAAACTTTTAGTTTATATGTACAGTCTGTAACTGTAATTTAAAACTACAGAGTTAAATAAAGTTTTCTGAAATTAATATCATTTCATTACACTTGCAATAACTATATTCAGGGGATTTGTTGTAGGTAACATGCATTGAAAACTGTAAGCACAGTTGTTATTACTTTGGAAGTATGTACAGTGTTGTAATTTACATGTCCCAGTATTTTGAAGTGTATCTTAATAATATTGCTTTTGACGCTGGGGCCTTCTCTTCATTCCTTAAAAAGCTATTCAGAACTCAATATACTCAATATTCACCCCCAAATAAAAATGTGTTTCTAACAAAAAGCTTTTCATAATCATACAGTAGGGCCTCGCTAAAATAAAATACAATCACACGCACATACATTCATAGGGCCTCATTTACAATAGGGCACTGAACATTATGCACCATAATTGCAAGTAGTGGGCATGTTCATGATTTCTGTATTTCCTTTTGCAAGTTTATTCATTTTGTATTACTGTACATACTTCCCATTCTTTACCACCTGGATGTAAAGGTCACCTGTCCATAAAGACCAATTTGAGCAGACTTTATAAGCAGATATGTCCTTTTAAAATATGTGCATCTTTAGAAATAATTATATACCGGTACTGTAACACTTGAAATGTATCTGCTTACGATTGTAAGTCGCCCTGGATAATGGCGTCTGCTAAGAAATAAATAATAATAATAATAATAATAATACCAAGTGGAATCTCTGTCCTTCACTTATCCTGTGATAACTAAATACGGTTCAGTGTGGATACACAAAAAATAAATCTCCCCTTAAATCAAGCCGTACCCCTAATCTCGAGACATGTGAATGCAAGTCAAATCTCCAAATTGTCAAAGGCTTATAAAGACACTTAACTAATCGATCACTAAATGTCACATTAAAATCATAGATGGTTTAATAAAAGCAACATTGTTTTAGTGCATTTAACTTCAATACTCAGTCTTACATTGCAGCTCATATATTTGTATCAGTAGATTATCATTTTGTATTGAACACAGAAACAAATGGATGGGGACTGTGGAGATCATATTGATTATTCCTCTCATGAGAAAGAGGCTTTTCACATTGTTTTCCTCAAATTACACATTCTATCTCAGGAGCTTACCAGTCTTAGCTCATTTCAATATTCCATTCACTCAGGTCATATACTTTTGTACACTTCAAGGTTAACAGCACAGGGAGATGCAGATATAAATGAAAAAACCTGAAACAAACAGTAATGATGAGTTGAGCTGACATTTCCAGGGGTTCATTATATAGGTCTTTGTAACAAAATCTGCATAAAGAAGCAGTCTTACCCCTAGATGTGACTTTATTTTATTTTTTTTAATAGTTGTTTTATTATGATTTTGCTTTATGGCAGGTAACCTTTTTGTGCAGTGCCTTATTTTATCCAGTTATCTACAGGTATATATATATATATATATATATATATATATATATATATATATATATATATATATATATATATATATATATATATATATATAAAAAATACCATATTATTCCAAGCAATGTAATGCCAAGATTGCAGAACTTAAGAAAAGAAAATCACATTTTTAAAACTGTCTTAGGATGGTAAGGCAATACTTTCTACTTGACTATTCAAGTTCGTATTCTCTGTTTAGCAAGGTCTTATAACAATACCATGGTTTCTTTTATATTTTAAGGTACTTTATTAATGAAGGGAAGCACGGAAATAAATCATTGCAGAGTTCTTTAATTAAACACAAACTGAAACCTTTTCTTCTCAGTAATTAATTATGTAGTGCATAGACAACTGAAATATGACGAAAAGTAGTTACGTGCGTAGCCTACTGTATGTACTGTACTTTTTTCCTTTACACAAATAAAATAGACGTAGACTCAAATAAAAGAGTCTTTTTAAAGTTATTCTTAAATTAAAGCACTGAAAGCATAGGGAAGCATGGGTAGGGTACAGACAAGTACAAACATGGTAAACTGCAGAATTACTGTGTAAACTTCCATATGTAGAAACAAGCCTAGTTTTATTGATGCTTTCCGTTTTTGGGGACACTTTCTTTTAGATCTGCTTTTTGGTTCGTTTTCGCTGTGATGCAGGGTCTGTTTGCGCTGTGTTTAACAATCACATTCAGTTTGACATAATACATTATTACATTGTAATGCTTCTGTATTACATTCTTCATCGCATTTCAACACCGGCTCATTTGAAGTCATCTGGGAATGATGCTTGTTAAAGGTCTAACAGCACGTCTTAAATCATTTAACATTTTACCCCGATTTCATTTGTCTTGATTAGCTGTAAAGTAAGCAACTGACTCCTTGACATTGAACATAGACTTTAATATGAGGTTGGCATCCGTGTTTTGTGTTGGCTTATGTGTGCTTCCATTTACTTTGGGAGTAGATGGATGTGCTTGCGTGATTGCATTCATTAATTTGATTGTTGTTCTGTGCTTCTCCAATAGAAGAGACATTAAATTCATTGGGAGGTAACACAGTTAAATCAATGGAAGCGATAAATTCCATGGGAGATGAAGTTTCTGAAATTTTAATTCAAATAATATATTAGTAGACAGTAATACAGGTGCAGTTGCAGTTGTTATAAATTCAGATTTATAAGGGGATTGGGCTATCAAAGGTGCCATATGCAAACTTTTTGAAGATACGTTAAAATGTTAACTGATTTCTATTTACTGAAAACACTCCAAAGTGTCTCATACATTTTTGTGTGAAGACATTGATAAATCTGGACCTTATACAGTGTCATCACTAGAAAAGTGCACAAGGCACATCAACATGTGTTTTAGGCATGAGAATGTGAGAGTGAAAACTCGTATGACTTCCTATACGCTAGTGAATTCATTATTAGTTTATTTATTATTATTATTAGTTTATTTTTAGCAGACGCCTTTATCCAAGGCGACTTACAGAGACTAGGGTGTGTGAACTGTGCATCAGCTGCAGAGTCACTTACAATTACGTCTCACCCGAAAGACGGAGCACAAGGAGGTTAAGTGACTTGCTCAGGGTCACACAATGAGTCAGTGGCTGAGCTGGGATTTGAACCGGGGACCTCCTGGTTACAAGCCCCTTTCTTTAACCACTGGACCACACAGCCTCCTAACACAGCCTCCTAACCATAGCCTCTAACTTACATGGCAAACCTGCCTCCTTGAAGGAATTGACACCTCCCATTACATCTTCCACAGTACGAATGTTCATTTCGGATGATGGCCCAACTCCAGTTTGTCCTGTTTGTTTTTTATTTTCTGCTGCTTTCTTTTTTGTAATCCTCCTAAATCCATGCCATTTTTTTGAATGTCAAGTGTCTGTCGCTTAGTGTCCCAGTGAATTAATTTTGTTAGTTATTTCTTTCCATGTTTCTTTTCTTAATGTATTTTGGCCCTGTGAAGTGTTAAATAATATTTCCTGAATTTTTCTTTTTCCATTTCACTATCTAGCCGGTCAATTTCGTCTTTGTGCAAATGTGTTTTCCTTTTCTTTTTGGCCGTTGCTATAGCTGCATCAAGGTCGGAGTCTGCAGAAGCCATAGCTCGATCCTATTATATTTGCCTACTACTTCTTTCTGTTCACTATACCACTCATTTATCTTTACCAGAAGGAAGTTCTAAATCTTGACTTTCGGCGTTGCAAATCTATTTATAATGAGATGCAAATTCCAGTCTCTCCTGTATAATGAGCAGTAATTTATGCTGTTCGTAAATGAAAGGACGGAGACTATTCGCACTATTTACGAACATGTAAGTAATATTAGTACATAGAGCCCTGTATCTTTAATTTAGGACTGTATTCATCTATCACTTGTAGACTTCAAAGGAAATATTATAAAGCAAAAGTGATAGATGATACATTGTCAGCTCCCCCACCCCCATATCGAGCCACTGCACATCTCACAGCTGCAGGTGGAACTGAAGACGAGTTTGGTGGGTTCTCCCGGTTTGGGGTACAGAGTGCTCATTAGGCCGGGGCTCATAAATGTGTTAACACAAACTGAAACTGCAAGGGACATACCAAAATTGAAACAAGTGCAGGGACACAGAATTCAGGCAAGATAAGCCTGATATACAGTAAATGAGTCTTCCCCGGCGTACATTTCTTCATGACGTTCTTCTGAGCAAGTGATTTGCCGCATTTACTGTAGATGGTAAGAGATTTAATTATATTTTAACACTAACCAAACTGCTAATTGAAATGCACTTTTAATGATATAAATTAGAATAATACAGCCAGCATTAAACACAAGTTGACACTTCAAATTGAAACAGAGGGAAGTGATTATGAATGTCCACTCTGATCCTGGGCAATCTCAGTGGTGTATTAAATAGAAGGCAATAATATTACACTTGTAAAGACCTGAGTTTAATGAAATCCGATTTCAGATCTTGGGACTGCTAAGAACTATCCAGATATATTGGATTCACTTAAAGATTATTGAATACAATTAAAATGTAGTGGCTTTGAATATGCAGTCCTACAACATCAGATCTCAAGCTAATCAAAGTTGGGCCTGGTTATTACTGAATGGAAAAGCAGATGCTGCAGAAAAAAAGATGTTGGTGGCTCAGTGTGGGCACTTATCCTGAAAGCCAGAGGTCAACCAATCATTAACACAGCATGGAGTTAGGGGGCACTGAGTTCCTTTGAATGGGATTTTAAACCTAGGTCTTGTCATATATAAATGGGGGGGGCGGGGGGGTACTTGCTCTTAAGAATGACTAAACATTGCCAACAAAACTATTAATTATTATTAAGTGATTTGATTTGGTATTCAGTTGGTTCCCACGAGGCAGGCCAGAAACATACAGTAGTTAGTGAAAGGATGCCTTCTTGTTAGTCATTAAAATGGTATTAAAAGAAAAAGGAAAAAAGATATATATATATATATATATATATATATATATATATATATATATATATATATATATATATATATATATATATATATATTCTGTTTTCCTTTTTAATACTGTTTTAATTCAAAATGATCTAGACAGCATTCAGAACTGGGCAGACACATGGCAAATGACATTTAATAGAGAAAAGTATAAGGTACTGCATGCAGGCAATAAAAATGTGCATTATAATAGCATGTGGGAGATACTGAAATTGAAGACCTAGGAGTTTATGTTGACTCAGAAATGTCTTCATCTAGACAATGTGGGGAAGCTATAAAAAAAGGCCAACAAGATGCTCGGATATGTAGTGAAAAGTGTTGAATTTAAATCAAGGGAAGTAATGTTAAAACTTTACAATGCATTAGTAAGACCTCATCTACAATATTGTGTTCAGTTCTGGTCACCTCACTACAAAAAGGATATTGTTGCTCTAGAAAGAGTGCAAAGAAGAGCGACCAGAAAATTTACCTCGGGTTTAAAAGGCATGTCGTATGCAGACAGGCTAAAAGAATTGAATCTATTCAGTCTTGAGCAAAGAAGACTGTGCAGCAATCTGATTCAAGCATTCAGAATTCTAAAAGGTATTGATAATGTCGACCCAAGGGACTTTTTCGACCTGAAAAAAGAAACAATTGTGAGAGTCTGGAACCAACTCCCCAGTAATGTTGTTGAAGCTGATACCCTAGGATTCTTCAAGAAGCTGCTTGATGAGATTCTAGGATCAATAAGCTACAAACAACCAAACGATCAAGATGGGCCAAATGACCTCCTCTCATTTGTAAACCTTCTTATGTTCTTATGTTTCATGGTAACTATTAATTTAATTGGAGAAAGTCATGGCACCTCATCCAGCAGGTGTTGCACGTTGTAACCCTTAATAGGAATACATTTGTATATTGTCTTTTAGACAGACACTCTTAATTAACAGATAAGAATCACCTTTGTTTGTTTAGACCAGACTGTAAAGACCAGCACAGCAGGTAATCTCAACTTTACGACCCTCTATTACCAATATCAGATTCTTTGAAGTTGATCAATCAAGAATGTTAAGGGGGAAGTAAGGTTGAGAGAGACAAAATGAATGAACCTAACAGCATCTTCAGTCTCATCGGTACAGAGACCTAGTTTTCAAGATTTAAAATGTCATTTAAGAAAATACATTCAATTACAACTACAGATTTCTCCCACATATGGCACAGCTTTTGAACTTGTTGCCATTCAAAACCCTGCTTTTCAGTGTGAGTAGCTGATTCATCCACCTCTTTTAGCTGTTCCATGTTTTTGCTGCACACTTTCTCTAGCGTGAGAAATGTTTGTGATCTGTGTGCATATTCTCAGGACAATGGAGAGAGAATTAGGAGTTTCTAAACTGCATGTAAACAAAGTCATTGAGAATTGAGTCTTGCTGATGTAAATGAAATCTGCACTTTTCAGCAGAATTTTTTTTTTTTTTCACCATACTGCTCACTGCTCTATGTGCCACTGGAGAGTTAAAGCATGGAGCTGCAATTGTGTGAGATAATGGAATTGGTGCAGATCAGTGACTACTCAAAATATATAAAGAAATGCTATGACAGGGGGCTGTTTTAAACTCCCACTGTTCAGCATCAGAGCATGGAGTGAATTTACTCTACTGGCAATGTGTGGAAACTATTACATTGTTATTGGCAGAGCCAGTTCAACAATGCCAACTGCTGTGGAGTTTATGAGGAAATTCCCTGTTGCTGCTTGCAAAGTACTTTCCAAAGTGCTACCACAGCAAAATGTCATCTTAAGAATTGAAATGCAGACTACCTTTATGGTAGCTGAAAAAATAATAGTGTGTTTCTCATGGGAGCAAAACACTGTGCTGGAGGTTTTCCTGAGAAGAACAGCAGCCTTTTCAGCACTAACATTAATACAACAGTCCCTGCAAAACAGGTCTATCTTTGGGTCTGGTCACCGAAACAGTAATGTAATGGGTAACACTTTATTTGATGTTCATTTAATAACAATCTTATTACATTTTAATCCATACCAAATTTAGCAATTATTTTCAACATTTTACAATTATAGTTGTAATTGTATTTGGCCCCAAAAACTACATGAACCACAATAGACTGTAATGAACAGACACAAAAATAAATAGTTTTAAAATAAAGTTTTATCAAATTAGAAAACAACAATGTATCTATTTTTTAATGGTCTCCAATATTTAGTCTCCCATAACTTTCACTAGCCCAGATATTATAGAGGTCAAAAGCAGATCTGTCAGAAAAAAGACCCGATTTTGTGATGACTCTTGAGTCATATATAGCTCATTGAGCTGAAAAATATCTCTTTTTATTAACAAGTGAAGTATCCAATTTAATTCAGGTGGTTAATCGGTTTTTGGTAGAGGGTACATTCAAAATGCAACAAAAGTTAACATGTTTTACAAAAATATATAGATATATAAATAAAAAAAAATATATATATATATATATATATATATATATATATATATATATATATATATATATATATATATATATATATATAATAGCAAAACCGGGATGATCAGCAATTTTACTGTTTCTGACTGGGGACAACAAATTAAGGCTGAAACTGTTTCAATCCCTGTTTTCCCGGGATGTCGGGTAATCCTCATGTAGTTCCCAAAGACATTTTTAGTTTTTTTTACTTTTTACTTTACTTTTTTTCCTAAGAATATGAACTAAACTACGTGCACAATGTTTACTTCCAATTCAGGTTACCTTGTATAGTTTGTTTTCTATGTGCAAAAGGACCGAGTCCAGCAATTGTTCACATTGACGTTTAGCAAGCGAATCAGACTCGGTGCCTTTGCCAAACGGACTGAGACCACCTCTTTAGGTAGACTCGATACGGTTCATTTCCCAAGCGGACTTTGGGTTCACACTTCACACCAAACATACCTAACCATACCAAGTGCAGACCAAACCCTCTAAACGGACCCAGTGTGAACACACCCTAACGAGAACACTGGTTTTCTTTTGGCCAAGAAGGTTGGACAAGACTGGAGTTTCTTTTTTAGATTTAACTCATATGTTGTGACTGAAATGTGTTTAAAGTTATTGATTTAACTAATTTAAAGCAATATATATATATATATATATATATATATATATATATATATATATATATATATATATATATATATATATACATATATATTGTTTCTATCTGGACTACCTACATTCTGGTTTCTATATATATATATATATATATATATATATATATATATATATATATATATAATATACTGTATGTGTATGTGCAGGTGTGTATTTATTGTTATTTTTTAATTTGATGTATGTATAAGAGCAAATATCACTGTCCAGGGATGGGACATATGACATTTAATTGTGTTTGACCAGCTGAGTTTGCTGGGTCAAACTACAACCCATATGTGTCAAATATCTTCCTTTTTTGTGTCAAAATATCTTCCTTTTTTATCTAAAGGACCTACATTTTTATTAAAAAGGCTTAAAGGAAAACATTTGCATTTAAATTTGGTCAAATATATACTATTTATGTTTTACCTTGCCATTAAAAAGCTATTTTATTTTTGTGCTTACATGTCTCATATCCGTTAGAAAAAAAAAGTAAAAAAAAAACAGGCAACTTGCCACTAAACCACTCATGTAAACATCAAATGTAATCTGAGATTCTTCTTCTTCTTTTTAATGCATTGTCAATGAAGAACTTGTATTTGGTGAGCAAGAGGACAACTCAAGGGCAGTCAACATTTCCAGGCTCGTTTAAAGATGTAATCATCATCTTTGGAAGTATGTAAGGCAGCAGGTTGTGTGAGATAGCAGGGAGGGGTTAAAACCTCCCTGAAGAGAGAAATGGCACCTTTGTTTAATTGTTTTGTGCTTTTATTAATTAGTTTTGTTAATTGTTTTATTGTTTAATTTAATTGTTTTATTATTAATTATCCCCTGCACCTGGGAGCCATTGTTAAATTAGTTCCAGGTGCAGGGTATTTAAGAGGAGCAGTCAGTCTGCTCAGGGCTGCTGAGTAGAAGGAAGCAGAAGAGAGGTGCTCTGCTTCCGAGCAGTCAGAGAAACAGTAAGTGCTGTGTAAACCTGTATGGTTTTTTTGTTTGTGTGCCAGGTAACCGGCTTAGCCGTCCTGCAAGTTAGTCAGGGAATAACCTGTGTAGTAAGTACTCCAAAACGGAGTTAGGTTTTTGTTTTGTATTGGTTTGTTTTTGTGTTTATTAAAAAGAAGCGCAACCGCGCTTGAAAATCCATTTCTGCTGTGTGCTGGGTCGTAATTTTAAAGGGGCACGAACCCGTGAGTGGCGTGATCGTTTACATTTGGTGTCAGAAAGTGTGGGCGCCCCTAAGACCCTGAAAATGGATTTATGGAAAATGATCGAGCAGATCAATAGGAATGCCGCTGCTCAGAAGGAGCAGCTGGAGAGATGGGAGAAAGAGATGGGGTTGGCACCGCTGAAGAGACAGGAGCGGGAGCCAACCAAATTGGAGCTGTTGCTCCATAAGTGGGAGCAGGCAAGGGTAGCTCCACAGTCTCCCGAGCCAGAGGAGGAAGAGCTGCCACCGGCAGAGCCAGAAGGGGAGAAGCCGCCGCTTCCGGAGCCCAGAGGGGAGGAGCTGCCGCTGCCAGAGCCCAGAGAGGAGGAGCTGCCGCTGCCAGAGCCCAGAGGGGAGGAGCCGCCGCTGCCAGAGCCCAGAGGGGAGGAGCCGCCGCTGCCAGAGCCCAGAGGGGAGGAGCCGTCGCTGCCAGAGCCCAGAGGGGAGGAGCCGCCGCTGCCAGAGCCCAGAGGGGAGGAGCCGCCGCTGCCAGAGCCCAGAGGGGAGGAGCTGCCGCTTCCAAAGCCCAGAGGGGAGGAACCGCCGCTTCCGGAGCCCAGAAGGGAGGAGCCCAGGTCACTACTTCGCTCCCCCTTGGTGACCGGACGTCGCTACACTGGGTCCCAGCTGCAGACCTCTGCCCGCTGCTGCAGCCTCCAGTGCCCCGGTTGTCGTTCCGGTCGCCCCTGACAAACCGTTGGGGTCCCTCGTCGCGGTGCGTGGTCCCTACCTGGCTGGGCCGGGCGTGGACCGATCCACCCTCAAGTCCGCCCGTGGGAAGAGGGCGAAAAAGGACATTTATGGACTCGAGGGTGGGTGGTTGTGTTTTAGGGAGGAGGTGGCCGCCGAATGGCCTGTGTCTTGAAAAGACAAGGGGGGATGTGTAAGGCAGCAGGTTGTGTGAGACAGCAGGGAGGGGGTTAAAACCTCCCTGAAGAGAGAAATGGTACCTTTTGTTTAATTGTTTTGTGCTTTTATTTTGTTAATTGTTTTATTGTTTAATTTAATTGTTTTATTATTAATTATCCCCTGCACCTGGGAGCCATTGTTAAATTAGTACCAGGTGCAGGGTATTTAAGAGGAGCAGTCAGTCTGCTCAGGGCTGCTGAGTAGAAGGAAGCAGAAGAGAGGTGCTCTGCTTCCGAGCAGTCAGAGAAACAGTAAGTGCTGTGTAAACCTGTATGGTTTTTTTGTTTGTGTGCCAGGTAAACGGCTTAGCCGTCCTGCAAGTTAGTCAGGGAATAACCTGTGTAGTAAGTACTCCAAAACGGAGTTAGGTTTTTGTTTTGTATTGGTTTGTTTTTGTGTTTATTAAAAAGTAGCGCAACCGCGCTTGAAAATCCATTTCTGCTGTGTGCTGGGTCGTAATTTTAAAGGGGCACGAACCCGAGTGGCAGCGTTTCTTTTACAAAGTATTACAGCAGTGTTTCTCCTTTGTATCCAAACAGGTTTAGAAATACTAAAACAAAATTCAAATTCAAATGTTTAATAGTTATGGATCAGGTTGTATTTTTTCAGTTATCACAGATTTCACGATTGCTGTGCAAGGTTGAACAGGCCAGGGTATTGGACTGTATCCTTGAGGGGGGGGGGGGATTAAATACAGTAAATTAGGGAACAGAGAAGTGCAAGTTAAAGTGCATTAAAGGCAGAGTGCTATAGATCAGAAGGAAAGAGTTGAGTTTTACAGGTATTGTCTGAAGAGGTGTGTCTTGAGGAGGCACCGGAAGGTGATCATAGGAAGGTTGTTGCACCACTGCGGGGCAAGGGTGGAGAAGGAGCAGGCTCTGGAGGCAAGGGAGCATAGAGGAGGTGCAGCCAGTCTTCTAGTGTAATCGGAGCGGAGAGGTCGGTTGGGGGTGTAGGGAGAGATGAAGGTCTGGAGGTAGCTGGGTGGAGTCTGGTCAAGGCTCCTGAGTGGTGCATCAAGTGCAGGATGTGTCCTATAGTCTGGACGTCGCTGGTTGGCCACGGTGTCCTCAGCACACCACGCACCAGCGACCCCTGTGGTCCAGCCGGGCACATGTGTGCTGGCCTGTAAGCTGCCCAGGGCTGTGTTGTCCTCTGACACTGTAGCCCTGGGTGGCTGCATGGTGAGTCTGCAGAGTGTAAGGAAGTGGGGGCGGCTGACGGCACATGCTTCAGAGGACAGCGTGCGTTCATCTTCGCCACCTCCTGAGTCAGCGCAGGGGTGGTAGCGGTGGGCTGAGCCTAAAAATAATTGGGCATTACTAAATTGGGGAGAAAACAATTAAAAAAAAAAAAAGAATTGGCAACCACTAAATTAAAAAAAAAAAGTTAAAAAAAAAAAAAAAAAGCCTTCTTTTGGCGAGTACAAGAGTCTTGATCTGAATGCAAGTGGTGATCAGGAGCCAGTGGAGTGAGCAGAGCAGTGGAGTAGCGTGAGAGAAGCAAGGCAGAGAGAACACCAGTTGAGCAACAGAGTTCTGGATGAGCTGGAGTGGGATAGAGAGATCAAAGGAGGGCTAAGATGAGGAGGGGAAGAAAAGGAGGTTAGATTTTGAGAGGTTGAGTTTGAGGTGATGCGAGTGCATCCAGGAGGAGATAGCAGACAGACAGGTAGAGATATGGGAGGGGATGGTGGGGTCAGAGGGGGGGAAGGAGACTAAGATCTGAGCATCATCAGCACAGAAATGGTATGAGAAACCATAGGATGCTATGAGGGGGCCTAGGGAGTGGGTGTAGAAAGAAAACAGCAGAGGACCTAAGACTGATCCTTGGGGGACTCCTGTTGAGAGAGGATGAGGTGTGGAGGTTGAGCCATGCCAGGTTACCTGGTGAGTGCGGTCAGAGAGGTAGGAGGAGAACCAGGCCAGAGCAGTGCCAGAGACTCCCAGGTCAGCGAGAGAGGATAGGAGAATAGAGTGATCGACAGCATCAAAGGCAGCAGAGAGATAGAGGAGAATTAGGACAGAGGAGAGAGAGGCAGCACGGGCAGAGTTTAATGAGTTAGTGATAGACATGAGAGCAGTTTCAGTGAAGTGAGCAGAGCGGAAACCGATTGGAGAGGGTCGAGCAGAGAGTGGTTAGACAGGAAAGCAGAGAGCTGGTGGTGTACTGCCTGTTCAAGGGTTTTAAAGAGGGAGGTGGGGTTGAGGGTAGGTTTTTTGAGGAGGGGGTGATAGAGGCTTGTTTGAAGTCAGAGGGAAGGAAGCCAGAGAGGAGAGAGGTATTGAGAAGGGAGGAGATGAAGGGGAGTAGAGCAAGAGCAGCAGCTTGAAAGAGGTGAGTGGCCGCATGGTGAGTCTGCAGTGTGTAAAGAAGCAGGCGGCTGACTGCACACGCTTCAGAGGACAGCGTGTGTTCGTCTTCGCCTGTGGCTGTTCCCAAACGAGATAATTGGTGTCAATTAGGAACAGCCACATACTATAAAAGAGAGCTTCCAGCTCCATTAGATCAGAGATTACCAGGGAACTGGTTTGTGAAGAAAAGTGCCAAGTTCAAGAAACAGAAAGGTATTGTGTACACTTGTGTGTGAAAAGAGTTGATAAAAGTTTGTGACTGGTAAACGGTTTAGCTGTCCAGTCTGATAGTGAGGGACTGTTTAAAGTGAAGTTAGGCTCTGTTTGAGCTAGGCTTTTTTTTGTGTTGTAAAAATAAAAGTGCATGAAAGTGCTTCACCATGTAATTCTTGTGTCTGGGTCTATGTTCTAAAGGGCAAATGAGCCGACTACGGAGAGGCTACGTTACTACATATATATATATATATATACACTACCGGTCAAAAGTTTTCCAGTTTTCCAGTTTTTATTGAAATTTACTCAGTTTAATGTCTCAATGTACTCTGAAATTAAAGCATAGAACAAATAAACAATTGGAGATAAAAGAAGAAATCATGGAATCGTTTTGTTTAACAAAATTTAATCTAAATTTTTGACTCATCAAAGTAGCCACCTTTTGCAGATATAACAGCCGAACACTCTCGTGGCATTCTTTCTACAATGGAAATCAAATATTGTTCGGAAAGTTCTGTTGCAGAAGTTCACACAAATGTGTTGCACTTGTAGGTTGCTTTGCTTTCACCCTTCTGTCCAGTTCATCCCAAACCAGCTCGATGGGGTTTAAGTCTGGAGACTGTGCTGGCCATTCCATGACTTGAAGCCTACCGTCTTGTTCTTTTCTTCTAAGGTAGTTCTGACATAGCCTGGAGGTATGTTTTGGGTCATTATCTTGCTGTAGGATGAACCCCTGACCAACTAGGCGTATACCAGAGGGTATTGCATAGCGTTGCAAAATGCTGTGGTAGCCATTTTGGTTCAGGGTGCCACTCACTCTGTGCAAGTCGCCGACTCTGGATCCAGCAAAAGAGCCCCAGACCATCACGCTTCCTCCTCCATGTTTGACAGTTGGTGTCACACATCGAGGAACCATCCTTTCGCCTACTCGACGGCGTACAAAAACCCTGCGTGATGAACCGAAGATTTCAAATTTTGATTCATCGGTCCATAAGACCTTCTTCCAGTCTTCAGTAGTCCACTGGCGGTGCTTCATGGCCCAGGCAAGCCTCTTTTTCTTATTTTGCCATCTTAGCAATGGCTTTCTTACTGCCAATCGACCTGTCAAACCTGCAGCTCGAAGTCTTCTCTTCACAGTTGAAACTGAGACTTGTTTACTTCGACCAGTGTTAAGCTGTGCTTGAAGCTGTTGTCCTGTGAGCCGCCTATCACGCAAGCTGTTGACTCTCAGAAACTTGTCTTCTGATTCTGTTGTGGCTTTGGGTCTGCCAGACCTCTTCCTGTCAGAGTTTCCTCCAGTTTCCAAGTGCCTTTTGATGGTGTAGGAAACTGTACTCACTGACACCTTGGCTTTCTTTGCAATTTCTCTAAAGGAAAGACCTACACTTTTAAGGGTTATAATGGTCTGTCTATCTTCCTTTGTTAATTGCCTTTTTCTCGCCATTATGATAGCAATATACTACTTCCTGCAGTACAATACTGTCCAAATAATGCTTAAGAGGGTGTAGTAACACAGTCTGTTCCAACACTGCTTTTATACAGACAGAGGGTTTGTAAGTAATCAACAAAAGTTGGGACACCTGTAGGAATTGTTAGCATCAACTTTCAAGGCTTAATTTACTTCCATTGCTGCAGAACAGCTGTAAGTTGTTAACCCATTACTTGTTCCCTGAAAAAGGCCTTTTGTATAACTCTGAAATGTACATTATTTTTCAGTTTTTGGTAACCTAAACTTTTTTGAACCTCTGGCAGTTTACCGCTTACCTTTGTACCATTTCAGGTTATTCACTGGACTTGAACTGCTTAAATTTCAATAAAAACTGGAAAAATGGGGTGTTCTAAAACTTTTGACCGGTAGTGTATATATATATATATATATATATATATATATATATATATATATATATATATATATATATGCAGTAAAGGTAGCCTCTACGGCAATACATCGTCTTTCTTTTTTTATTATTTTTCTTTTTACATTCTGTTTGAATTGCTTATTGCCAGTTTGAATACGTCTGAGTAACAGGATTGTCTTTTCTGTTTAAAAAGTAAACCTCAGTAAACCCTTGGTTTTAATTGGAAACACCTGTCTGCCTTCTCTGTGTGACCCACATGCTTAGAATATATATATATATATATATATATATATATATATATATATATATATATATATATATATATATATATATAAATTACTGCCATAGCCTTATGTTTTCACCTATTGTCGCTGTACATTATGCATCCAGAGCAGGTCAAACATCAGGAAAACTTCACAAATTGTACGTCCCTTGATTCCATCTGGCAGTGTGTGATGCCCGCTGGCGATTTGCGATGCGACCTCCTCCATTGAGATGCGACAATCTGGCAGTGTGTTCTGGGCTTAAAGTGCGCCCTCTCATTGCAAACCTCATGATCATGATTGCGACTCATTATTTCTGCATGTTAAGTAATTTGCATTGCTTGTAAGCTTACACAGGCCGCAGTGAAAAATAATTGCCTGGCCACTAGGTAATTTGGATTTTGCAGACGCCTGTCCTTACATCAGCCCCAAAATGTTATACAAAACAGCAGCAGGGAATTAGTCACATTAATAGCATGAAAACCAAGCTTTTTAAATGTTCATGTGTCTGTGGCAAGTAGAGCTTTTTGTTTCTGGTTCTTGTTATCGCCATTATTAATAGCAGACGTCTGTTAAATTAAATGCAACTTTTATTTGTCTTTTGTTGTGGAAAGTCCTGCAAAATGTCTTAAGCTGTGATATTATAAAAAGGGTAGATGCTTAGTATCAGTCAGCTATAAAAATATTTGCCCTGTAATTGCTTTAGTATCTAATTTTTCTGCAGAGGGGAATTTATGCAATGCTTAGATCTCACATGAGGTTGCCATGTAACATACAATGGAACAGAAGATTGAAAAATACATCTTGAACAGGTAACTATTTTTGTTATTTCCAAAACAGTCAATTTCAATGCAGACAGCTATTGAATTACACTTTCAGAGATTCAATGGGTGTTAAAATCTGTAACAAAGAAACCTTGATTGGCAATTTGCTATTTTTACATTACAATGTCAAATTATTGGAATAACAGGCAAAATCACATTTAAAGTGCTTCTGTGAACCTTCTAGGTCAAAAATAAGTAGAATTACTTTGTAGCACAGAGTTGTAGAATACAAACAAGTACAACAATACTGTGTTAAATTGGAGACAAACATCTGTCAAAGCTCAGTGATTTTTGGTACAGTTAGAATTCTAATAGTTGATTAGGGTAACACATTTCTGCTGCTCTGACAGAGCCAGCGCCACTAATAAACATTAAAAGATAAGGGTATGCAAGCAAAGCCAAAATGACAAATGGGGAGTTGAAATACTGAAATGGCTGAAATGACCTTTGCGTGTGTGAATATGTGTGTGTACAAAAAGGATGGCAGCTTTATAAAATTAGTCAAGAGTTCTAGTACAATAACCATGATCGAACTTGACCAAGGAAATAACAGAATAAAGATGCAGCCAATATCTCAGAGCGTTTTAATGTAAAAGTCTACCCGAAAACTAAAAATGTCAAAATGAGCAAGATATGGCAGGTGGCAGGCTTACACCTCCAGATGTAAAACAGTTACATTTTGCCCAAGCAGTTTCCATAACATTGATAATACCGTTTATGAGATAAGAAGCTGTGGCAGGTTTTTATTCTCTTCTTTAGAGTAACATTTGAGCAGCTATCTCTGTGTACTTTGACCATACCTGTTTTCACACAGTTTAGCACTGATTCTATGCCTTTGTTTTCTAAATGGCACAGATTGATAAAAATAGGATACTTTTTTCTTTTTTTTAATTTCTTATTACAGCCCAGAAGTTGTCTTCGTAAAAATCTTCTTTCATTTCTGAAATACTTTAAAAGCTACTTACATATTTCCTTCATTCATCTGTGGAAATGTACAACAAAAACCATGCATTTATCATTTTAAGATTATGAAATATTCAGTATTGTTGCGAGACATAAATGCTAATATACCTAATAAATGACCTTTCCTCTGGTTTAGGGTTATTGTTAGGCTCTTTACAAATACCTTTTGTTTATTCAACAGACCGCATCTGACATCTATGTAATATTGTTGATGGTCTTTATTGTATTAATGCATTGGCACCTATTATTCAAACTCCAGACTGCTGGGTTGCTAATGCTTGGTAATGATCTTTGTTTAGCAGCATCTACAGGTAAATTACTTCTAGATATTTCACAGTAAACATACTGGCTACTTGTGCTTGAGAGGTTTTCTGTTGCCTGTTTTGGTTGCTTGGAGAGTATTTTCATTTCACAATAAAGCCAGAAGCAAAGCGTGACGTCCTTTATAACAGCTCAAGAATCAGGATGTTCCTGTGACCTAACTTATTGAAACCTCAAGGAAACTGACCTGGCCAGTGCTGGCGTAATCCCAATTGCAACTCCCAACCGCCACTTCACCCTGCTGACCTGCCCACGTCAGAACTGTTCCTCTTTCAGGGGCTGGTGACTTCCTTCTCCCAGAATGAACTGGAATACGAGCTATAATAGCACTGTAATTTGTACTAACATAGAAATTAAACTGTGCAAAATAACATTGTGGAACAACCAATCACCAAATAGCCCAGCAGATGGTCAGGCAACAAGTTTATAGAACTACTGTACCTGTGTGTGTCCTTTTAATACAGTTGATAACTTACTGCAAGTGTTGCCATTACAGATATCCTTATAAAAGTTTACTATGGTAAAAACATAGTTTGGTGTAATAAATCATAATGATGGCATGATAAAGCATAACTAAGCATTGTAAAGCCAGAGAGGTGTGGCATATAAGGGTGGACATGTTGGTCAGTTGCACAGGCCCTCCCTATGATGTCCGTTTCGAAGTCACTGAGATCCTTCTGCTTTCACATTCCTTAAGGTTAGTATATTGGATTTGGTCATATGAACCCATTTTGGTGAATTAAAGTTCTATGAATAGCATGAAATGTCAATTTTTATAATTTCACTTTATTTGAATTTCCGGCTATTACATTCAAAAGAAACAGTAATGCACAACAGAAAGTGATTTGCCACTGAAATCCCTTCGAGGGGCCCTTTCATAAGAGAGGTGTGCCTCACTTCCTTACGCTACCCGGCTTCTTGACTGAAACCACAAATCCAGTATGGATCCAGCAAGCTTCTTTAAAACATACAGATTTCTTAACAGCAAGGCAACATAACTCTACAGAAAGATCTTTTACCCCTCCATTGGACAGACTTTGTAAACACAACATGACCAGCACAACTAGCTCTCTACAGACTTGTTACTACCGTGTGTTAGATAATAATAAACTTGCATGTATACATTTTTGTATGACAGTGGGCATATTTGTATATTTCTATACTCATACACCTGTAAATGAAACGTAAAATCAATGTAAATGAAACAATATCGAGAGAGAAACAACAAATGATTGAAGACCTTTCCAGGATAAATGGGCAGTTGAAGCAATAACTCCTTGTCTACAGCATTGAAAGACACAATTTACCGAGTTATCAGAAAATAAGTACTGTAAAATACTACAGCAGACATACATTTTAATTGGAGTTCAGAATTAAGAGTTAGAGTTAGCTGAGTTCTCAATTACTTAATCAAACCTTTAATTGAACTAATTGTGTTTTTCAAGTTACTTATAAAATTGTATAGTTAACTTGAAATCTCCAACTGTTTCAAAGCTGAAAACAATTAAAAAAGTCTAATTAAGCTAATGCATAGTTCAATTAAGGGTTTGATTAAGTAATTGAGAACTCAGTTGGAATGAAAACCAGCAGACACAGGGGTCCCCCAGGACCAGGATTGGGAAACCCTGGCTTAGACTAGAGCACCAGTCTCCAACTCAGGTCCTAGAGAGCCCCTATCCAGCAGGTTTTATAGGTGTTTTTACATCATCTGAAGAGCTGGAACACCTGTTAATATTGACTAATTAAGCCAATAATTGGTTTAATTAAGTAACTGAGAGATTGGTTGAAACAAAAAACAGAAGTCCCAGTAGCTCTCCAGGACCAGGGCTGGAGACCCCTGGACTAGAGAAAGGGAGCTGTGGCAGGGTGGAAGCTCTGCAGGTGTAAATAAGCGTACGGTTGGCAGGGATGGGATTAAATCTGCCCATGCCAACAATCACAGGTGTGGCCATTCCCCAATTAGGTAATTGAGTGCTAATTGGGGAGTGGCCACTTTTATATAAGAAAGGAGAAATCCTTTGTGTGGGAGAGGGAGTTAGGTGAGCTGCAACTGTATTTTGTTGTATATTGTTGACCATGTGTAGTGAAGGCGATTTTGTTTAAACCGTTTGTTTTAGCCACCGTGCCTCTGTTTTTTGTTCCTGTGTTTTGTTTGTGTAATAAATGTGCGTGTTAGTGCTTTGAACTGCAGCTTCATGACTTGGAATCTCAAATTACTTCTGGTAACTTCTTGGGCCGTAACGCTATCCTGCCACCGGAGTGTATAGTCTATTTTTAATTTTTTAGAATTAGACCTGTTAAGAAAACTCTGCTAAATCATTGATACTAACCTTAAATGGTTTCACTCAACGCAGACACAGTTTATATAATGTAGTCCTAGTGGATGACAGGTCTTATGACCACATGTATTTGCATACATTGCAGACATGGGGGTTTCTAACATTATGTACATTGGCACATTTTTTGGCTAGTGTAGTTACATTGTGAGACAAACCAATCCATACACATTCAGAGTCTCAACAGCAGCAAACCTCGATCTCTCTCCCCTAGGGTGTAACACCCTGTGTAGCTGTTTTTCTTCTGTGTACAATTAATCTCTTCAATCTTGCTACTTGAAAGAAGTCATATTTCATTTTGAATATAGGCTGCCGTGGTTCATTTCTCCACATTGTTCCCTAAAAACCGTTCCAAATCCTAATTTTTCAAAGCCACAAAACCTATAAATCCTGAGAATACTTTTAAATTTGAGTCAAGTTACTCAAGCTTGTAAAGATACATGAACACTTAACACTATCACAAAACCCAAGAGACATGGCACTGTACTTTAAGAGTATTGTGTCACGGAGTGACCTTAAAACCCGTCCTCCCTCGTACAAGGTGCGAGCACCTTTTTTGAGTGAAACGTGTATGCGGCAGTCAGCAGAGATGGATGGCTCTTTGATAGAAACAGTTTAATTCATTTGAAGCCTTCCCACTGATGATGGGAATGAGAATGTAGAGATGGGAGCCCAGCTAACAAGATTTAAGTTTTTGCAGGCATCAGGTTTTTAAAGACTGCCACCCACACCTGTGGTGGTTTTGACAGACTCACTGAGAGCAGAAACTGACCCACAGCTACTGGAAGTAGGCTGATCTTTGGGATACAAATTGAAGATTTGTGAAACTGCAACAAATATTGTAATGCCTGTAATGTATTATAAAAGAATAGAAAGTCAACAGAAATATTAAACAAATTGTTAAAACACACTATTCAGAAAAAAAAAAATGTTATAATGTACTCAGTATTAGTCTATGAGAATAGTGTAGGATTCCATATACCTGTTTATTGTAGTATAACAGTAGAAAAATATTATTAGTGAATGTGTAAGGTCAGGCTGACCTGCTGAAAGTCCAAACCTCCCTTATCAGGAAAAAGCATATTTTTTAATTAGAAAAAAAGTATTTAAATAAATAAGTATTTAAACTTAATATAATGACTTTAGTAAATGACTTTAGTAAATGCATGAATATGTTACTCTGTATCAAAGTATAGTTGTCCTAAGTTTTAATATTCAGGGTTGATTTGCTGCCAAGCAGGTGCCTAATTAAAAATTAACCTCTTGCCTTTTGTGTATATCAATGGAGTAAAATAAAATTACAATTTATAAAAGAGACTGCTATATTGAAGTATCTGAATTAAAGTTAAACTGTTATATAATTACAATAATTATTGCTGAAAGAACATATTACAATTAAAAATGAGAGTTAATTGTTCTGTGTTTTAAAGAATATAAAACCAGCATAAGTAATATTGCAGCAAATTATGAGCAGGTTACAAGGATTTGAACTGAGAAAACTGAACAAGTGTTAATGTTAGAAAAAAAAGCTTGTCTGTGTCCCCTATCTTTAAATTAATAAAGGCTATCATATGCAGAAGCCAGTAACCTTGGCAGAAGCAAGCATTTGGGGGGTATTAACACAGAGGCTAGGTATTGAAAATTAACAAAAAGAAAAAGTAACCCTTTCTAGACAGAACAATGTTTAAAACTAAAAAAGCTATGTTGCACCTATTTGATTTTATTGCAACTAAGCACAGAGGTTTTAAAAAGTATTTTGATTTAATAAGGAACAGAATGAAATAAATTCTTTGAAGAGAAATAATATGTTTGAATTAAACAGAAACAGCATATTTGAACTAAGTGTTTTTGCCTGTTTGGAGCTTTAGTGTAATAAAAATAGTAATAACAACTGAAGTCTTAATAATGCTGTTATATTTGTCAATGTTAACAAGCCTAATGATTTCCATTACATGAGAGTAGATGTTAAAACTTCATGCTGATTTGAACTTGGCTCTCACCAAGATAAGCACCAACTAAGACGTAGCTTCACAGTAAACTAATGTGATCCATATGTGTCTCCATCCATTTGCGCTTCCTTCCATATGATGATGTAGATATCCTTCTGTCTGGTGTTGATGGCTGAAGTGTAATGCTGGCTCCAGGGATCAGCTTATTTTGCCTCCCTAGCGCATCAGCACACACAACGGCTGCGATGCTGGCTCCGGGGATCAACCATAGTGCGGTCTCCCCAGCGCATCAGCATGACAACCGTCTGGATTGAGCTAAGTAGGGCACATCTCTGGGGTCTTCAAGTGGGCACCTTCCATCCTCGGTGTTTCGTCGACTAGCCCACGACACCTCAAGAGGGCTCGACGGTGATTCTGGCGTCCCAGCATCACCCCCCTCCGTCCCCCACTCAACTCAGCCCAGCTTAGTTTTTAATGGATTCACAGTGATGTATCTTACTTGGACTTAGGCTGGGACCAAATCAAAATTTTGACAACCCACTAATCACACTTAACAAAACTGTATTTAATGGTGTTTTCTTTTTATGAGTAGAAGAAATAAGATACTTACAAAAAAACACTGTTAAATACAGTTTTGTTAAGTGCAATTAGCGGGTTGTCAAAGTTTACATTTGGTCCAGGCCTAAGTAGCAAGAATACAAGTAGTTCTTGAGTTAAAAGCAGATATTCTAGAAATATTGAAATAGTACAATAATTGAAATATTATGTTTTGAAAAGCAAGACAATAAAGTGTAAACTGTATTTAATGACTTTACCTGCTCACATTCAATTCATTTTGAAACAAGGGTCACCGGTACTTTTTTAGATATATTATTCACACAAAGATAAGAGCTGTCAAAACAGAGCAAAAAAATAGATTTAATTGGGTCTTCTGACATATTAAATGAAGAAAAAACTCTATAAAAGCTGGGGTAAAATCCTAGTCAAGTGTCACTCGACTTGATCTTACAAGTTGCGTGGTCCATGCGCTGATCGTATTCAGAAGCCTGCCTTTAAAGACAGCTCTTATTTTTATGTTGTTTTCTACAACTACACTTCCATACAGTGGAAGGTAAGAACAATTGCTATAAGGTATAGGATTTACATTTTAGCTTTGGAGAGTGATATATTGGATGTTTTAGGATTTAGCGGTGGGCTCTTTAGTGGTTTCCATATCTAGCCTAAGGGCTGAGTATGTGATAACCATACCTGTATTATTGTGTTGAAGTATTAATGCTGTTAAACCTGTAAAGGCACTGGAAACGCCCAGATTGCCTATTAGCAGGGATCCAAAGTGGCTTGCAACCACTTTATCCATTATTAAGCATTTAATAAACAGAAGGAGCACTATTACTGCTCTGATTCATTAAAACTTAAATTAAATGAGTCTGTGTGATTTTCTTGATTATAAAAAGTTGTTTGGATACGTTGCAAGCCCAGTGCACAAACAATCCTAAACATCTTGGTCCTCCTTAAACGTCTCCCCTGAGTTTAAGAGTGTGCTCAGAGCAATAAAAGAAGTACGTGCGAAATCTGACAATTTGTTATACCTCCATTAATTCATATTCTTCTCTTATGTTCTTTTAATAGCACTATTGTAAACTGTTATTGTAATTCAATTACTGTACTTTGAGCTGCAGCTTTGGGTTCTTCTAACCACCTGAAATACATTCTAAATAGACTTGACATCAGTGTTTTAGACCAGTATGCCATTTAGTCATTTCAAAATTCTGTTTTATTTTACATATCCAAAACCTGGCTTGATGAGTCACAGATTTGGATACTGTCACTCTAGTGCCCATATGAGGTTATTACTTAAGTGAATTCAATAGCAGCAGCAACAACAACAACAACAACAACAACAACAACAACAACAACAAAACACATAAAAAACGAATAAAAGTGCTAGAGTTAAAACAAAATGCATTCTCTGGTTGTAATAATAAGAATGTGAATTGGAGTATATTTGGGCACCACTGGCCACTAAAGGGACGGATTAAAATTGCTTTAATGAAGAGCTGGTCCAAATGGAGACTTGTCTCTATAGAAAAGGAGGTGACAGATATTGGTCTTTATTTATTTAGCAGACGCCTTTATCCAAGGCAACTTACAGAGACTAGGGTTTGTGAACTATGCATCAGCTGCAGAGTCACTTACAATTACGTCTCACCTGAAAGACGGAGCACAAAGAGGTTAAGTGACTTGCTCAGGGTCACACAATGAGTTAGTGGCTCAGGTGGGATTTGAACTCAACTGGGAAAAAATTGTATTTATACTTATTGCAATCAATTGTTTGGCTATAACGCTGTAGTGAATTAGGTATACAATTCATTTAAATATAAATTAGTCTCTAGTCGCCCACTCAGGGACATCAAAATGTAAGAAAAGAGATCTACCATATTTAAGTTCAGGATCATGTAGAATTCGGATTCCCTTGACAATAACTGACATTCACACAACGTGTCAGAAATATAAAACAATAGTTTATTTAAGAATAAAAAGGGGTGCACAACTAATCTAATATTACAGAAAAGAAAGGCTATTGGTTAGAGATATGCGTGAATAGTATACAGTTCATTGATTTCATAGTCAAACGATTACAACGACCATAACATCATTAGCATACATGGTTTATATACTAATATTAATTATGGCTGATCACACAAAGTGTCTACTTTGCATTAGTATTTTCAATAACAGTTTCTTGTTGTAATTCCTATCAATATGCACAAGAATTAATTCAACTTCCCATTCAGAATGGAATCCAACATTCCAGTACCTAATTTAGCAAATTAGTTTTACGTGTTAATTTAATTTAGACGTGATGTACCAAACTAATAATATGTTATCAACCTCAATTGATTATATATTCAAATTAACTCAGAAATGAGGAATGATCAAATTCTATGCATTTACAAAGCAACTCCTTTGAGTTACACATTTCAACAAACAAAATACATTTCTTACACACTCGAAAACAGGAAGTTATATTCTATTCCTAGAATAGTTTATCCACTAACTGGATAGCATTTGCTTCAGTTAATTTCTCGAGTCATAAGGTATTTAATATGCTGAATACTTATCGATTTTCAACAAAGAAGTCAATCTGCTTAGTTGATGAACACAGCAGCTCTCCCTCTGGATCTGAAGTTCCAATGAAAGAAGACAGTACTTTGCTTGAAGTACGCATTGTGTTTCGTCGGCTCGCAATAAACAAATAGTTCTTTTCAAATGGAGATCAGCTTGTTGCTTTCCAAGTCTTTGTTGTTGGCAGTTTTCCAACTGGAAATAGTTCCGTTGATCAGACTTAACTCAGTTCAGATAATGCATTGCAATTGGAAAGTTATGTAGTTCATACAAGTGTTCTCGTTACGATTCTTCAGTATGGCTAGTACATGACTTTAGGCCCAGCTGCTGGCTGTGCTTCTGTCCGTTTCGTGGAGCAATGTGGAAACCAAGACCTGCTTTTAGATCAAGGCAGTGTCCCGTTTACTGTTTCAGTCTCTCATAGGGCAAAGAGCTAGGACTCTCTTCAAAGCTGATTTTAGCCATTCTTCAGAACATTGGTTCTTCCTTGCCTTCTGTGAATTCAAGCATGCTCCCATGATTCAGAAACTTTCTTCAGAGCAGTTTAGCTTCCACTTCATTTCTCCGAACTCCAAGCCACTTCCTCTCAGCACGACTTTCTTTCTCTTGCCTGGAGTGCTGTTTCTAGTGTGTGGAGCTCTCTCTTGCCTGGAGCCCTGTTTCTCCTGTGGGGAGCTTGCTTAGTGTGGGAAGCACACCCTTTGAAAGTCGCGCGGCTGCTTTTGTGATTCTCACTTCCACCCTGTGATTGGTCAGTTTGTTTATTTTGGGCTGTGCCCGAGTCCATGTGGGATGTTTCTCATTGGTTGTTCTCGTTCAGAGACGGCCCTTGTTCTCAATTGGTCCGTTGTTTTGCCCCGTGTCGGCTGGATTCATGAGATGTACTGTTTTCTGTCTGAGGTGTCAAAGCACCCAAAATGGTCTGGCTTGCCTTGTGCAAGATACTGCCAGCGCCAAATGATTCATTCAGTGATAGGGAAGATCAAACACTTGTCCAGCAGTCTGTCCACTCTTTTTAAAAAAATTCTTTGTCAGTGGGGGAGTTTGTGTCCAGAAACCAAGTAGACACAGAGAATGGCTTAGGACCCCCCTCTATATATTCCATTTCTGTTAATTTCATACACAGAATGATATTATGACCCACTCTGACGTTACAATGTAATTATGTTAAGATTATTAGAATGCACTTTTCAACTGTGTCAATTTTTGTAAGTACTGCACCCACGGAGATTACATTGATTTAGCATTAACATGCAATACTCCAGTACCTCAGAAGCACAGCAATTAAGTTCAAGCAGATATGCAAATTCAAACAATAATGTGTGCGCTTAAGGCATAAGGGAGTCTCAGCAATACAAAGCTTATATCAGAAGGACAGCTGTTCCTTTAGGACATATACAAGCTTTCAGAAGACTGTTAATGAAGTCTACCAGTGTGTCACTAGGGATGCATTTCATAGCTTTCATGTAGCCTTGAATGTACTGAATGACAGCGAGTGCCATGTAAACTATAGCATAGAATGCACCTTGGAATTGACTCCAGTGAAATATCAACATGTAAAAGTTGTGGTTTCTTGTTAGGCACACAGTGTAATGCAGCTTTCATTAAAAACAGCACATGCTTTTGATAGCTCTGGTTTCCACTTGTTAATAATTCTGTTATGCACGTGTCATTCATGTTAGTTGGTTTCCAATCTGTATTGGTTCTATTATGTATAATGTATTTTTAACATTTAAGATCCATAGCTACAGTACATGCCTCACTTTTGTAGACAAATGCAACATGCCTGAGGCCATCAATAATGAAACCGGTCTCACCTCAAGATAGTACTACTGTTGTCATTGACTATCTATGTCACCAAAAACTCTTAAAGGAATTACAGCCTTATTATGTACAGATGGGTGTACTTTATTAATTATTATTATTATTATTATTATTATTATTATTATTATTATTATTATGAAGAAGAATGATACTACATAAAATATAGAGATGAAGAATAGGCCCTGTTTGGTGATTAATGATTAGATTTTATAACTAGATCCTATGACATTATCTTGAAAGCTCTCATCGGTTTTAAAAATGTAAAAGAAACATAGCTGTAGGGACAGGAACAGTTTTCCACCACATGGAGGAATTATGTATTATCAGCGTTTTGTATCTCCCATAATAGATGCAGACTCTGCTATCTTATTTTTCCAGAACCTATTTAAATCCTGTTTGCTAACTTATGCAAGCTAATAAATCATTCTTTATCAAAACAAACTACACAAAAAAAACACGTATTTTAAGATTATGCTGTATGTGCTGCTTTTTTTCCCACACGTGTGACTATCTATAAACTTAACATTGCAGAATGACTTCATTAATCCATATGAAACGTGCACCTTTACCTGGTAAAGGTGCATGTTAATTTTGCAGTTTCCCCATGCTTTTCCAATGGTTATCTTTGCATTTACCAAAGTTTACCTTGATTTGCCATGTTTCTTTTTAAAATAATCTTCAGCAACTGTCTGAACTTCACAAAAATGAACTGTACCATGCTTTCAATGTGCATTATTACACTTGACTATACTTTTAATATTGTAAACTTTGAAGTGACAGCATGCAATCAATGGTATCTGTATTTAAAGTCAGACATAACAGTTGCAGTCAAAAGCTTACATACCCCAATGGAATTTTACAATTTCTAGAAATTTCTCGAAAACATAGTATTTTAGGAAAAATCTTTTGTAGCAAAAGTTTTGCTTTTGTGGATAAGGCAAAATAGTTACAAGAAATAGATGTCTACAATTTATTTATTTCAGCAATTTGTTTTGCAAAACTCCAAAAATGCTAATTCAGAAGTACTCATACCCTTTGATTCTATGATAGTATTGTCTACAAGGTGCTAGAACCTTTCAAAATCATTAACAAACGCTTTTGTTTTTGGCTGAACCTATTATGTGTGGTGATTGGTACATTTTGTTCTGCTATGATAATGCAGAACCTAATTCTAGAAAAGTCTAGAAAATGCTGGAATGTAGGTGAACATTCTAAGAGAGTATAAAAGGGTTAGGCATAAGATGATTGCCGTGTCAGTTTTTATTTTTTTAGTTTTTAACCATTCTCTACAGGGATCTCTGTCAAGCTGCATGCAAAGGGTTGTGGGATATAGAGACCTTGGGGGAAGATTTTCTACTGACCGCCAATGGAGCAGAGTCGGATTGAGCTGCTTTGAGCTTATTTTATCGATGTTTAAAAATATAAAAAACTCTTGCCCAGGATGACTTGATGAAAAACATAACCCATGGTAATGGTGACATACCGTAATCTACACGAAAAATGCACTTTTCTGAATGCAGTACCAGAGAAAACCGAGATGAGCGTTTCACACAGTACAGAGTAGACGGGTGCAATTATAAAACCGAGATGAGCGTTTCACACAGTACAGAGTAGACGGGTGCAATTATAAAACCGAGATGAGCGTTTCACACAGTACAGAGTAGACGGGTGCAATTATAAAACCGAGATGAGCGTTTCACACAGTACAGAGTAGACGGGTGCAATTATAAAACCGAGATGAGCGTTTCACACAGTACAGAGTAGATGGGTGCAATTATAAAACCGAGATGAGCGTTTCACACAGTACGGAGTAGACGGGTGCAATTATAAAACAGAGATGAGCGTTTCACACAGTACAGAGTAGACGGGTGCAATTATAAAACAGAGATGAGCGCTTCACACAGTACAGAGTAGACGGGTGCAATTATAAAACAGAGATGAGCGTTTCACAAAGTACAGAGTAGACGGGTCCAATTATAAAACTTGGATTTATTGGTATTATCTGTCAGTTTTTATTTTTTTAGTTTTTAACCATTTATTCAAATTTCATTTACAATTATAAATATAAAACCCTATCCATTAATAAAACAAGCATGCCGGAAGTACAGGCGGAGTTCAGAATCTTGGTAATATCTTTTGTGTAAGTTTGCTGTGCTTGCCTCAGACTCATCCATTCTGTTGTCATTCCGATCCACCTGTCCACACTTGATCTGTTCCAAGTCATATCGCAACTGTACTGGTAGGAAACTTGCTCTTGACTGTGTTTCGTATCGATACGGTTATACCGGTATGACGTCGGTAACAACTCCAGCGTGAACAAAATGAACTGTGAATCAAATTTTAAATCAATCTGCATAAGTACCAGCTTTTTCATATTTTCTTGCCTCTTGCCTTAATGAAAGCTCAGTTCACATCTTTTGGACAAAAAAATATGAAATAAAGATACAATTGGTCCAAGTTTCTTCTGTAGTCGGCCAAAAACAGCCAATCAAAACTCTGCACCAACGAAAGCAACCAGTCCTGTACCCGCAACCATCGAGTCAGCCAATTATAGCCTGTCAGCTTGGTCTAGGTTTTAAAGTGGTGTTTTCTAATAGCAATAGTGCCCTCTCGATCACTTAGAACTCAATAGCCTTAAATTAACGTTCCAGTCTCGTTCACTATGCCCATGAACTCCCTTGAAAAGTATTACACATTCAAATGTTGCATGCAAGGCATTTCTGTCAGTTCAGTAATAAACCATTATTATTCATTTAAACTAAACTCTGTAATTGAAAGATGGTAAAACACTTGCATGGAGCAACACTCAATGTGAAGAATATATTAACACATTAGCAGGTGTGGTTTTATGTTAATTCCTCAAACAGATTGTTAACAACCTTCTTTAAGTTTATTCATAGATTCAAGAGTAAGCAGCTTATTGTTTTTTTTTACACCTTTTCTTAGTTTTCTTTACTGTCCACTTACCTTCTTATGATGGTTATAACTGTTCAGAGTAATTCTTATTGCAACTCAAATACTGTGTTTTATTATTATTATTATTATTAGTCGAAGTAGTCTTAGTAGTCAGGGGTTAAATTGGTGCGTAACGGTCTGGAATGGCATTCTGCCTCTTCAGGATTTCGTTCCTGGTCTTCTGATTGAAAGTAGGATTCCGTTCCTGGTCTTCTGATTGAAAGTAGGATTCCGTTCCTGGTCTTCTGATTGAAAGTAGGATTTCGTTCCTGGTCTTCTGATTGAAAGTAGGACTCCGTTCCTGGTCTTCTGATTGAAAGTAGGATTCCGTTCCTGGTCTTCTGATTGAAAGTAGGATTCAGTTCCTGGTCTTCTGATTGAAAGTAGGATTCCGTTCCTGGTCTTCTGATTGAAAGTAGGAATCCGTTCCTGGTCTTCTGATTGAAAGTAAAATTCCATTCCTGGTCTTCTGATAGAAAGTAAAAACTACCACTCACAAAGCACCCACCAGTATACAGTTACAGCAACTGTTTTATGCTACACACAGAATATATAGTAAAATGATGTGCCAAAGTTTATTCAGTTTTAATTTTGATGGTTATAGGTGCGTATGTCCTCTGTTGTACCACGCTGGTGCTCCAGCCCAGAACATAAGACGACCAAGTTAGAACACACACCGAATTGTGTGTGTTCTAACCCCCCCCCGAATGTTCCACCTCTTTTAAAATCCCAATTTAAACACTGGTAGTAGTACAATAAGACTAACCCCTAGAGAAAAAGGGGTGCAAGGCTGCCCCTCATGGTGAAGAAGTGGGTTGTCTCTTCAAGTGTGTTAATGCTTACTTGCATACAGAAGATGATAAATGGTTGAAAAGCTAATGTTTTATGAATTGCCAGGGTTATCCACTCTATTTCAAATTAAATTTTGTATTTATTTTCAAAGCTAAGTAATTATATTTTTGAAATGATAGATCCCGCTTGCTGTGCCACTTGTTTTTTCTGTTAAGCTTTTTTTTAATTTTATTTTTTGCTTGCCGCAGGCAGGACTGTCAAGTCTGTATAACAGCTGTGTGCACAGTAAGCAGCGTGTGTGTTCCAGATGGAGAAGCAGTAGCATGGGCAGGATTGACTGCTGTAATAGGCAGTTTAGTTGTGATTCTTTTCTTTCTGTTTTACATTTGAATGGGGGGGGGGGGGAATATAGTTCCAGGACTGTTATTATTGAAAACTGTTGATGTATTTAAAACATTATTGTATATTCAAAAATAATCTAGGAAGATCATTTCGTTTTTAGTAAGAAAATACACCTGTCTGGCAGCTTGTTTAAAGGGAATGCTTAAAATGCAAACTCATGTTTAAATATCAATGTTCCTCTTATTAGCTTTATTAAAATAAATACTGGCCACTATTTTGTTTTGCTGCAAATCTTTTGTTTTGTTTTTATGTTATTTTAGGATATTGATATATTTCAGTACAAGGCTATACATAAAAGCTGCTGCATTTTGGTACTTTTGTCTCAGATTTTGGTTTGATTGTAGCTAGACTACTGGAGTTAGTTTGAACTTCAAGGCATTAGTGATTAAGTACTTGGAAGATGCAGCTTTTCACCTGTATTGTTGTCCAGTACATTATGTTTATATGCCATAAATGAAGTGCATTTATTTATTTATTTGTTTGCTTTACAGTGGTGGTCACATTTATTGCAGAAGTCCAATATAGGTTTACTGCTTTGTCGCTATTTATAGTTCGCTTTTCTATAGACTTGCTATTTGTGGTTATATTGGATTCTGTAATGTTTGGATATAAATATGATCGTTCTCATCATTATGCAAAATGATTGAATAATTTAATAAAAATAACTGCATTTTGATTGTATTTATTCATATATTATTATTATTATTTGTTTATTTAGCAGACGTCTTTATCCAAGGCGACTTACAGAGACTAGGGTGTGTGAACTATGCATCAGCTGCAGAGTCACTTACAATTACATCTCACCCGAAAGACGGAGCACAAGGAGGTTAAGTGACTTGCTCAGGGTCACACAATGAGTCAGTGGCTGAGGTGAGATTTGAACCGGGGACCTTCTGGTTACAAGCCCTTTTCTTTAACCACACAGCCTCCTATATTTATTTTAAGGTTAAAAGTTTTTACATACAATTTGGCAACGTACTTTGTGATATTTTGCTTAGTCTGGACTACTTCCATAAAATAGCTGACAGTGCTGAAAGTAGGGCTGTTTTCAGACATTTTCTCATACAGACCATGGCTCGGACAAAATCTCGCAGCTCCTCAATGGTAGAAGATATTTAAAATATGATTTTGTTGAAATCCTCATAACATTTCACAACTGTGACATCGCAATGTTATTTTCTACACCTAACTTAGAAAGGGGTTGAAATTGGCAGTTTTTAAAAATATGATTTTTTATTATATATTTTGTTATGAATTGTGTGGGGACGAGGCGTACATAAAAAAGAAAATGAAAACATTCCACAACAAAAGACGTGACATCACTGGAAACAGCTATGCAAGGCCTTTAGTGGATGTGTTTGGTTTTCATTTCTGATTTGAGGTTACCAAACTACAAGCGCTAAAACACAAAGTGGTCATATCCATGCCCATAAATGGTCATTCTGCTTAGGCGTCAAAGGGTTAAGCTGACATCGGAAGTAAAGGTGTCATATGGCTTTAGAGGTTTTGATTGTTATATTGAATTACTGTTGAAAATTGGAATGTCAGTTGATATCATTCAAGGACAGTTCTGATAGCAGGCTTGAATGATTTACTTGCATATAGACATCAAAAGATAAAACAAACTTTCAGTGCTTCAGCTTGGTCTTTGCAATGCTATGCTTTGTAGAGATACCAGCTTTTTTTTTTTTTTTTTATAGTACTCCACACATGTCACTGTGTCAAGTCTTGCAAACTACATCTGGTTTGATTGATTACACTGGTAGTATGGTTGCTTTATTATGTAACTTAATACTCATTCCACATAAAACTTATTTAAGTGAGCAATTGACATCTGAATGTCAAAGAACAGTACAGCAATCCTGATCTGCCTTGTCATTGATGTCATTTCACTGCAGTGAAAGAGGCAGCTATGGGGTTCCACTACACCACCTACACTGAGCGCTTAAAACTTGGGCAATGATATTAGGTACAAGATGTCCTTGACATAATCATTCTTTTCTCAGGCCCTTGCCAACTAATTAAGGATTTCTCAGGAGACAGCCTGTCTATAAAATATTTAAATACATTTCACTATTGGGACAGCAGCCACAAAGCTCACCAGGTGAAAACTAAATTTAAAAACTCTAAACCAGAATCCAAAACTACAAAATAAATAACTCATTGCGTTTCATTTGTATTTGTATTGTATTATTATTATTATTATATTTTGTATTTGTATGCGGGCGGATGAAGCTGTCCATCTGTATTATTATTATTATTATTATTATTATTATTATTATTATTATTATTATTATTATTATTGGAGAACGGCAAAAAAGCCGGTCTCATAAAGTGCAACGAGCATGGGGGTTATTTCCCCATCCCAATAAAACCTGTGGCTGGAGCCTTAATGAGGCCATTTATTAATGGGTAATTAAGGCTCCAGCCACAGATATAAAAGACCCACTCTGGGCTCATTAAAAGGTTGTTGTTGGAGTTTAGAAGAGAAATAGCGAGAGCGAATGCTACCAAGTGAGCGAACCACGGTACTCATTTTAGTAAAGTAATTAATGTTTGTATTATTTTACTTTGGCCCGTGTGCCTCTTTGTTTATTATTGTGTTTTCTTAAAACTGTTTATTTTTGTTTTGTTTGCTAAAACACAAATTGCCAAAGCGCTCCGTTTCAGACTAATGGAGAACAAGGGGTTGCATCGGAACGAGAACAACCAATGAGAAACACTCCACGTGGACTCAGGCGCCGCCCAAAATAACCAAACTATCCAATCACAGGGGTAAAGAGAAGATTACAAAAGTATGAGCATGACACTCAAACAGGGCTCTCGCCAAGATAAGCACCAACTAAGACGTAGCTTCACAGTAAACTAATGTGATCCATATGTGTCTCCATCCATTTGCGCTTCCTTCCATATGATGATGTAGATATCCTTCTGTCTGGTGTTGATGGCTGAAGTGTAATGCTGGCTCCAGGATCAGCTTATTTTGCCTCCCTAGCGCATCAGCACACAAGCGGCTGCGATGCTGGCTCGGGGATCAACCATAGTGCGGTCTCCCAAGCGCATCAGCATGACAACCGTCTGGATTGAGCTAAGTAGGGTACATCTCTGGGGTCTTCAAGTGGGCACCTTCCATCCTCGGTGTTTCGTCGACTAGCCCACGACACCTCAAGAGGGCTCGACGGTGATTCTGGCGTCCCAACATCACCCCCTCCGTCCCCACTCAACTCAGCCCAGCTTACTTACCTGTATATCAGCCTTTCTTTCTTTCTATTGTGCTTGAGATCCCCAGCCAGAATCTTTCCGTCTCAACCACAGCCAGTTGCTGCTCCTCTCTGCTGCTTCAGATAAGTTCTTCACTGTGCGACGCAACTCTTGGCCATTGAATCCGACATCTCTGAGAAACCGGGTTGTAGAGTGTGCCACAAATCCTCGACATCCCACTTCCACTGGGTAAACCCAGACTCTCCATCCTCGCTGTTCCGCTTCAGTGGCTAGTTGAGCATACCGCAGTTTCTTCCTCTCATACGCTCATCTACAGCATCCTCCCATGGCACTGTTAACTCCACCAGGTGAACAAGGCGTGCTGATCCAGACCACAAGACAATATCTGGGGAAGGTTTGTGGTGGCAATCTCAGGTGGAAAAATAAGCCGTTGACCAACATCCGCCAGCATTTTCCAGTCTCTAGCAGCTTCCAGTTGTCCTGGGCGAGGATTGGTTTAACACCTTTTCTTGGTGGTTGCTCTCCTGGAGGAGATGTTGTCTTTGTGTGTAATGTTTTGATGGAACAGGTGGCAACTTATTGGTCATGTTACGCTTGTCTTCCAATGCTAAGGCCAAACATCGCAGCACCTGGTCATGGCCAAGTAAACCGTCCTTGGCTAAGAGCCACCTTACATCCTGTCAAAATGTGCCTTAATGTTGCAGGTGATGAACACAAAGGACATGGGGATCCTCTCCTACCCAGAGGTTTAGGTTCTGTGGTGATGGGAGAACATCATATGTTGACCTTATAAGGAAACTGATCCTGCTCTGTTCCATTGACCATAGGTCTTGCCAGCCAATCTTGCGTTGTTCCACACTCTCCCATCTCATCCATTCTCCCTGCTTGCCCTGGGAAATGGCCTTCTATACACCTCATCCTCCTCCTGCTTTTGCACCTCGTTGACTACAAGCTTCCTCCGTTGCGCTGGGGCTGCCTTGTGCCATGTAGGAGGAGCTGAACTGAGACCAAGACCCCTCTTCCATGCTGAACTTGCCCCATGATATCACCAATTCGAAGGGCAGCCTTTGCATCCTCCACAGCTTTCTTTGCCACCCACTTTCTTCCAGTTTTCAACACAGGTGCTGCCTCCCTTACGCATTTGTCGTGACTCTACTAATGTCATTTCCAGTCGGACCTGGCGCACTTAAACTCCTCGGTTAGAGCGAGACAGGTAGCTGCAGTATTCCTTTACATAAAGTCCCACTCTACTGAGGCAGCGTGGAACTCCCAACCATTTCCTGATGTGTGAACTGATTAAAGCTTCCAGCTTCTCTACTGTTGTCAAAGAAACCTCGTACACAGTCAGTGGCCACAGCAACCTTGGCAGTAGGCCAAACTGAAAGCACCAGAGTTTTAGTTTGCCTGGTAAAGCGCTGCTGTCTATGCTCTTCAACCCTTCCACAGCTTGTTGTCTAACTTCTCCCACACGAACTGTGTCCTTTAGATCCCCGTCAAAACTAATAACCAAACTATCCAATCACAGGGGTAAAGAGAAGATTACAAAAGTATGAGCATGACACTCAAACAGGGCTCTCGACACGAAATCCAGGGTTCTGGATACACAAACAAGTCTATGAACTGCGACAAGCTGAAGATCCAGCCTGTGACCAACTGGAACAGAGATACCATTTCCAGACACTCTAATACGAGAGAACTATTCTTGTGTTTGCCTTGGTGTGGGAGTCCCCTGCGTACGGCGCCTAAAATCCTAAAGTACTTGTAATCAGATCTCTAACTTAGCCCCAATTGATCACTGGAGAAAGAGTTGGATGAACATTTGAAGTCGACATAAATTGAAATATATTCAATCTATTAAGCTAGCAGTGCCAGAGTTTTGCGGTGGAATATCCCAGACAACTGGATGAAGAGTGCACATGTTGGTGGAGGAATTGCTGTTTCAGTGGAATAGTTAATGACTCTTGTTCTTTGCAAAGACATTTCTTTCGTAAACCTGAAGTGGAGACAAAACACGAGGAAGGCAGACCCGGAACCTGGACCTGTCCTTGCCAGCAGGAGAGCCTTCGAGCACCTGTATTGTTGAAGACACGGATCAGCTGGAGGAGGCAGCGCCGTCCGTTAAGTATTCAATGAGGAGTGTTTTAATCCTCTTACGAACTCGAGAATAAGCAGACCTTAGGTAGAATGTAAGAAAAGTATTATTGCTTTAAATTCATGCTTTGAAGTTAATGAGCACTAGATATAGTAACTGTTTGTATGTGATTTATACAAATTGATGTGGGTTTTATATGGCAATTATCATTCTGCTTTTAAGGCTAGAATCCAAATTTAGCTGTCCTGGTAATAGATCATTTATCTCGCAAGAGTGAGAATTGCCTTCGAACCAAAACTATACAGTATATATGAGACTGATTTAACAATGGTTTGATTATCAACTATTAAAGAAAGTAAATATTTGTGTTGCTAATGATAGCCCTGTTAAGACTAACCTTGGTCTTAAGTAACTGTCAGGAATGCAGTTGTTACCTTTAAGGGGATCTCCCATAGATTGTGTTGGATCGATGGTGGGGTGTGGGGTGTCATTGTTTATGTTTCCTTTTCTGTACTGTTTAGTTTAGTTAATTCTTCCTTTCTGTATTATTTTAGTTGTTACACCTTTAATTTTTCCTTTATTTAGTTTTATGTCTAATAAAACTGTTCCTTTGTATTCATTAGAAACATTGTCTAGTTTGATTATTTTGATCAAGGTATTTTATTATTACAATTTAAACTAGTCCAAATACAAATATACCTTGCACGCTACATATATATATATATATATATATATATATATATATATATATATATATATATATATATATATATATTTGTTTATTTAGCAGACGCCTTTATCCAAGGCGACTTACAGAGACTAGGTTGTGTGAACTATGCATCAGCTGCAGAGTCACTTACAACTACGTCTCACCGAAAGACGGAGCACAAGGAGGTGAAGTGACTTGCTCAGGGTCACAAAATGAGTCAGTGGCTGAGGTGGGATTTGAACCGGGGACTATATATATATATATATATATATATATATATATATATATATATATAAAAAAAATGTGAAATAGCCCCCAGCCACATTCTCATATGTATTTGGCTGGGATAGGAATTAATCCCATCCCTGCCAACCACCACCAAAAAACATAGCCCCCACACTTTATTTACAAATATTAAAATAGGTCAAATGAAGACGGAACAGAATGCGTTGCACAGATGACGTTTACATTTAACAAAAACAATGTTATTTTGATTCTTGCACCCTTGCATGCATAGACATTATCCTTCGGGCACACTCTGCTGCAGCAAACCACAACTCAACTCCCGTTAATTATTTGAAGAATGTCGCACTACTCTCTCAATGTATAATGCTAGAGAGCTCGCTAAGGAGACGCAACAAATATTTAAATTAGTATATTGCCTCTGTCTTCATTAACATATTTTCTATTATTACATACGACAACATTTTCACTTTGTTAAGTGTTGCAACGAAAATGCAAATTTCGGTATGTTTGCGCTGCGACTGGCCCATCTTAGTACACCTACCCCAGAGTTTCTCTGACCAGGACTGGAAAAGCTGAAGAGAAACACACAAGTCTCGGCAGCACAGTGAGTCAAGGGTCAGTGGAAGTTTCAGGAAGAAAAGTATAACAATATGTAAACTACAATCTTAAATTTTAAATAAAAAGAAAAATAAAGATACGGATAGAAATGGCAGATGGAAAGACATCACAGACATAAAAGCAAATGAAGAATTATAAATATTTAAAATACACAAATGAAGAACATAATAGCTGCTGAGCAACATGATTTCCTTCTATGTGATTGAGACGAGAGACTCTTTAAACAACACACATCATAGTTTCTAAATTGTTAAAACTGGTCTGTGTTCAAGTTACTTACAGAAAGCATTGGGTATAGTAGCTGCTGGGCAACTTGTAAGAACAATCACAGAGGCAATTTGTTCCAGGCATTGACTAGTTTCAGTTGTTCTGTTGATTGGGTAATTAGGCAATGCACAGGGAATATTCTTCTACATTGCTCAGCAGTTTTGGCTCACTTTCTTTAGCATAATTGACTTTGTTTCTTTTTTATATATTTTTTTCTCCCTAGGTACTGTTGCATAATGTACTGAAAGGATAGTTAGTTTGAAACATTAACACTTTAACATAAAGATATAGCAACACCAACATCTATATAGAAAGCATTATAAAGAGCTTTACAAACAATTATTTAAGTGCATAATACAGTCACCTGTATAGAAAGGGACTGTATGGTATAGTGACCACTCTGACGAATCCCCGTGGAGATATATTTTAAATGTTAAATCACCTGTAAATAAAAGCTACAGAGTCTATTTTAATGATCATAAGTGTGGCTAATCTAAATACAGCCAACCTTTATGTCAACTTTATATTAGTCCTGGTGGGTGATATGCCCCTTGGCTAATGTATAGACACACTTACCGTAGTAACATTAATACATACTATTTAAAACAGGTCCTTGGAAATGACATGTTAGAAATTATAGGCAGGTAGTATTAAGAATTGCTGCTGTTTAGATGATTAAAATGAGAGACCATCATGTTTACATTTTAATTTAATACACAGATATTACAGTACTTATGTTCTTTTTGGTTAGCTAGCTTGTTGGTAAAGATGTTATACAGTTAATATGTTTGCAACGCTATCTATTCAGGAATAACATATACTAGCTGCTGCTTAGCAAAAATGTATTTAAATTGTTAAATGCTGCTTTCAGCATTTAGGTCATGATGACAGAGCAATAAAATAAGCACACCATTCTGTGTCCCTGTAGAAGAAATATAAATTGATTTTGCATGAGGGAGATTTACAATAAATCTGGTTTAACTAATTTCCTAAGCAGCTATTTCAGAGGTCATTCACATTTCACTTTAATTGGCTCATTACTTCTCATGGTTTACTGTATGTAGCTATCTGTGCTGTCTGACAGGTGTTTATTACAGAAACATACACACAGTGTACCATTACAGGCTCGCCATGTCTGGAATATATTTTATATTATTATTATTATTATTATTATTATTATTATTATTATTATTATTATTATTATTATTTAACGGAACAACCTTCAATTTGCGGAACTATATTTACACTGGTGAGCCATTTTACATTTAACACTGCCTTCATAATAATAATAATAATAGAAAATACCAGTAACTACAGTGCTATGACCAACCAATGAGAACAACATTTAAATAATGATCTGAAAATCATGTATTTACAGTACAGGTATTTCTACAGTGTGTAACCATACAATGAAGGATATGTGGTTCATTCACACCCATTGGCACCAACATAATTACATTGTTTACATGGGATCAAAATAGTGGAATTTACTTACACTTTCAGTTGATGGCTTTTTCTGGACAGTTTTGTATTTCAGTCTGTCTGTGACTGTTTGGTCACCTTGGTCACCATGATGGGATTTGATTATGCTCATCCATCTGTTCATTCACAGTGATGGCCCATTTGCATTGAATATCTTTGATATACTTAAATATGATTTCATAAAAAGTTGAACATGCTTTCAAGATAACAAACTGTTAGCAGCATGCAGTGACAAGAAAGACATATTTCAAAAACACCAAAGCTAACAAAAAGAAATGATTTGCATATAGCTTGGACTTTCATTAAGACCTTACATGGGTCTGCACAAGGCTGAAACCTTGAAACTACACATGCAGGTTTAGAGCAAACACCATTGGTGGCTGTGAAGAGGATCAGCGGGCAGAACAAAGCTCTGGTCTGATGCCTACTCAAGGGAACGTGAAGGAAAATAGGCTTGTAATCCGATGTTAGCAATCTTTCCTGCAGATGGTTTCAAATAATCTGGGTGAAAAGCTTGGTTTTAAGCCTTGGCCTCTGCCTCCTGATTATTGTGTCTAAGAGTCTATTATTTTTCACCTTTGTTAGTACAGAAGTACAGATAAATTACAAATCAACACTGAACGGGCATTCACTGTTCTGCAAACTAAATGTAATGCATTACTATCTCATCAGTGCATTTCTGCTTCAATATACTAATAACACTGCAGAAGGCAACCTAATTGCTGCTTTATAATGACCTAATAATGACAGCTAAAACAAGGTCAGCAAATAGCTAATATATAATTTAATGCATGAATCTCATCTGTGCATTTCTGCTTCAATGACCTACCGCAAACAGCTAAAATGAGGTCAGCAAATAGCTAATATATAACAAGAATCACAGACTATATTTTCCAGTACAATTACATTGGATGCTCTCAAAGGGGATCTTGGTCAATCTCAGTAGTGATCCTTGCACTGGTAGCTAAGAATGAGTCATAAAGAGAAAGCTGACTTCCATAAATCTCGCCATGTATTATTTATAGAAGCTGTCAAAATGTAAAAGAATAAGTAACTTCAAATGTCATTTTAATTGATTGTATATAAATCAAACATTAATGCATATATATGAAATACTGATATCTTTTCCTGTTTGGCACCCTATATAAAACACTGTAATATATATATATATATATATATATATATATATATATATATATATATATATATATATATATATTACAGTGCTTTTGCTCTGAAAATGTTATGTATGATGTTCATAAATAAAAATATTAAGTTGTATCCAATTGTTTGTTTTTCATTTTCATATCAAAGCCATTTTAAAATGGAGCCGCACATTTTGCGGGTGCAGCGGTTTTATGTAGTCCGAAATCTTCTAGTAATTTCCAACCACTGATTCATATCCACTCATAGTCAGGATTCGATCAATGACTGACAAAAATAACCATTTTGCGATTTGAGCACTGACAAATTATCAAAGAACAACATGATAGGTTATTTCGTGTTTTTGCGAAATGGAAAACAAACAAACAGAGCGAAATGAAAAAGAAGAGACGGCTTATTCGGTCTTTGAATAAAGTGATATTATGAAATTGTGAAATGTAAAATGCCAAACAAGCAAAGAACGAAGCACAAAAGAAGAGACAGCTTATTTGGTCTTTGTGTAAAGCGATATACTCAAATTGTGAAATGTGCTTTGAGCAAATGCACAGTTCCTGAACAGATTTTAAAGATGTTATTAGCAATTAATTGTGGGTATTAAAATGGGCAACAAATGAAATACAAATGTTTTTTTTTTAAAATGAAATAAACATTAAAGCAGTAAATTATATTTATCGATACACGTCACGGATTAATTATTTATGTATTTATTATTTATGCAGGAAGTTAACCCATTGAGACTGTGGCCTCATTTGCAAGGGGTCATGGTAAGCAGTTTAGACGGATAGTGACCCCAAACATTAAACTTCAAGCGAGTTTGAAATAGAATTCGTAATGTTCTCATCTTGTTACTTAGAAAATACAGTTTTAGAGGAAAAAATAACACAATTAAAAAGTGATTGTTTTATTCACATTATAAGATTACTGTATACACAGTATTTAAACTGCAAAATCAAATGTCAGTCCACGTTTGTCTAATCACAGTTTTTTAAACGAAAAAGAAAAAAGAAAGTGCTCTTAACCCTTTGCGGTCCTTTGTCGGACTGGGTCCGACATTGCAATTATTCCCACCAGGTCCTTTGTCGGACCCTGTCCGACATCATTTTAAAAACGCAAAAAACGCAAAAAAGTCGGTTTTTCAACGGAAAAAGCCGAGAAAACCATTCAATGGCCGAGTGGGAACGAAAGGAGCCGAGACAATGCTGATAAAAAAAAAAAAAAAGGCGTATCTCATGAATAGTCATAGTACCCCATTGGCATCAGATGGGGCGGTCGTATGGAAACAAGCTGGGAGTACAGTATCAGCGCACAGAGACTATCACGGACATTTGAAGAGCTTTTTGAGATGTTATAGCAATAAAATAATGACTTGGATTGCATTATTGAGGAGTTTGGTGATAAAACGAGTCATCAGGAGACGATTGATCGGTGGGCGGGGCTGGAGATGCCTAGTGAGTGCTTTGTTGATATGCAGGGCCATTTAAACCCGTTTGACTGTGAAAAAATACTTTTAAACAGCGCTCTAAAATTAACTGCGCGTGAAAAAATTAATTAGACCTGGCGAGCCTGACGCAGAATTAATAAATGGACCGCAAAGGGTTAAACATTTATAATATTCTTAAACTGCCACTTTTTAGAAAACAGGTTTTGCAGACCCAATCAGCACCTGTGCAATAAAGACGGAGACTGCTTTTGACAACAAAAAAGCCTTCTTAAATGTTTTTATTTTTTAACATACAAATCACTGGATTTGTTTTTGCAAGGCTTGCTGCTGTGGCATTTAGAATTGCACTGATCTCCCTTATGCACACAGAAGGACTTCTTTGCTTGACAACAATGAAGCCTTGCATAGCTCCAGAAGCAGTTGCTGCTGTAGTACAAGAGAAAGTTTGTTTTCTTTGGGTACTCTGTCCAAATTAGGAATGAACTATCGGACAATTGAAATTCATTCCGACTCATATCCTCCAGCCAACTGTATCCTCCAAAGACTGAAGAAGCCGTCTCTCTTCTTCTGCATTTCACTCTTTACTTGTTTGCAATTTGATCAGAATAATTTGTTCAAGGACTGAAATAACCTTTCATTTCGTTCTTTGATAAATTGTCAATGCTCAAATCGCAAAATGGTTATTTTGTGTTTTGGTGGTTTTGTGTTTTAGTGATGGTTGGCAGAGATGGGGTTAATTCCTGCCTCTGCTAAATACATGTGAGAATGTGGCTGTTCCCAAATGGAATAATTGGTGTTAATTGGGAACAGCCACATGCTATAAAAAGAGAACCTGAAGGTTCTACCAAGGAGCTGGAACCAGAGAAAAGGTACAGTGTTGGTATACTTGTAAAAGTAGATCTCTTTGGCGACCAGTAAACAGCTTAGCTGTCCGGTCATAGTTTAAACTAAATCATAGGAAAAATTTAGTTAACACTGCTGGAAGTAATTAGGTTTTTGTTTGCTTTATTTTTGTTCTGTATAAGCAAATACACAGGCACTACTCTGTTTTGCAATCGATCCGTGATCCAGTGGTTTTCTCTTTACACAAGAAGAGAGTGTGAAAGGTCCTGCAAGTGGCAAACTCACCCGGTTTACCATATATGATGGAGAATGTGGGACATTGTAAAACACCTGAACAGGCCACCATCGGAGCCAGCTTTCACAAAATACTTCCATGCCTATTAGGGCGCTCAGGGACACTCACAGATGCATCATTCCTGTAAACTGTTACAGCTCAAACGACAAATAATGGAACTGGGACTGATTATATAACTAAAACGACCTTCGGTATGGAGTTTACAATAGAGAAATTACTGCACTATGTTGCTGTGTATGAGAATCCTGCAGATAGCACTATCCCCATCATCCTTTTGACTATGTCAACATTAAAGGACATAGCTACAAGGCTCTGAGCTCTGTTGCTGAAATATTGAGATTTCTGTTTTATTATTATCACCTTGCTTGCAAGCATATATATATATATATACACTACCGTTCAAAAGTTTGGGGTCACTTAGAAATGTCCTTGTTTTCGAAAGAAAAGCAAATTTTTGTCCATTAAAATAACATCAAATTGATCAGAAATACAGTGTAGACATTGTTAATGTTGTAAATGACTATTGTAGCTGGAAACGGCTGATTTGTAATGGAATATCTACATAGGCGTACAGAGGCCCATTATCAGCAACCATCAGTCCTGTGTTCCAATGGCACGTTGTGTTTGCTAATCCAAGTTTATCATTTTAAAAGGCTAATTGATCATTAGAAAACCCTTTTGCAATTATGTTAGCACAGCTGAAAACTGTTGTGCTGATTAAAGAAGCAATAAAACTGGCCTTCTTTAGACTAGTTGAGTATCTGGAGCATCAGCAATTGTGGGTTCGATTACAGGCTCAAAATGGCCAGAAACAAAGACCTTTCTTCTGAAACTCGTCAGTCTATTCTTGTTCTGAGAAATGAAGGCTATTCCATGTGAGAAATTGCCAAGAAACTGAAGATCTCGTACAACGCTGTGCACTACTCCCTTCACAGAACAGCGCAAACTGGCTCTAACCAGAATAGAAAGAGGAGTGGGAGGCCCCGGTGCACAACTGAGCAAGAGGACAAATACATTAGAGTGTCTAGTTTGAGAAACAGACGCCTCACAGGTCCTCAACTGGCAGCTTCATTAAATAGTACCCGCAAAACACCAGTCTCAACGTCAACAGTGAAGAGGCGACTCCGGGATGCTGGCCTTCTAGGCAGAGTTGCAAAGAAAAGCCATATCTCAGACTGGCCAATAAAAAGAAAAAGATTAAGATGGGCAAAAGAACACAGACACTGAACAGAGGAAGATTGGAAAAAGTGTTATGGACAGACGAATCTAAGTTTGAGGTGTTCGGATCACAAAGAAGAACATTCGTGAGACGCAGACCAAATGAAAAGATGCTGGAGGAGTGCTTGACGCCATCTGTCAAGCATGGTGGAGGCAATGTGATGGTCTGGGGGTGCTTTGGTGGTGGTAAAGTGGGAGATTTGTACAGGGTAAAAGAGATCTTGAAGAAGTAAGGCTATCACTCCATTTTGCAATGCCATGCCATACCCTGTGGACGGCGCTTGATTGGAGCCAATTTCCTCCTACAACAGGACAATGACCCAAAGCACAGCTCCAAACTATGCAAGAACTATTTAGGAAGAAGCAGTCAGCTGGTATTCTGTCTATAATGGAGTGGCCAGCACAGTCACCGGATCTCAACCCTATTGAGCTGTTGTGGGAGCAGCTTGACCGTGATGGTACGTAAGAAGTGCCCATCAAGCCAATCCAACTTGTGGGAGGTGCTTCAGGAAGCATGAGGTGAAATCTTTTCAGATTACCTCAACAAATTGACAACTAGAATGCCAAAGGTCTGCAAGGCTGTAATTGCTGCAAATGGAGGATTCTTTGACGAAAGCAAAGTTTGAAGGACACAATTATTATTTCAATTAAAAATCATTATTTCTAACCTTGTCAATGATTATATTTCCTATTCATTTTGCTATATTTCCTATTCAAACTAATTTCATGTATGTTTTCATGGAAAACAAGGAAATTTCTAAGTGACCCCAAACTTTTGAACGGTAGTGTATATATATATATTTTTTTTTTTTTGCCACATGCCCCAAGACACGCAAGTCTGCATTTCCATTTTGCAAAAAGACACCACCAATGCGTGGTGGCATGAACAATGGTACACTGTAGGTCTTACCACATATTTAGTGGAGACTTAAGTGAAAACATCTGACATGTTCCACATGAGACATGCTCAATCACTGCTGAAATACATGTGGGTTCTTTGGTCTGGGCAAGATTTAAGACTGAGAACTTTCAAAGGATGAAGACCATAGCATTTAGGCACAGCATTCATTCATGGACCACACGTTTTTTTTATAAATGTGTTCAATAAACCAAAGCCACAAGTCAAGCTGGAGGGAGTGCACATGGCTAAAGCACAGAAGCAACAGTGCATGTGTTTGTGAGAAAGAAAGGAAAACAGAAGTAAATATATACAGAATACAGAACTATTATTTAAATGAGTGAGGAGGGCCAAATAACAGAGGTCTGAGTTTGTGTGTTATTTATTAAGTTAGTTTTTATTGCATTTATTAATGCACATATTCATTTTGTGTTTTATGTCAATGTTTTGCATGGCCTATACTGTATGTGTATGAAAACCATGGCAACCAAAATAAGACATATTTTACCTTATGTTCAAAAAGGTTTTTAACTTATATCCTGATTAGATGAAAACCGAAGCTACACTCCTGATATACAGTACAATATGCACTCTGTGAATGTAAACTTAATTCAGTTGCATATGTATAACATCTTTACATCAAACACAATATTTTCAAATCTGGACAACAATATCAAATAATAATTTTGACCTCTGGTTCATAATATTTGACATGATCATTTCTTTAAAACAGCAGCAGGGTTCGGTTCTCAACTCAAAATCAGTCTGAGGCCTACCCTTGCATCACCAGGTATTTTAAATGATATATTATAGTGTTTTCATTTTCTGCATTATAAGATTTATGATTATTGATTTTCTTGATTTTTGCTTTGCTATGTCCCCAGTATTTCTTGCAATTCATCAGACTCAATTGCAGTAAATGTTATTAAGCACGGGGACAGACATTTGTGGCATTGCTACCATCTTGAATTATAGCTGTATTTCATTGCAAAGGATTTCTATTAACTTAATTAGAGCGAAAACTGAAATAAATATACCTTGACAGGAAATATAGAGGATAATACAAATATAAAAAGGAACAACGTGTACATGTACAACTGATAGTACTTCCAAGGCTCATAACACTTGCAAGCAAATGCATTTTCATTAAGACTGATCCACCTAATTCTGCTTTTTTTGTTTCTTTTTCATTTCACTTTCTCTTGAAAGACTTTCTTTCTCTTTATGTAAATAACCATTAGGTTGCTGATGACCTTGTCTTAAAAACCCATCAAGTCAAGAGGACTCTAAAGTGTGTGTTTCTATAGGAATTCTTTGGGCACACTTAAATAATTTATAACACAATTAAACAAACTGTCTATCTGAAGCACACTGTACCTGTTTTCCATGGCATGTAGTGAGGGTATTGTTGAGTGAAAAAGATGGCTGTTGATCAAAATATAGATATAGTGTGTGACACTATGGCTTTTTAAACTGAACTGAAGTCTATAAATCCTCTTAGGTATGTAAACACAGCTTCCAAAAAGCTCCCAATTCCTGCACTGTATCTGCTAGCTTAGTTGCATTCAACAAACCCAAATACATTCCTAATTAAAATGATTTTGTCGGTTTATTTTTTACATTCCTAATTAAAAGGATTTTATCTGTTTTTTTTTACCTTCAACTTTTTTATTTTATTTATTTTTTGTCAGGATCATTAATGTGAGTAAGAGTTTCATGGGGTGCCTGGAGTCTTCACTTCAGTATACAGGTTGCACAACTGATTAAAGATGCCCTGGTGATAATTGCTTCTTTGTGGATTATTTGTTAGATCAAAACTGTATTAATGACATATGCTGCTAATAAGTTCTTAAGCAATGTAAAAGAAGCCTTTACTTCAGAATGGGGGCTGCAAAAGTCTTTATTAATGACTGTGGCAGAGACAGAATGATTCTTGGTGATAAATCTCCCTCCCGACCTGTGAAGATGCAGTGTAATGGGAACAGAGTGCCCTGGACTGGATGGCCTGACAATTCATTCCCAGGGTTAGGTGGAAGTCGGCCATCTAGAAAGGGGGCAGTGCTGCAGTACATTAAGTCATCACCCCAGAGGAAAAGCGATGTGGAGGAGAAACGGCTGCACTCGCTAACCAAGGGGGCATCACTGAAGGTACAAATAGGGGACATGGCTAGGTGATCTGTTCCTTTGTTTATGGTTAAGAGAACGCTGAAGGATGAGCGAAATATAACCGTGAGTGTTTTCTTTGTTTGTATCTTCTAATTGTACTGTTTGTTATTTATTAGACGGCTAACACGATCCGGAGCTGTCGCTTAAGGCCAGCACAAACCCGGACAACACTGCACCATTGTTCACGGATTAAAATTGTATTTCACCATGAGGACTACAGCACTCACTCTGGACTTGTGACTGTATCTGTGTTTTGTGTATGTGTTTAACTGTGTCTCTTATTTCGGGACTGCAACCTGTTGTTTATTGAACTGTGCAATACACATCGTTGTGTATTGCCAGCCCTCCATTTCTTTTTTATGTTTTTTTATTTATTTAGAAAAGAAGAAAAGTATATAGCACATCGTAACATAAAACACAAACCACCCCTCCCCATCCCACCCAACACCCACTCCCCCCCACCCCCGTTGGTACCCCCTTTCCCATATGGACTTCATCCCACAGGACCTTACAATAGTGACATGACAGTGGTCGCAGCTGCACCCCATGTCTCCTCAGTCGTCCCCCCCGGCACCATGCATTCGAGCAGTTCATAGTTCCATATGAATAATATCAAGAAAAGTGAGGATCCAATGCTGCCAGGGGAGGGAATGGGAAGGCTCCTTGCGGAGCGCCAGCATCTTTTTAGAGTAGAGTCATCGTTCAGCAGAAGGACGCCATGAGAACACAGAATATTCATATTAAGAATAGTGGACAAGGATGAGGATACTCGGACCCAAAAGTGAGTCACATCTGGACACTCCCAAAACATATACAAAAAGGTATTGCACCCTGGGGGAAGAGCATGCACAAAGGGCTGGGGATAAATCGCTTTTGAAAGTGTCTGCGAGGGTTAAATATACCCTATGAAAAAAAATTCCAGTGAATCATTTGACGATTAGGATTCCTGGAAGCTAGATTTATATTGTCCCAGATAGTGTCCCAGCAAATCTCATCATCTTCAAAATTCAAATCCCTATTCCATATGGTGACAACTGCTAGAGGTTTCTCAGAGGTCTTTAAAAGAAAGGTATAAATGGCTGAAGCCAACCCTTTTGTTTTGCCCCTTTTATCTAGTCCATTTCTTTACTGTTGTCATCAGACTTTGGATTATAAATAAACCATCATTTCACCAGTACTCTGTGGTTTATCCTTGTCTTGAGCACTGCATCACTTCTACACCTGCACACCTCAAACCACTTTGCCACATGACCTATATGCTTTTAATAAGCTCTTAATTAATAAAAATGAAACCTTCACTTCAGAATAGGGGCTGCAAAACCCTTTATTAATGAGCTATATGCTGCTTATAAGCTCTTAATGAAAATGAAACCTTCACTTCAGAATAGGGGCTGCAAAACCCTTTATTAATGAGCTATATGCTGCTTATAAGCTCTTAATGAAAATGAAACCTTCACTTCAGAATAGGGGCTGCAAAACCCTTTATTAATGAGCTATATGCTGCTTATAAGCTCTTAATGAAAATGAAACCTTCACTTCAGAATAGGGGCTGCAAAACCCATTATTAATGATCTATATGCTGCTTATAAGCTCTTAATGAAAAATAAACCTTCACTTCAGAATAGGGGCTGCAAAACCCTTTATTAATGACCTATATGCTGCTTATAAGCCCTTTATTGGAAACAAAGTTCAGCTCTTGGATAGAGTGTTATCCCTGCATGGACAACTTTGTTTTGCTGTTTTATTACCAAGGTATTAATCATATACAAGCAGCTAGTAGGACCTAATATGGCTAAGAACAGGCTTCACTTCAGCATACGGCATGCAAATCCTTTATTAATGTCCAGTAACTTGTTAGTAAGGCATGTTTGAGAATAAGTGTAGTAAGTACCTAACAAACCATTATTAGGAAGCTATACACAATGTATTATGTGCTAATTAGTCACAAATAAGTACATAATAAATACCTAATATGTAGTGCTTAAAATAAAGTGTTACCAACTGGAAGGGACAATGGAAGTTTATTTTGCTGCGTAATACATAACAGACATCTGTTTCTTTACACCAGTAATAGTAATGGAATCCCTTACCTAAATATGGAAAACAAAGTAAACAGGTTCAGTCTATTACATGTTTTGACAACCTGATATTTGTTACTTTTTTCAAATGCTTATAACTGTATAAAAAAACACACTTCACTTTAAAAAGACATAAGAATTTTTTGAAACAAATACAAGTCTATATCTTGTCACACACTATATCTATATTTTAATCAACAGTCATCATTTCTACTCAACTTCAAACTCACTACATGCCACATAAAACAAATATGCTTCAGAGTTTGTTTAATTCTGTTATTATCTCAGATAACCCAATACACTCTATTGCTAGCTTTTTACAATACATTCAACTGTGCCCGACTGAGTGGATGGAGGCAAACAAGTTGAATATGAATCATACAGTATGTTACAACTTGATCCAGAAAGAGTACGGTAAGAGTAAGGTTCAGGAGGGTATTTTCTGGTTTAATGAAATACATAAAGTTACAGTACTTACATATGTACGTACTGTATGGTTATATAGATATATAAAGATATCACAATAGCTAAGAGAGCCGGTAGACAGGCTAGGTAGGCAGTTGGAAGGACAGGCAGACATACAAGCATATACATACAGTTGTATTTCTAAATCATTTTCAATGAGACTTCCTTTATAATTTATAATGCTTTGATATCACCTTGATGACGCGAGAAACATACCTAAGATGTTTCTAGAGTGGATTTCATCTCATCTGAATTGAACGTTTTAATGCTACAGGTGTGTTGCTGCTGACAGATGACTTGTAGTCTGTATGCCTAGTGAATGCAGTGCTGGAGGCTGTTAATGATGGTGGAATACATGATTTCAACATGTTCTTCTGATTTAATAACCTGCATTTGTAACCCTCCTTCATCTTGTACTATATAAAAAATATCAAAGGAGTGTTTTACAAAATGCTAATCATTCACCCAGCATGCATACTTGTTTGCTATGGTATTACATTTTCATCAACATAAAAATGTATCCGAAAAAACAAGCTTGTCCTTTGGCCTGTTCATTTTGCCTTAAAACCTGCACAATTTCCTGAAAGTGCTGCGGGAAAATTTAAGTTCTGAAATACTTAATATGAAGTTCTAATAAAGCTTCCCAGTTCCTATCTACCATTTCAAACATGCAGATCTGTCACACGTAGTGCATTCCATACACAATGACTACCTTTTCACACTGCCACATAGCCTGGGAATATGTGCCTCAAATTGTGTATGCATTTCTATTAGACTAAACCATTTGGAAAATATGCTGTCTGTCATTATAGGTGTATACCGTACCTATGATGTGTGTGTGTGTGTGTGTGCGTGTTTGGACCATATTGTACATTGTGGACCATATTGTAACATGTAAGGACTGTTTTAAGGAATGTTTTGTTAAGGACTGTTCTTTTAAGCCCATTTTCATTCATTAAATCTAGTTTGCAGTTTCTAATGAAGGGAGTTAGATAGGACAGTTAGTGGATATATAACATCATCCTGAGGCACAACTGCAGCTTTCTTACTTGTATTTTACTTATCAGTGTTTAATTCCTTCACACATTAGAAAAGGTTCCCTCTTCCAGAGCTCATCTCTTATGTTACACCTCTAAGGGTTGATGCAATCTCTCGTTCTGCACATGCTTACTGCCAGACTGCATACAGTCATTCAAAAGGTCTGTGAATAGGGCCCTTTATTTACATGTGAAACAGTAACATGTGATCTTTTCACCTGTGCTGAGGGATTTAAGCAGACTGAACTCCTTACCTGTGTAGAATTTTACATTTAGTTTGAATATTGTGCAGACTGCTAGATTTGAGAATTTTTTTTCCAGGCACCCCATGAAGCTCTTACTCACATTAATGAACCTGAAAAAAATAAATAAAATAAAAAAGTTGAAGGTAAAAAAAAACAGATAAAATCCTTTTAATTAGGAATGTAAAAAATAAACCGACAAAATCATTTTAATTAGGAATGTATTTGGGTTGTTGAAAGAACTGTTAAAACATGTAACAAATTGCTATATAATTATTTTCCCAGTAAAACATACAATCTTAAATTGGAAATATTTTTCCAAAAAAGCTTTATTTTTTCTGTATAGTGTATTATTAGCATTACAGAAATGGGGATTTTTAACGTGATTTCTAACATGATTTTCAGCTTTAACATCACATAATGAAAATCGTTTCATTATTTTCTGATTCGAGTTTTCACTGTTTTAAAAAATGAAATTAGGTTGATTTAATTGAACTTCTATACATCGCAGGCGCAGCAAACAACACAAAACTGTAAATCTACTGGCTTATATATATATATATATATATATATATATATATATATATATATATATATATATATATATATATATATATATATATTTCCACTCGCTTTGTGCTTTGGAGTAAGAGTCGTGTTTTATTGAATTGTATTAAAAAATAGTATTGTTAACTTAAAAGTAAAAAACTTTATTTTTCTTTTTCCACTCCAAGCAAAAAAAAAAAAAAAAATTAGCTTTTTTTCATTTTTTGGTGGAATACCCGAAAAGAAATCACAATATTTTTTATATAAAAGTAGCGATTTATTTTCGGGTATTATTGTACCAAAAAATGAAAAAAGCGTATTCCTTTTGCTCTTAAACATTGGGGAGTTATAGAGGCAGTCTCCTTTAAGAAGAAAGACTGCATTACTCGGTACCAATAGGCACTGTAACATTTATTCAAGTTTATTATTATTATTATTTGTTTATTTAGCAGACCGCTTTATCCAAGGTGACTTACAGAGACTAGGGTGTGTGAACTATGCATCAGCTGCAGAGTCACTTACAATTACGTCTCACCCGAAAAACGGAGCACAAGGAGCTTAAGTGACTTGCTCAGGGTCACACAATGAGTCAGTGGCTGAGGTGGGATTTGAACCAGGGACCTCCTAGTTATCTTTTTTATGAAAAGTTATTTTATTGAGGTACATTTTTTTAAATATTTGGTACGTTATACACACAAACATAAATGCATTATGTTTACTTTAAGTATATTTCAAAATCTTGGCAAAAACAGTGCACGTCATGAAAAAATAATTGTTATTTGTGACATGTACCTTCAATTAAGATGTGTAAATGTGTATTGTTGCACTCTCATTAAATATGCTATTTATAGCCAAAATAACAACATTATAATTACCTACTCCCTGTTGGTGTGAATGTCAGAATATGATGCGTCCGTGCCGCAGTTTGTGTTGAAAAATGTCCATACTTTATATTAATACAGTAATCCAATATTTTACGACAATCACCATCCTTTATTATTTATGTGTATTTGTTTTTATTGGCTTCATGCAGGAATCTGTTTAACTGCATATTCCATATTGGTGTCCAACAATGTTATATCAGTCCACAAAGAATTTTTGAAGTCTATTGTCTATGTGCTCAATTTGTTATGAATATTGCTTTTGTATTATTATAACGAAAGACAAGATACCTTTGACACCAATCTGGAGTCTTTGGTAAGGTCAGGATAGGGTTCTGTGTTTTGCATTGTTAAACTACAGTGTTTTTTTCTTTTACTATCTGTGTTGCTGTTAACAGTACAGTATAGATGCATTTTTATCAGAAGCAGCTTCAGCTCGACATCTTGTTTTGTTTTGTTCATTCAGTTGATATTCAAATAGCCTAAGCCTTCATTCCTATATATTCACATATGGTGTCCTGCGTGGGACAAACAACGCCTCCAGGAGCCGGGCCAGGAACAGCAAAGCGTGTTTTTTGTGTGTGTTCTTTTTCTTTCCAAAAATAGTGGGGGGTTTTTTGTTTGGAAAAAAATAAAAAAATAAAAAAAAAATAAAAAAAAAATGGGAAGAAAAAGGGGAACAGAGAGGAATGGCCAGCCCCCACAACAGAGGGACAGTGGAAGCCAGAGGATGGATCCTGAGCTCCGGCCATGGGATCTCACATGGTGGGTACAAAGGGAGGACTCCATGGAGGAGTGGTGCACGTACTGCCATCGATTTGGGCATGAGGAGGAAACCTGCATCGCTTGGGGCTGCCTGTTGCTCCGCATCGCCTGGGGCTGCCTGTTGCTCTGCATCACCTGGAGAGCCACCAGTTACAGGGAACGAGGGAGAAGTGGAGCTCCCGCTGCCGCCTCCATGGCCAGCGGCTCCCCTCCCGAGTTCGCCTCCGGAGGGTCCGCTACTGCTGCTGCTGCCATCGCCTCCCGAGGGTCCACTGCTGCTGCCGTCGCCTCCCGAGGGTCCGCTGCTGCTGCCGTCGCCTCCCGAGGGTCCGCTGCTGCTGCCGTTGCCTGCCAAGGGTCTGCAGCTGCTGCCATCGCCTCCCGAGGGTCCTGTTTTGCCTGGGGTCGCTACCAGTCCTGCCATGCGACAGGAAATACTGTGGCTGGAGCCCCATGAAGGGGAGCTGCCGGCCATGGAAAAGGGGGGGGAGGTCAGGAGACCAGCTTCCCCAGCAGCACTTTCGCGGCAGGAAATACTATGGCTGGAACCCCACGAAGGGCAGCTGCCGGCCACGAAGAAGTGGGGGAAGGTCAGAAGACCAGCTCCCCCAGCCGCACTTTCGCGACAGGAAATACTGTGGTTGGAGCCCCATGAAGGGCAGCTGCCAGCCATGAAGAAGGGGGGGGAGGTCAGGAGACCAGCTCCCCCCGCAGCAATTTCGCTGCAGGAGAAAGGGTGGCCGGAGCCCCACGGAGGGGATCTGCCGGCCATGAAGAAGGGGGGGCAGGGGTGGAGACCACCCCCAAAATTTTTCTGGCCAGAGGAGCCGGCCTGTGCGTGGTCCACTAGGACGCTACAGTTGTTGGGGTGGGAGGAGGACATCCCGCCGTGGCCACCCCCAGAGACACCTTGCTTCCCCTGTTCCTGCGCCGGGACTGCTAGCCGGGACTTTAGGGAATAAGGGGGGGAGGTGGCCGAAAAGGCCATGTGTGCTGCGCACAAGGGGGGGCATGTGTGGCGGAGTGTCCCGCCCCTATTATTATTATTTGTATTATTGTCTGCGGCGCGGATAACAGCGCCGCGTATTTCTTATTATTTATATTTAAAAACCCCATGAGGATGCATGACTGATCAGCTACTGATTATGTAACTAGCTGACAGTCATGCATCCTTACCAAACACGTAATAAGGGGGTAATAAGATAATTAACAACTAGTTAACCCCTCGGCCAGAGTATAAGAACCTGCAGCTGTCCGTTCTGCGGGGGTTGAGTGTACAGAGGAGAGTATGGAGAGCAGAGAGAGAAGAGAGCAAGGAGACAATACAATTGCTAAAACGTGCTGGATTAGCCAGCACGACACTTACTTGTTTGTCTGTTTATTTGTCTGGCCCTCGTGCCCTTTGGTTTCTGTTTTCTGTTTTGTTTAAATCTTTTGTTTGTTTATTTATTAAATACGCTGAATGCAGTTGCATTCAGCTTCACCTGCCCATCCATTGTTTTGGTTTCAGTTACTTCCTGGTCCGTGACGTCACCACACCTCACCACTGCGAGCCAGCCTGTCACAGGCATGTAAATCATTTATTAATGTCCAGTAACCTGTTAGTAAGGCATGTTTGAGAATAAGCATAATAAGTACCTAACAAATCCTTATTAGGAGGCTATACATGATGTATTATGTGCTAATTAGTCACAAATAAGTACATAATAAATGCCTAATATGTAGTGCTTAAAATAAAGTGGTACCCTACAGTTTTATGAGCTTGATGCCCTTAAAGGAAATTAACAAGATATCTGGCAGGAATAACACATAAATACATCACAATTAACTTGTTACTAACACTTTATCAATATTGTGTTATGTTTTATTGTGTTTTATTGGCTTGGCAGTCACCAATGTCAGTGAAAGTCTCTTAGCCTTCAATACCTGTGCCTGGCAGACCCTCGCTGGGACAGTTGGCAGCGATGCAAGGTCATGGGGGGTTTGCCTTCAGGGCCCTCCTTAAGGCTGTGGGAATGGGTCTGTATCTGAGGCATGCTGTGGGTCAATAAATGTGTGTTGAGTCCCATGGGTTTGTTCTTGGGGTTATTTTGTTTGCACCAGAGGGAGGGACTTACCAGGGGGTATATAGTTATGGACCCACAGAGGATTGGCAGCAGGCAGCTGTAGGATGCACTCTACAGGCTAACAGTATAACATCACCAATTGTTGAAGCTTATCTGACCATGTGGAGCCTGTCTTCATCCCTCCCTCCCAATACAATATATTAAAAAGGTTTGATTGTGTTGCCTTGTACATTGGAAGGCTACTACAGATTACACGTATTTCCTCTCTGATAAACACCCAACAGAGACCCACAACAATATTGCATTGTCTTGAAAACTTGCCTGCTTACTTGAGTCTTACCAAATGTTTTCATGGAGCGGTTTTAAAGAAGCAGGCTGCAATGTGTTAAAACTCAATAGTAACTGCAGATAGTTTTGGTGATGTTAATTTAGAATGTGCTATTGTAATTTGATCACGTTTGTTTGTTTGTTTGTTTGTTTGTTTGTAATTGATTGATATGATTGTGTACCGCTTCTGCTGTTGCTAATGTCATCCAGGACCCCTTGCAAACTTCAACGGGATTTTCTCGTTTATAAACTACAAAAAAAATTTATAAATTACAAAACACAAAATTGTATATATTTTTTAATTTTGAAAATGTGTTACAAGATCTGCTGCATTACAATAAAGCCTTCTGAGGTCTTCTGAGATGTGTGTTCAGTCACTGCTTACCGGAAATTACACAAATCCAGCTCTCCTTTTTTTTTTTAAGGCGCCGTCAAACTAAAGAACATTTGCTCTGATTTTTGTACAGGCATCCGTAATCTGTAAAAACTGGGAACACTTTCAAGGAGCTTAAATAACATTTCCTACACATAAGCCGAGAACATAAATGCGAAAATCACTGGAGAAATTCTAACCGCTGAGGCAGAACGTGACAGCAATCAGTGTATAAGCAATGTGTTATTAGCGTGTTGAAAAGGGAGCAATTTTACTCAATCGTGTACAGTGGAGTGTTTTAAGCTAATATAATGGTTTGTAAAGACGCTAAGTGTGGAACCACCTATGGGATGTGTTTTGCTTGTAGTTTTGTTACAGGGGGTGCATTTATTTTTTAAAAGAAGCTTTCATTGCAGGTTTAATTGTCCTGCTCAATATGGCTTTGGTCGATAAACAAAAAACAAGAATAATGAATTTGCTTATCAGGGAAACCAGATTAAAGGATCTACCATATTCCAAGTAAAGATAATTAATTTCCAAAATCCATTCTGCCTGCCAACAGGTCCAACATATTAGTGTTAATCTTTCATTGTTGTCCAATTAGTCACTGATCAATCTAGACAGTGTTCATTAGAGGGTTCACCAGCAGTGTCAGGGTGCAAGGTGGTCCTTATCCAACTTTAACTAAACTGAAAGAATAGGACCTGCATAGACTGCTGCACCAAGACATTACTATGCTCATGTGTATACTTTACTGATCAGTCACCAGTTAGGTGGACATCCAAGCTTTAAAATACATTTTCATGAAACAAACATTATTACAGTGTATATTGGATTTTATGCTAGGCAGAATTAGCTTTGTAACAGTTATTAACATACATGTCACGTAAAGTAGTTGGACAGAAAAATATAAGCATCTGCCATAACACTGTCAATAGAGTGCACAGACTCATTGGCCATTCACAGTGACACTGATTTGAGATTGTTTAATTTGTTCTCGAGGGATGCTACCATTTGTCATTTGTCACATTTTCAAGCCATGAACATTTGATGAAATTCTTAAACAGGTTTGAGGTATTCTTCATCCCTTTGTGAGTCTAAGTGTATGCTAATAATAATCATGTATTCCTTGTGATTAAAATTATAATAATATAGTTTTTCCTGCACACAGGACTCTGTCACCTTAAGACTGTATTAATATGAATAGGTGCCCTACCCCTATGGTTAGAACAGCTGATCTCTTACCCGGGGTTCCAGACGACGTTGACACTCGGTGTTAGACGTATGAGCTCGTCTGGACCAGAGCTAAGCTAGGTACAAGCCCAATCGTAACAGAAACTTCATTTACAGAAACATTGTAAAGTCTGTTTAGTGAATTATATGCAACTCTGCTCTACTGGGTTCACCTAAATAAACTTAACTCTGCCTGCAAGCTTTGTTGTGGTGAGTTTAGGAAAAATCATCACAAAGACAAATCTGTAGCCAAATCCAAGTATAAAAATAAAGCAAAGAACCAAGATCTTCATCATAAGGAAAGGTAAACTCCTAATAATAGTACTAATGCTATTGAAAGGTAAGAATATCATGCTGCATTTGAAGCCCATCAACTGCCAATCTGCAGGATCCTGCCAGTCACAACTTAGTATTGGTTAAATGTTCCTGAAAGGCCAGGTTTCAGTCAAACTCAATTTTAGCAATTCAATGAAAATTACAAATGACTAATCAAAGCCCAATTCTCCACCAACTTAATAGTATTTAATCACAGCCTACAGGTGTAACTCATCTTTTGCTAAGAATGTGTAGAAATATTATTATTTGTTTATTTAGTAGACACCTTTATCCAAGGTGACTTGTAGAGACTAGAGTGTGTGAACTATGCATCAGCTGCAGAGTCACTTACAACTACGTCGCACCCGAAAGACGGAGCACAAGGAGGTTAAGTGACTTGCTCAGGGTCACACAATGAGTCAGTAGCTGAGCTGGGATTTGAACCAGGGACCTCCTCGTTACAAGCCCTTTTTCTTTAACCACTGGACCACACAGCCTCCTATATGTTATACAGCACTATATATATCCTATTGAACTATGTGACTAATTTTAGGCACTCATTTCTGGCTTTGTCTGTGGATGAAGGTCAACTGGAGATTTTTTCCTAATTAACCCCTGTGGTTTGATTGGTTTAGTGGGATATTTGAGATTGCACTCCCGGCAAGCAGATGTGCAGGTGTGTTTGGGACCAAACGCCATTGTGACACTTGTTATTAAGGGGTGGAGTTCTACAGTAGGCTTGTACTCTGGTGCTTGAAACCTTTGTCCCTGCTGCTAGTTTCAATAAAAGTAACCAGGATCTTGTACTCTGCAGTGATTATTCTAGTCAGGGCTGTGATTTTATTTTTAAGTTTGCTTTAACTGTGCAAGCAATACATAGAATCTCTGTTCATGGTTGAAATGGCAGCTGATCGTTTTCAAGTGTAGATTAAATAGGCTAGCATTGGGAATTATCAGGGACTCCCTGGGATCGTCTCATGTTCCACAGGTTGGGAATATCTGTATGACAGAATTCATGACAGGGATTCACATTGCTTAACAAATTAAATTATCATGTGAGGAAAAGCTACATACTGTAGTTGTTGATTTTTTTGTCTTCCGTTCCTGTACACATTAAAATATCAAATTACAGTGAATGTGAATGTGGCACATATTCCTGTTACATTTAAAGTGAACATATAAACTGTACAGCTTTGACCCTTTATGTGCACAAATACCTTAACTGCTGTCTGAGAAATGATTTTTCACTCTATCCACTATCTACGTTACCACCTGAATGCGTTTTCAATTGCCAGGGTATTGCAAACCCATCATTTAATGTTCATTCCATCAAGGTGTCAAAACCCTCCTCATAAATGCTATCCATTCACCTTAGAAACCCAGTCCTATTGTAAAACTCTCCTCATACATGCTGCTATCCATTCACCTTAGAAACCCAGTCCTATTGTAAAACCCTCATACATGCTGTATCCATTCACCTTAGAAACCCAGTCCTATTGTAAAACTCTCCTCATACATGCTATCCACTCACCTTAGAAACCCAGTCCTATTGTAAAACCCTCCTCATACATGCTTCCATTTACCAATTTGAAATCGGTCTTATTTATGGACCCTTTTAGGGCCGGTGCTGCTGTTCTGCCGCTTCATAAATCTCATTTTAATATCACAGACTTTATTTAGAAATGAGCCCCACCTACAATTTGCACTTGCATATAATTAAGGCTTGACACACCTTAAAATGCATGGCTAATGAGCGGCGGAGCGCACTTTGGCAGTGATAATACAGCCTTAACTTGCCAAAAGTGTCATGATACATTTGTAAAGTCAGTGATGCACATACCAGAATACATTATTTTTGTTTACTATTTGCTTCTATTGTGTTTCAATATACTTTGCTTTGAATTCACTTTGAAGGGCAAATAAGACACTTGCTCATACTGGCCTTTGCAGAGGGAGATGGTTGACAGTCTAACATTTTTTTGTTACAGTCTACAGTGCCAGCCTCTGTGATGTAAAGACACACAGGGTAAAAGCATGCATTTAAGTGATATAGACAAAACTGTAATGGGATACATTTAGGACACATAATGAGACATACTGCAATTTGTTTTGTAACACATGCTACTGATGTTCTGCATGCTGTTTCACATTATACTTAACTTTAATTTAGAGCATGTGGGCTGCCCCTTCAAATGTTGGTGCCACTCTAAGCAGTAACTGAACAGATTTGAAAGGACTGTTCTTGTCTATTGTATATCTAATACCCAGAGATAGTGCATCACTGTATTCAGGGTTCAGATGCACAGCTAGCATTCCTAAAGCGCAGTAGGCTGGTTGGGTAGTCTACTGTCTTTTGGGATCTGTGGTGCAGTATTTCAGTTCGGCTGGTGGCTGCAGTGACAGTATGCTTACAGTTCTCTCCTGGAGGAAGCAAGTTATTGCATATTGAGAATGACGACAAGAAAATGAAAATAAATTGTGGTGCAATAGCCAGAATTACTTTAGCTAGCAAACATCACCTCCATAAATCACGTTACAGCTGTGCATCTATTAAGTGTTTTCTTTCTGGCTGAATATTTGTGATTATGTTATATCTTGTCTATGGAAATTTGACAGTGACTTTCTAGTGATATTCTTCAGGAATTGCATTCTCAGCAAGTTGCATCAGGATTTTAGAAAACCTTTAAAAGCATCAAAAAAATAACATGCAATGCTGCATGTTATTTGAGCAATAATGACTGGCACTGCAGTGCCTCTATGGGTAGGAGAAGGAGTGTTTCTTCTGTGTAATATTTTATTATGACGTGTCTGTTAACAGTGTACATGTTAATGAAACCAATGTAGTTTATTAAACCTATTGTAGCGATCTCGGTTAAAGCAGGAAGGCGCATCACACAGGCGGAGGGCGGGCATGAGCCCGGGACCCCTCACACTAAAGCATAGCGCTGATACAGCTGTACAAAAGAGCCGGCTCCTTTGCAAGAGCGTATATCGGGCTTATGTCTTTGTGTGTGATTACGTCACCTACAAGCCCTTCTCCTGCCTTCCCCCGTGCACACTACAATATTATACTAGCAGTAGTGTGTTGTATCTGCATAATCTATTTCATATGTCATAATTTGATAAAACTCCATATATAATTTCAATGGATAGCTTTCCATTGGTAGAGTAATGCACTGGCCCACCATGTAAATGCAACTGTTTTGTATCCACTTCTCATCATTGAAAAGGCAATGATCTGTGAACTAGAGAACAGAAAGCTTGTCTTGCAGAAGAATGCTTTCAATTATAGTATACACTGTATATAGGCCTACTTCTCATTTCAAGAGCTTCAGACAGCGGTTTCTGTTAATGAAAAGGCTGTAAGGTTTAAAACAAAACACATAACTTAGCGTTGGTGCCTACTGAGTAGTCTGCGTTTCTGCAGTAGCTTTGTTAATACAATCACTGTGGTTTTTATATTTGTTTTCAGATGTTGTTGTTCATAAATAAAAACTATAGTACATTGTTAATTCTGGAAGGAAACCAGATTACCTTGAAGCCAATCAGGGAACTACACCTGCTGTTTATTCTTACCTGAACCCCCCTTGTCTTCTTGTGTTGTTTCTCCCAATGCCTCCCCTTTCTGCACTTGGCAGGTTTCATCTCTCAGTGAGGTAGACTATTGTAAGTCCGCTGCCTTCCTCGTTCTGGCTAAAGACAGGGGCTCTGAGAAGCGAGACAACTGGTCCAACTTATTGCAACAGTTATATTAATATATTGTAACAAAAAATAAATAAAAAATGTTTTCCCTATTTTTGTTTCCTGGCTGAAACAGTGGTGGAGGAGGGGCATAGAAATGAGAAATGTAACAGCAAAACAAACTGTTGCTATTACTTTTATAATCCAGCATGCAACCTCCTTCAGCCAAATTGAGGCAGGCAGGGGTCTTACACAAAACTATAAAATCTATGGTTTATAAACATTATTCATATGCATCCCAATAATATTCTATTGGAATGCACTTGAACTTCTGTCCATTATTTTAAAGTACGACCTACATGACTATAGGGTTTATTAACTGTTATTTCAGGATACTAAAGGGCTGATTTGATCAACCTCTATCGCATTGGGGTAAACCACTAAGCACTTTACAACATCCCCCAATATGGCATTGTCATGGATAGGCTTGTGGGTGATGTCAGACCAGGAAGGAAACACACAGGACTGGGGTATTGAAGCGCTGATAAACACATTTATTAATTAAAAAAAAGAGTGAACAAACAAAATAAAACACTTATACAAAACAGAACGGCACAGTGACCAAAACAAACATATACAAAAAACAAGTAACGTGCTGGTTTATAGCCAGCACGAGTAGCAATTGTTTTTATTCTTACTTTCTTTATCTCTCGACTTACATCTCTCATTCTCCACTCTGAACACCAACCTCGTTCAGCCAAAGCTGCAGGTTTTTATACATGTGACCGTCTCCATATTATGAGTAAATTAATCAATCTAGAGATGGTCACATTCTACACGAGTTTAGCATGGATGGGAATTTTAACTCCATCCATCCTCTCCTTTGGTCACTGGGGACTGGTGCGGCTCTCCTCTGGGCCCTGGTGTGGACGTATCTACTGCCTGTGGAGGGGGGATCGGGATCGGCCCCTCCCATATCTAGGAAGGACGCTGGGTGATGTTGTTGTTCCCAGGCTTCCCATTGCTCCAAATCTCTGGCCCACAGCAGGTCAGTCACCCTCGGGATGTCCTCCCTCATGCTCCCCTCAGGGTCCAGCAGCCAGTCCCACATCTTCCTTGACAATATTGGATGCTCGTGCGGCCCCTTTTTGGGTGCAGGGCGCTTGGGCTCTCCCAACGTGGGCTTTGGAGCTTGCACTAGCTTTTTTGCCTTCTTTTGAGGATGGCCACTCCTCCCCTTCTTCCTCTTCAGGGCTGGCATTGCCATTGACATGCTGCCAGCGGAAATGCTCACAGCGCCAAGGCTGGATCCTCCAGCAAAGGCAGATCTTGCACAGGTGTGGTGCACTCCGGCAGTGGCAGTGGCACCACCAACCTTCATTCTTCTTTTTTAAAAAAAACACAAAAAATAAAATAAAAAATTCAAAAAGTATTCACCCACAGTACTGTTTCTGGCCTGAGTCTGTGGAAGCTCTGTATCCTACTTTTCTGACACCGTATGTCATGGATAGGCTTGTGGGTGATGTCAGACCAGCAAGGAGACACACAGGCCTGGGGTATGGAAGTGCTGATGCACACGTTTATCAATTAAATAAAAAGAGTGAACAAACAAAACAAAACACTTATACAAAACAAAACGGCATGGTGGCCAAAACAAACAAACAAATAAAAAAAAAACAAGTAACGTGCTGGTATATATCCAGCACAAGTAGCAAATTGTTTTTATTCTTACTTTCTTTATCTCTAGACCATCACATTCTACACGAGTTTAGCATGAATGGGAATTTTAACCCCATCCTTGTTGTAAAATAATTTACAATAAAAAACGTGTTTTAAAACAACAATAATAATACAACAAATACAAATACAAAATACTATATATACACACAGGGGCAGGGTGTACCCCATCACAGGCATCAACCACATATTCGTGGTTATCTAATTGGTTTACGCAACCTAGGCATATTCCCCAGTGCAGTAAACATGCACATTTTTAGGTTGATCGAATAAACTAGTTTAAGCATCACCCTGCATACATATCTTTGAATTGTAATGGTTTCTAGTTTCTATAAACAAGCTGTGAAACATTCGTTTTTTTTCAAATCCATCATGTATATGTCCATGCTGTTTCTTAAACTAAAATTCAGGCTTTATATCACCTCCTACAGAAGCTTATCTGAAAATTAAAAAAAAACAAAGCAAATAGGGCTGTAAACCTAACACTTTCAATAAAAAAGGTTCTATATAAATGATTAAGACACATTGTGGAATTGATTTATTAGCCATTAAAAATGCATTAGTGAGTTATGTTCCATTGTGTTTCGTTAATTATGTAATATATCTGCCCGTTACCGCAAAAGCGTTTAACTACTTTTCGCCGTAATATTTCTCATGTAATCTGCAAATAATGTAGTGCTTGATGACGATGCGCATATTTGGAAGTGATACCTTTCATATGCAACTTTACTAGATTAATAAATGGTTTGCTGCCAGAAAATAATTTAAATCATCAATCATTCCTGCTGTAAATAATAGTGCGGGGGAGGTACAAATGTTTGGTTTGTCTTCTTAACTGCAAGCAACATGTATGCATTGCATGGGCAATCAAGGTTGTAAATTAACTGCACAACTCCAAAAATCATTTAAATATAAAAAAATAAATAAATAAACATTATGAACGGACAGTCATAAAAAGCTGTTGCGGCAGTAGCCAGGTGCAGACTTCACATCATTAGTCAAGTGGCTGCTCAGGTCATTACACTGTTGTTGTTGTTGTTTGGGGAATCATGCCTTCCACCGATGCCAGATGGGGCCAGTGACGATTTATGATTGAAGGTACCAAAGCATAATGCATTGATCATGCCTTTCATTAATTGAGCACTTTACGGCAGCCCTGGTCAATTTGATTGCTGTAGTGCCCACAAAATGTGTTTAGCAATTCTTGCTTCTTACCTACAGCTTTAATAAAGAAAAAAGAAAACAGCCCATGACAGAGGAAAAATTGTCATTATGAGTTGCTTTCAGAAATGAGCCAAGCATAGTTTACCAAGGGAATACTGTGTCCTTCAAAAACTCTACAGCAGCACTTGTGGATGGATCAATTCAATTTCTTTTTCGATCCTCTAGCAGCACTATTTTGACAACTATCGCCTGGTAAAATCAAGTTTCCCGTTATGAAGATAGGAAGAAAATGCACCAAGAGAATCCAACAAAATAACTACAGTGCATTCTTTTTTTATTGAAGCGGAACAGAAGGCCCTGGTATTCATATTACAGAAGTGAGGACCGACTGGGCAAATTGACGGCTGAAAAGTTTAATTGGTAGTGATAAAGCTATTCAGAGGCTATTTAAATAATGGTTTATCCCTTATAGAGCAGTTTAATATGCTCTCTGAAATAAACAACAAAGTGAAATTTGATAAACATAATGTACTGAATTGTATGTGTATTTCTTGGGACTGTGCTAGTTCTTGCAAATTGTAACAGTATATTTGAATGTACGCTACCATAAACAGAACCCTGTACTTTACAAGAATGACATTTAAAATCATGAATACATTTAATTACTATTACAATGTGATAGGCTATCCTTAAATGGTTTACAGTTCAGTGTAGTGACAGTGTGGTTTGGGACTAATATGAGGGGCACCCCTGCAATTTAGCTATGTTTTATAGTGTATAAGATTGCTATTGGGCTGAGTAGTATTTAGTGGCATTCAGACCTGGGATGAATGAAAGAGACAACACGTGCACCTGTAGCTAAAGAAAGACCTGTGGTGGTCAAGTTATGCATAAGAACAAAATAATATTGACAAAAGCGAGGAAGCCCATCTGTGTTCATCCGGTTTCTCGTAGGTGGTTGATCTCAAGCCTGCCAAATCAGGCCATATGCTCCTCACTCTCTTTTGCAAGGAGTGCAGTGTGTCCTACCTTATGTCTTGAGTCTAACTCCACTTAATTTCCAAGTATGTCCTCTGGTCCTAGTTTCTGTGCAGAGTTTGAAGTATTGGCTAGGGTTAGCTTGATCAGTAAGACTTTTAATCAAGTGCACCTTCATTCTGTTTTGTTCTAGTTTAAATAGTCAGTTTCCTCAACCAATGTTCAACCTACCTTAAAACTTAAAACAAGAAGACTAGTAGCATATATCCCTGCCACAGTATCACCTGTCAGCTCCGCGCAAAAGTATGTCGCCATGGCAAATATCCCCAATATACACAGATTAGCTTTGTGGTGCATTATGAATGAGGGAATGTGTCATAACCTAAAGTTACTTAGCAACTGCATTGTTACCGAAAATTATATCAGATGCTGCTGTGTATTGTTTATAGGGGCTGCAACAGCACCCAAACTGCACAAAATGGTAAGGTTTAATGGTGTATAACTCTTGTATGTGTTGTATCTTTCATATGTTTGGAAAAAAGAAAGCATATATAATTGTATTTTGGTTAACAGAATACACATGGAAAATCAGGATCTTACTGTGCTTTTATGAAACTCATATGGTTGAAGTGTAAACAGTTTCTTTAGTATAGTGCATATTTAGTATTGTTATATATATATATATACCTGATGTAGCACATTTTAGGATCGGTAAGCCAGATGTCAGCCCTGATTAACTATTGAATTGAAGTAATAATATTTTCAAATTAAATGAATGTTACTATTTGGCACAGACTGTATTTAAAGGAGTGCTAACCAGCTAACCAATGCTATAAAACACATCTTTATGCCCTCTTGTTTTACTCTCTGTGTTAAATCTGAAGTAGCGTCTGGGGTTAAATGTATCTAAACCATTTTTATAGACTTCAATTGAGTCCTCTCTTCTCCTTCTTATTTCTTAGTTGAAGAGATTTCATTATTTTAACCTTTCCTCGTAGACCATGTGTGACAGAGAGCGAATGAATCTGAGTCAACAATCTCTCTCCTGACCTGTGAGGGCACAGTATAATAGGAACAGTGTGCCCCAGACTGGATGGTTTGACAGTACATTCCAGGGTCAGTCGGAAGCCAGCCATCCAAAAAGGGGGTGAAGCCACAATACTAGAAGTCAGCGCCTTACTGCGGTAGGAGATGTGTCAGTCACGGATTGGAGGAGACGTGATTGCACTCACTACCAAAGGGGGCGTGACTGAAGGTATATCAGGGGATGTGGCCGAGCGATCTGTTCCTTTATTATAGTTGAGAAAAGACCTGTAAAGGACGGAGAAAGAAAAAGTAACTGTGGGTGTTCTGTGCTTGTTTGCTTATTGTATTAACAGTGTTTGTTTTGTAATTATTAGACGGCGAGCACCCGGGACCTGTCGCTGTTAAGCCAGCATCAAACCCGGATTACAAACACCAGCACCAGTCACTATAACTGTGTATTCACCACCAGCACGGGAGCACCACGAGAAAGGACACTGAGTCGTGCCTGTATTTAATATTAATTCGGGACTGAAACCTTGTATTGATTAGCAGTGCAGTTACACATTGCTGTGTAATTGCCAGCATTATTATTTAATGGTGCCAAACCGTGCAACACAAAAATAGAGAACTGTTTGGACCGTGAACTCTGTTGTTTGTTGTTGTTTGAGCACTGCATCATCTCTACACGTGCTCACTGCAAGCCACTTTGCCACACCATGTCATTAAGTCCTTGGATCAGACTAGTTACCCTTCTCTGTACCTTCTTGAGTGCAATGATGTATTTTTTGTAGTGAGATGACCAAAACTGCACACAGTATTCTAGGTGGGGTCTAACTAGGGCATTGTATAATCTTAACATAACCTCCCTAGACTTCTATTCCAAACGTTATGCAATATAGCTAACAATCTATTTGCTTTTTTAATTCCCTCACCACATTGGCGAGATACTTTTAGTGATGACTCCGCTATAACCCTGAGCTCCTTTTCAAAGTCTCTGTTCCCTATTTCCATTCTGTTCATTTTATACTTATAACCAATTACTACCCCATTCATATGTCCTCCCAATCTAATTTTACACCTCTCACAATTACTCTCTGCTTTCTGTTTTTTAACCAGTTCTGTGTCCAATTACATGTCCTCCCTTGTATTCCCGCAGATTTTTTATTTAAGTATTAGTCTTTCAAGCATGACTTTGTTAAAGGCTTTTTGAAAGCCAATGTAAATTCTATCATAAGCACCACCATCATTTATATTAGCTATAACATTCTAAAAAAAGTCAAGTAGGTTAGTTAAGCACCAGTTATTGCGCTTAGAATAATTTGTTATAAATCTATTATTAGTCTACCTGAGTAAGTTACCTGTACATTCCCTGGTGATCTGATCACCATCATTGTGCAGCGTGAAAGAACCAATGAAAGTAAAATCCACAGTTGGTGTCTGTCTAAGATTACCTTGTATTACATCAAATTAGCCACGTGCATTTCCAAATGCTCTGTACTCCACCAAAGAAGCCCCTCTGCTTATATCTTTACCTTAAGTAACTGCATTTTTCATCTTACTGGGTTATTACTGAAAGAGTGTTAGTACCATTTACTACTTACTACATGTGAGTACTGTTTAATTCCTAATTGTTTTGTAATAGTTTCACTTTTTTATGTATTTACTGCAGGTGTGTCACTGTTTTATCACTGCTGGTTTTACTATATACTGTTTTAGTTGCACTAATTAGTGTTTTTTTTACACTGTGTTTTATTGCACTATTTATTGTATTTTTATACTGTTTTATTATTTTTATACCCAAAGGGAGACCCTAATAAGGGGTTACAGTTATATGTTTTATGTACCCAAAGGGAGACCCCAATAAGGAGTTTTATGTGTGTGTTTTATCCTTTTAATCATTTAACACGGGCACAGTCACAAGTGATGGGACCTTGATCATAGTCAGGTGCAAGTCATCGGCACCCCTTGATTAGTTCCCCCATATAACTGGAACAAGAAGAACAGAGAAGGGCAGCCAGGGGGATCACTAGACTGTGACCATTTTTGGAGAAGGAAGGAAGGAAGGAAGGAAGGAAGGAAGGAAGGAAGGAAGGAAGGAAGGAAGGAAGGAAGGAAGGAAGGAAGGAAGGAAGAAAGAAAGAAAGAGCAGCAGAGCCTAAACAACAGACACATTGAAGAGAAGCAGAAGGAAATAAAATGGCACAACTAGAGTTAAGTATCAGTGGCCGGGTCAGAAGACTTATGCTCTTGTAGGGAGTTGTCCGAATGCGGGGTGTGTGAATTAGCCCTGCTCAGAGGGGAGAGCGAGTATTGAGGACGGATTGTTTTCATTGTTTCTCCAGGATCGACGTCACGGAGGGAGGGAGCACCCCCCTGGAGGCAGGTGTGGGATCTGGATGCAAAGTATTAGCAAGGAGCCAGTTGGACTTTTGTGGATAATTATGGTGAAGACCACTTTGGAGAAGATTGCTTTTTGTCCTTTTTAAGGAACGAGACACTCTGCGGCCATTGAAGGTCAGGTAACACTAATCGTATTGTGGACATAATTAAGCTACCTTCTAAACAGTGTGGGACATTTTTGAAATTCTCTGGTGAGACTGAACTATACTGCTTACTTACCTGAATACTGCCTGTGTGGAATTTAACTTGTAGCACCCCTGGGAAAGCCATTGTTATTTTAGGGGGTATAAGTGTGCTTTTTGACATTTCTTTGTGAACAATTGTTCCATTGATTTTGTTGTTTGCCTTAATAAAGAACAACCATTTTAGCTGTTTGCCTGTGTGGTTCCTGTTCACTCCTGGGGCGGTCAGTCTGAGATCCAAACCTGGGGGGTATAGAAGAGAAAGTTATTGTAAAAAATATACTGGCCTATAAAGTCACGCAGACATAACTCCTGACAGGTGTTTTACACTGTGGTCGGAATGGCTGAGACGTGATGTCAGGCAGAGGCAGGAAGGTAAACAAACTGACACCAGGTAAGTACTGCGGTTTTAAATAATAAAGATGCGGCAGCGCCATTTCATTTGAATACAAAAATAAATAAAATATTTAAACAAAAACACTGTGTGCTCGCAGAACAAAATAAATATTTTAAATAAAACAAATCACGAACACAAAATAATAAATACAGGTCAGACTGGGGAGTCGCTGTCACTGTTCCTGTATATTTTAACTAAAGTTTTGTTTTTTTCTCGCTCCACTCGCTCGCTCTCTCCTCTCTAACCCCCACCCCGACCTGGAAAGCTGCAGGCTTTTTATACCGTGGTCGAGGGGTTTGACTAGCTAGCAATTATTCTTTTACCCCTCGGCCACAATCTGCACGAGTTTATTTTTTAATTACTGTGGATGGGGCTACCCATCCACGCTACTAAACAAATATAATAAAACAAACACGGCTACGCTGTCATTTAAAAACAAATAAACAATACCAAAACATACGCCTCTTCGCCAACAAATATAAATACAAATAACACGGCGGTACGCCGTCACATAAATACAATAAATAAATCATAACGATAATAATACTTCAACAAAAATAATACCACAAAACCCTGAAGGACAGCACCTCGCTCGTCCTAAATAATAAATACATAAATCACAAAACAAATACAAAGTAACACAGGGGCGGAGGGGGAAACCCCGTTCTAAAAATAAATAAATACATTTACACAGCAGGGCTCTCTACCACCCTGCTACATACACATTTAAAAAAAAGTAAATGTGTCAGCCTTGCATGTGACAGTTCTAATGTCACTCTGCACAATTCTCTTGCATGTGACACAGTTCTAATGTCACTCTGCACAATTCTCTTGCATGTGACACAGTTCTAATGTCACTCTGCACATTTCTCCATCAGGGGGAAAAAAGCACAGGACCACAAATTAGACACTATTGCTTTTTTAATCCATCCATAGGTCCCTTGTCGTAACAAATGTAATTTGATCACAGCAGCATATTCAACAAAAGGAATGCTGTCTTTTATATATTTGAACATAAGCTTTGTTATTACAGTTGGCTTTCTTCTCACTTTCAGCAATGGATGGGACTCGGGGGAGGGAATTGTCAGCCTGCCGAGTTTTCATAATACTGATAATGCGATAAAATCACAATCAGATCTTGGCTTCGGCTGGTTTTCAACACAGTTAATGGGCTGTATCTTTTACCAAATTCATCTCTTGATAAAATAGAACGGCTTCACACAGAGAACACCATGAAATGATTGAAATTGTAAATTCTGACCTAAACCTTGGCCAGGAAGCTGATTTTTTTTCAGTGTTTGTAGAATATGAACTCCCTTCAGATTTCCAAATGTAACAGGGCAGAGACTGGGCGTGAAACGACGACAATGCAGGACTTGCATCTAATCTCTGGTGCTATCGACTGTATGAAGTATGAATCATTGTTTTGTTTTTTTGTATTTTTTGCTGAGCAGACAATTTGTATGTGAAAGCAGGCACTTGGACTGTACTTTTAGGGAAGGAGCATGTTAAGAACAAATTATAAAAAAAGAGATACAGATAGAGCGGGGATTATCTGATAAAGTAAGCAATGGGATTGAGAAACATTAATGCCTTGAGAAACATTAAACTGTGTCTTAGAATATATTTGCATGCCATTTGAATATACTGTATATATATATATATATATATATATACAGTATATATGTATATAAATATACAGTATATATGTATATATATATGTGTCTGTAGATATATATATACAGTACTGTGCAAAAGTTTTAGGCAGGTGTGAAAAAATGCTGTAAAGTAAGAATGCTTTCAAAAATAGACATGTTAATAGATTATATTCATCAATTAACTAAATGCAAAGTGAGTGAACAGAAGAAAAATCTAAATCAAATCCATATTTGGTGTGACAACCCTTTGCCTTCAAAACAGCATCAATTCTTCTAGGTACACTTGCACAAAGTCAGGGATTTTGTAGGCATATAATCAGGTGTATGATTAAACAATTATACCAAACAGGTGCTAATGATCATCAATTCAATATGTAGGTTGAAACACAATCATTAACTGAAACAGAAACAGTTGTGTAGGAGGAATAAAACTGGGTGAGGAACAGCCAAACTCAGCTAACAAGGTGAGGTTGCTGAAGACAGTTTACTGTCAAAAGTCATACACCATGGCAAGACTGAGCACAGCAACAAGACACAAGGTAGTTATACTGCATCAGCAAGGTCTCTCCCAGGCAGAAATTTCAAGGCAGACAGGGGTTTCCAGATGTGCTGTCCAAGCTCTTTTGAAGAAGCACAAAGAAACGGGCAACGTTGAGGACCGTAGAGACGCAGTGGTCGGCCAAGGAAACTTACTGCAGCAGACGAAAGACACATCATGCTTACTTCCCTTCGCAATCGGAAGATGTCCAGCAGTGCCATCAGCTCAGAATTGGCAGAAAACAGTGGGACCCTGGTACACCCATCTACTGTCCGGAGAAGTCTGGTCAGAAGTGGCCTTCATGGAAGACTTGCGCCAAAAAGCCATACCTCCGATGTGAAAACAAGGCCAAGCGACTCAACTATGCACGAAAACACAGGAACTGGGGTGCAGAAAATGGCAGCAGGTGCTCTGGACTGATGAGTCAAAATTTGAAATATTTGGCTGTAGCAGAAGGCAGTTTGTTCGCCGAAGGGCTGGAGAGCGTACACGAATGAGTGTCTGCAGGCAACAGTGAAGCATGGTGGAGGTTCCTTGCAAGTTTGGGGCTGCATTTCTGCAAATGGAGTTGGGGATTTGGTCAGAATTAATGGTCTCCTCAATGCTGAGAAGTACAGGCAGATACTTATCCATCATGCAATACCATCAGGGAGGCATCTGATTAGCCCCAAATTTATTCTGCAGCATGACAACGAGCCCAAACATACAGCAAAAGTCATTAAGAACTATCTTCAGCGTAAAGAAGAACAAGGAGTCCTGGAAGTGATGGTATGGCCCCACAGAGCCCTGATCTCAACATCATCGAGTCTGTCTGGGATTACATGAAGAGAGAGAAGCAACTGAGGCTGCCTAAATCCACAGAAGAACTGTGGTTAGTTCTCCAAGATGTTTGGGCCAACCTACCTGCCGAGTTCCTTCAAAACTGTGTGCAAGTGTACCTAGAAGAATTGATGCTTGATGCTGTTTTGAAGGCAAAGGGTGGTCACACCAAATATGGATTTGATTTAGATTTTCTTCTGTTCACTCACTTTGCATTTAGTTAATTGATAAATATAATCTATTAACATGTTTATTTTTGAAAGCATTCTTACTTTACAGCATTTTTTCACACCTGCCTAAAACTTTTTGCAGTACTATATATATATATATATATATATATATATATATATATATATATATATATATATATATATATACATACATTTTTCACTTTCAGTGGGCCCCTGTGAAAGGGATTGTCAGGGTGTGAGTGGTGCAGGAATGATCCAATGTCCACAACAACCGGTGTATTTACAAAAGTCCTGGAATTTAATTAAACAAACAATGGTATTGGGGAATTAACTCTGGGCTTGAGGTCCCAAATAAACAATAAACAATAAATCCAGTTCCAGGGTGCAGTGCCCGTGCTCCATGGTGCTGTATCAGGTTGAGGTGTGGTAGTGCAGGTGCTCTGGGGCGTAGTGCTGGCTCCGTTGCTTAAGCTCCCGATCAGTACTTGCCTACCAAAACAAAACAATAACAACACACACAGCACATCAACGTGTCAGTGTTAGGGGCAGTACTCATGTAGCTGTGTCCCCTTTGTACTGCCAAACTCCTTCCTGTGATCAGCACGGCACCACACTCTATCCAATCACTGCACGCAACACAGCTGATCACAATAGAGCTGCCATGATCTATCCAATCAGTGCACGCAATATAGCTGATCACAATAGAGCTGCCATGCTCTATCCAATCACCATGCACAACACAGCTGATCACAATAGAGCTGTGTGACAGGTTGGCTGAATGTGTGGTGTAAAATGACTGCAAACTAGTCCAGGTTTGTTGTACCCGCGCTCGGCTTTATTTTGCCACAATAACTCAAAAATAAAGGACGCTGGGATACACAGCAATGTGTAACCCGACAAACAATAATAATAATGCCGGGATACACAACAATGTGTAACCCGACCAAACAAAAAGGAAAAAGGTTGCAGTCCAAACGAAATACGGAACCAAAACAATAAACTCAACAAAACACAGTCCGTCTCCCCTCAATCCAAATGTGGGGTGCACAACGGTAAACAGTCCGGCACTTCCGGGTCTGCGCTCCTCCGACGTATTCCTGGAGCGTCCCGTTAGTGCTCTATGGACAGACAAAGGGTGAAGGGGTTAGCAGGTATATCCACAAAACACACAATGAAACTCCTCTTATTCCTTTTCCCCGTTTATAATCCCCCTCGTATCTCTCGTATCTCTCGCAGTCTCTCTCTCTCTCTCTCTCTCTCTCTCTCTCTCTCTCTCTCTCTCTCTCTCTCACACACACTGTACCTTGCCAGAAGGAACAGAACCCTGGGCCACACCCCCTTTTGTACGCCGTCAGCCAATACGCGATTGCCACAGCGCTTCCCGTCTGGGTTGATGACGTTGCGCACCGTGGTCCCGCCCCCTTTCCAGGTGGCCGACTTCCACCTTTCCTGGGGATGTCTGCTCCTCCTCCCTAGTGCCCTCACCGGTCGGGAGGGAGATCTAAAACAAGAGTTCATTCTCTCTTTGTCACAAGCTGCCATGCTCTATCCAATCAGTGCGCGCAACACATCTGTTCACAATTGAGTCACCAAGCTCTGTCCAACCAGCGCATGCAGCACAGCTGCTCACTATAGAGCTGTCAGCTGTAGTGCAGTTACAGCCTTTCACCAAGACAGCCAACTTCCGGTTCCGTCCTACCATCGAGACGGCCCATCCCTGTGAAGGCGTACCACCAACCTTACTTAGCGCCCTTCCATTTACATAACACCTGATAGAAAAGGAGGGTTGCTGGATGCGATTGCTACATTGTTACAAACCACACACCACATGAAAATGCCAGTGCTGTATAAAGCAATCAAAGTCCAGTGTGCTGTAACGCCTTCCCGTCACAGCTGGTAGACAGGAATAAAATGATGCCATTATGCAAATAGGATTAACTGATTTCCTTTGAGAATGTTGGCATGCTTTGCTCTTAAGAGTTTAAACATTTATTACAGTGTATATCAGCCACAGCCTATAACACTCAATAGTTCTGATGTTATCCTCATGACTTGCTATGCTACATGTTAGGCACAGGAACACAAGGAATACATTCCCAGGAGTACAAAAAAAAAAAATAGAGACAGTGACACAGTGAAATTAAGTAAAATAAAGAAAACAAAACAAATTTGAATACATTCTAATAAGGTCAAATTACAACAGTGTGTAAAAAGCAAGGTTCCTAATGTAAACCCAGAATTATAAGTGCATATGAGAAAATTCCGGACACTAACCTTAAAGGCTTATTAAAATGGGAATGACAGAGATTGCTAATTCACAGCACGGTTAGTGAATCCCTCAGCCTGGGTGGTGAACTGATATGTTGATAGTTCTGGGCTTAAGGGATCTTCATGGCATTCCTAAATGAATAGCAATGTCTGTGAGGCTTGTGGAAGCAGCACACAGGTAATAGTATTAACCTGACCAAGATGGCAGCTGCAGGAATAATCCAATAGGGATTATTCTTCACTGGAAGACTGAAACAAAGGCACTGCATTCTAAATCAGGTCTGGGCCTTCTACAAGTGTTTCAAATCCACACACACCTCAACCTCCATCTCTACCTCACTTGCTTGTTTTCTCATTCTCTCCTCTCTATGTATCTACTTTACACATGCTAAATTATTTACTACCACTTTGCAGCAGAGCTGGAGACTGTTCTGTGTACTTAGACCATGTAAAGAGCATTTTATCTCACTAGGAACAGCAGCTAAATATATATTTTTCTGACCTTACAACAGACACCAAGCAATTTTTTATAGGAATCTGCTGCCTGGTATCTGTAAAGGCGCAATGCTCAAAACTGCTGATGCAGTAAGCCAGCCTCTCATTCTTGTTCTTTTAGCTAAGGGTTGTGATTTTCAAGTGGAATATGTTACACCCTTACACATTGATAGACCTGCATTTTAATGGTTGAAAAAAAGTCCTCAAGGCTGCATTAAATGATAACATTTTTACTAAAATATAGAAGGAGACCACCAAACGTACATTAATAGCATAAACAGACAACCATGACAACATCCTTTTAAGTATATCTTAATATTGGGAGGTTAAAAGGAAAATGCAGACACAATAACCCAGTACTGAATCACAAACTCAGAGCACACCGGATCCACATTCATACTGGGAATCCATTGAAAAAGAAAAACACATCTGAACAACTGCAGTACTTGCTTTAAACATGTTTGGGAGCAGTTAAAAATAGTTTGTCAGCTGGAAGCATCCTGAGATTTATTTCTGTTTGAAATGTGAATATGTAAACCGATTCATTGAAATGTTATACAATGCTTGAAGTACTAGCATAATAAGTAATACTAAGATATATGCAGTTCCCATCCGAGTCCGTGTCACTGTAGATCACAATCTACAACTTTTCTGGAGTTTCTGAATTCTAACTTTACAATGGGTTACACTTTATTCTCTATTACCTTTCTTGCATCCTCAATCTTCAAATAATGTACACCATCAGAAATGCCTGTTGTGGTTCGGAAACATTTAAAAATAATCAGGTGCTGGCTTTGATTACCCCCATGATGCTGCCGTAAATCGTGTCTAGCAGCCATAAAGTCTGATTTTGTCATGGATTTTTAATCCCATTGTGCTGTCTGAACTGGAGGTGCACAGCCCCTTAGCCCCGCTTACTTAGGGCGCAGTGCAAAATAATTGCCTGGACGCAATGCAATTTAAATTTTGCATGCAGAATTATTTGCACTGCGCCTATACATTTTTATGTAGCGCCACAACAGTGGTTTCTGCACCTGGCCCGCATATTCAATCACAGAGGCTGTAGTACTGAACTTTGCTCAAGCCCCACATCAAGCTTTAAGAACAATCCTGCAGGAAATGACATACAATTACAATAGGCTACCCAAGTAAACAACTTTAAAATAGCAATGGTAGATTCAATGATCTAATTGGTTGTGCCTGTTGTGTTTTATCCTGTCAACCAGCTAATTGTAGTCATAAACCATTTGCTCTCTTTCACAGAGTGTAATTATTCTCATCAAAACATCCTAATTTAGAAGATAACATGTGTGGTTAAGACAGGTGAGATTAATTAGATAAATGACTGGCGGTTAGCCAGTTAGATGCCACAGTGGACACTGAATGATCTGCTCACAACCCATTTTGTCCACATGTGCTTTTCTGTTAAGGAGGTGCTACTCATCATCGGCATGATTTATACCATTTACATTTTCTTAATATTCAATGTATTTCCTGTTTAATATAATTCTACGTGTGTTATATTCATTCTCTGTTGGTGTTTCAGTTTGGATAATGTTTTACCAGGATTACTAACTAAGGTAATTTTTCAACGCTGGGTCCTAATGCTGAATTTCTGAATCAAGGTGGTTTAACTGTGATATGTTTTTTTTGTTGTTTTTTTTATGGAGATTTTACATTTACAAACCCATGGTTACCACACAATTGCAGAGGGGGCAGCACACAGCACAGCAACTGCCACAGCCAAAGAAAAGATTGATTGTCGGTTTTTTCTCTCTAAATATAGCATTTGTTGCAGAGAACTCTCATATTTACCAGGTTTTTACTGTCTTATTGACTAAGGTGCGTTTTAAAGCACTGGACCTACCCCAGCTAATGTTTCTATGTAAGAACAGTGAACATGTACATGTAATTTGCAAATGGAATCAACAGCTGTCTGCACTAAATCAGACAAAACACCAGCAAGCTAAACAGAACTGCATAATACCTATCACTAAAATAGATGCTGCTCAGTTAACTACATCATAAATTAAATTAAATGTACAAGACCCAGTGAGCCCATATATTTACACATTTAATAGTATCATAAATATATATGACTCCCTTGCAAAGAGTGCACTAATTAACATATTAGCTATATATTTTCACTGGGGGGGGGGGCATGAATTCAGTACAATCAGATAAAGGCGCTATCAACCAAAAAAAGCTAGACTATGCTATCGGTATCATAAATGCATAAATCAAATAAAAAACTGTGTGATGGTTACATTTCACAATACAGACATCTAAATGGATACTGCATGTTCTGAAGCTTTATATGTGTAATTTATTGCTAAAGACACAGTGGGACAAATGCATGCCCTTTATTTATGTGTTTACAATAGCTGACTGAATTCAAGGTTTGCATTCCTCATGAATAAATAAACCACACAGGTGTTGATTTTCCAATCCACTTTACAACAACACAATCAACACCAAATGCAAATACTTGCATAACATTCAGAGCATAATAAAAACCATTGCAATTATGAGAAAAATAAAAGGGTTATTTATGTATTTCTTTTTTGCCCATTTACATTTGCTGCATAATCCTATTGAACTGTGTGGAATTCTGCCCAGTTTTAAAACACAAGTTAATTGGTTCATTGTTTAAATTATGCAAATGGTTGTTTAAATAAACTGAACTTAATGAAAAACATATTTTCCATAAAACGAAAGTTTTGTCAGGAATATATAACAGAGCCTATGACATCATATACTTGGACTTCCAAAAAGCCTTTGACAAAGTGCGGGACATAAGACTAATCCTAAAGTTGAAATCAGTGGGAATACAAGGAAGTACATGCAGGTGGGTACATAACTGGTTAAAACATAGGAAGCAGCGAGGATGGGCGGAATAGCCTCTCAATCGTAAATATTCGTATATTTCTATGTTTTTAAGTTTCTAACTGATCATTTAAGTGCAGACAAGATGCTTTGAGCTGGGTTGAAATTGTTTAGAGAATCCTACCGAGCCATCTTCCTCATTCTACTCAAATCACAATGCGATCTTTGAACTCTCACAGCCCCACCTACTGCACATTCATATGTAGGCAGGGCTGGCGAAGACGAAGGACGTAGGCTTTCAGAGAGCTTAGAACCACTCAGAATTTCTGAAGTTTATCTGCAACATGTGTCATTTGAATAATAATGTGTCATTCTGCCAAATTCCTACATTATCTGTTGGGCTCATGTGCGCCTGTATTGATTGCATGATTACTTAACTCAATTTCCCCTGGTCTAGAGATGAAGGAGTCCTTGTGCTGTTCCAGCAGATCTAATTGACTTTCCCTTCCCCTTTCGGAGAGTGAGGGATTACTGACTTAAGTACTCATTTGACCCCTTTCAGATTTAAATAGATGAAATGCAACCAAGTTGAAACAACTTATATTAAGATCCTGCTCTTGTAACTTTTTGATACATCATCATTTATCCTAGAGTTGATTTTTGGCTTATCTTTATGCTGTTTATCTAATTAAAATGCATAAGGGTGGAGCAATAGACAATATGCTAACTTAATACATTTTTACCTGCCAGTCCCATAGCCTGTTGTCTTGGTGATCAACGTGCCTGTCTCTACCATGTATACACAGGGCTGGTGCCAAGGCGTGGCTAGCGGGCTGTGCCCCTCCAGTTCACACCTAGTCCACACACACAAACACACACATACACACCCCAGTTCAGACAATACATTGAGATTAAAAATCTATGACAAATCATTAATAAAGGTAAAGTTAAACACAAAAATCAAACTAATGCATAAAGGGGGTGATGTAAGTATAGGCACAGTGCAAATAATTGAGGATGCAAAATTCAAATTGCATTGCGACCAGGCAATTATTTTGCACTGCACCCTATGTAAGCTTAAGAGCAATGCAAATTACTCAACAAGCACAAATAATGATCCACAATTATTATAATGAGGGTCTCAATGAGCACCTCGGTTTATTTAGCTGCCACACTTGCAGAGTTAGGAGTACAGAGAGCAGTAGTCGCTGTATGATATTTGTGGAGCACGAATACAAACCAAAAAAGAAACGAGGAAGGGCAGCAAAGTCCTCTTGGTGCATGGAAAAGAAAAGCAAAGTTTTCTGAGAAGGAGCTGAGAGTCCTTACAGCTAAGGCCACTCAAAAAGAGTTGTTTGGAAAGGCCTCAGCCAACATCAGTTATGCTAGTATCCTTAGGAAATAATATGTGTTGGTCTGCCCTTTTTAGCACGACATCGAGAAATTTGCCTAGCACTCTGGAAAAGGTGGATTGGGCTATCCCTCCAGACATTCCAAATGTGGTCTGAAAGAAACCAGATGCTAAGTAGTGCAGAGAACACAGGACCTTCACACGTGCAGGGATAGCGATCTGTAGATTGACGCTGGGGTCTAGCTCATCCCTCAATTCAGCTATGAGGTCAAGGGTGACATGCAGAGTGAGACGATAACGCTTTAACACTGCTATCATAAGCATAGCAGGGGTAGCAGTGAGGAGTAGTGGTTAGGGCTTGGTCTCTTGACCGGAGGGTCGTTGGTTCAATCCCAGGGGGGGACACTGCTGCTGTACCCTTGAGCAAGGTACTTTATCTAGATTGCTCCAGTAAAAACCCAACTGTATAAATGGGTAATTGTATGTAAAAATAATGTGATATCTTGTAACAATTGTAAGTCGCCCTGGATAAGGACATCTGCTAAGAAGTTAATAATAATAATAATAATTATAATTATAATAATAATAATAGCAATGGACGGGGGCTCCCGAGTGACGCATCCAGTAAAAGCACTCGCTAGAGTGCAGGAGGGTGTCCTCGGCTCACCGCGCACCAGCGACCCCTGTAGACTGGCCGGGCGCCTGCGGGCTTGCCTGTAAGCTGCCCAGAGCTGCGTTGTCCTCTGACGCTGTAGCTCTGAGGCGGCTGCATGATGAGTCTGCGGAGTGTAAAGAAGCGGGCGGCTGACGGCACACGCTTCGGAGGACAGCGTGTGTTTATCTTCGTCCCTCCCGAGTCAGCGCAGGGGTGGTAGCGGTGAGCTGAGCCTAAAAACAATTGGGCATTTCAAATTGGGGAGAAAGTAATAAAAAACTAATTGGCAACGACTAAATTTTAAAAAAATAAAAAAAATAAAAAAATAATAGCAATGGAAGTTCACTCCGTGTCTGCGGATAATGTCACCTAACGGTAGCATATATAATGAAAACACCAAGGGACAGAGAATGGAGTCCTGTGGAACACCACAGACAACTTCCGATAATGCAGACTGAAACCTATCAGAAAGATAAGATTTGATCCAGGATAGGACAAGACCAGACAGTCCTACTGTGCTTTCAAGATGATTCAGTTGGATGGAATGGTCTACACAAGGCAGCACTTAGATCAAGAAGAATTAATACTGATGGAAAGCCCGAGTCAGAGCTTATCAGCAGATCATTCACAGCTTCAGTCTGAAACTTGACTGAAACTTCTCGAATATACCATTAAGAGTTAGAAATGGTTGTACTTGAATTGCAACTACTGTCTCTAGAACCTTATCTAAGAATGGTAGGTTGGAGATTGGCCTATAGTTATTGAGGACTTTAGGGTCCAAATTGAGTTTCTTAAGCATACCTTAAGTGCTGAGGGAACTATACCGGAGGAAAGTGAACCATTTATCATTTTTAAAATGTGGGTATTAATAACATCAAGAACATCTTTTAATAGTTTTGTAGGATCAAGAGAGCATGTAGTAGCTCTCAGATATCGAACTAGCTCTGTCAGTTCCTGTAATGTAATCAAAGAAAAAGCCCCCATAGTAGCCTTAATAGGTGTAGTTGGTAAATTGTGCTGGAGTCTTCCTTACCTCACATCCTACCCAATGCCATGCTCTTTTCTTCATTTAAATGCACTTGAATATCATTTTAATGGATTAAT